>BLSH010423046.1:130224-147663 GCA_018402905.1 Glandirana rugosa | reverse complement strand
AAAACACCCACTATGCTATATTGGGAACAACAATTGAACTGCCATCTCACCCCTGCACAATGGTACCGCTCACTACACGCACCTCTTAAGCTCTCCAGATGTAAAGCGCATTGGGAAACGGTCCAAAAAATTTTCCACAACTGGTACCTCACCCCATCAAAACTGGCACGCATATACCCCACAACGTCTAACCTTTGTTGGAGAAATTGCGGACACACAGGATCCACCTTACACATTTGGTGGTCCTGTCCACAGCTAAAGAAATATTGGGAAGACCTCTCTTCACTCCTCTTCTCTATCACCTCACTCCACGAACAGCTCACACCCCAAAAGGCTCTATTGGGCCTAGAATTGGAAACCTTACCCAAGCTAACCCATGTGATTGTCTCTCATGCCCTTATTGCCGCCCGTCTAACTCTAACCAGGCATTGGAAATCAACCACTCCTCCCTCATGTGCTGAAATTGTAACTACTCTCAACACTCAATTCCTGTGGGAATACATGTTTGCTAAAGCAAATCTGAGTCTCCCAACCTTTCGAAAACACTGGAAATTATGGATAAACCATCCTAAAGCGAGTTATCTCACCTGAATCCAACCCTTGTGGTTGGCCCTCCACTGTACCCCTCTACCAGTTTGAGATACACTGCACCGCATCGACTACATATTAGCCTTTATGTCCACTAAAATGTTCATGTTAGACCTTCTCTCAATGAGTACATTGACTTATTACTTACTTTCTTATATGTTATATGACACCACTTACTGATATTCTCTTTCATATGTTCATGTTTGTGTTGTAATAAACCGATACTGAATGCTGTATTATACAATGCAACATCTGTTCTTTGAAAATTCTCCATTAAAATACTTTGTGAAAAAAAGAAAAGTCAAGTCCTATTAAACCACTACCTAGTTTAATCCTCAAAAGTTACTTAGAACTATTTAAATTACCCCTGAAGACTACCAGGCACCAGGCAAGGAGGCAGCCCCTCCGAAGCCTCTGGGATCCCCGGCAGACACAAGTTTAAGGATCAATCCTCCGTCCACCTCCTGTCCAGCTACTTTTTTTAAAGGACTGACAGAACTGTTGAAACAACACGGGATGGAGTTGGAGACACCAGTAGTGACAGCAGACAAAAGAACCACACTTACCGCTTTTACAAATAGATATATCACCTGTTACAAATATTGTAAACACCGTAACTCCCACTGCTACACCCACTGCTACACCTGTTACATCTAAAGGGAAATCTATAGTTATCCCAGGCATGAAGTCACCTGTTGATATATCAGGTGTTGTAAATGTACCAGAAAGCACCGATAAGGCTTATTTTGACAAGGACTTATGCAGTGCATTATCTACTGGAGCACCCCCTACAGATCTGGTGAATGCCACTACCACAGACGTTATTTTGGCCGCCATAGCTGATAGCAAGATATCTGTTATGAGTCGTATTGATACCCTAGCTGTCGAGTGTACCTTGATTAGGAAAGAAATGGATAAATTCAGGACTCGAGTTGCTGAAATCGAAACCAGAATATCTACGGTGGAGGATGAGGAAAGAGGCTCGGCACAAGCGATATTAGAATTACAACGTCAAGTTAAATTGCTTACAGAGCGCTCAGAAGATGCAGAAAACCATCTACGCAGAAATAACATTCGGGTGGTGGGCTTACCAGAGGGGGTGGAGGGGGGGCAGCCGGCCACCTTTGCAGAGGAATTTTTTAAGGCGGTTCTTAAAATAGAGGAAGTGTCTAGTGTGTATACTGTAGAGAGAGCCCATCGGATACCCTCAGGCCCAAAAAGGGCGGGGCAATCACCACGCCCTTTTTTGGTTCATTTTTTGAATTATAGGGATAGAGATATGATGTTGGCATTGGCAAGGAAAGCTCCAAATCTTAAATATGAGGGTGCCGATGTGCGCTTCTTCCCGGATTTCTCGGTTGAAGTCCAGAGGAGACAACGCACTTTCCAAGAAGTTAAAAAAAGGTTAAAAGAAATGGGGTGCACATATGCTATGTTCTACCCAGTTAAGCTAAGGGTATCCTTCCAGGGGATGGTACATTTTTTTACGGAACCAGTGCAAGTAGCAAATTGGCTAGATTCTCTCTAGCTTAATTAATAAGAAAGAAAGAAAAAAAAAAAAAAAGGAGGGGGGGGAGAAGAGGAGAGAAGGGGGGAACAAATGGGGGTTTTTTTTTTTTTGTTTTTTTTTTTTCCGTCTCCTTCTCCTCTCTCTCTTCCCCATCCAGAACGGTATGGAACAAAATGCAATTAAATTACTATGGTAGCCGGAGGGCATCTCTTATCTCTCACTAAATATATATTTTTTTTATTTATTTATTTATTTATTTTAGAGCGAACGCAGCTCACTTACCCCTTGCGTTCAGTATGGGTTGGGTATTTGGGTTTTGGGGGGGGAGGGGGTGTATGTTTTGGGGGTTGGGGTGTTTTTTTTTTTTTTTTCTCGCTCTCCTTCCTTCCCTTGCTAGTCCACTCTACCTCGATCTTGGCAGGTTACAGGAACTATTCCCTCAAGTTGTTAAATCCTGGTCTTAAGCACTATAGTCAAAGCCTACTGTATATTGGGGGAAAAAAAGGAAAAAAAAAAAAAAAAGAAAGTAATCAATATGTGTGTTAAATGGTATCGATGGCAAATTCTCTGAAAGTAATGTCCTGGAATGTTAGGGGCTTGAACTCAAAAATGAAGAGAGCAACTGTCCTGAAATATATTGAGACTCATAGCCCCAATATAGTTATTTTACAAGAAACCCATTTAATGGGGAAAGCGATAGGATCTATAAAAAAACAGTGGATGCAATTTTCCTTCCATTCCACCTTTTTGACATATGCCAGGGGTGTGGCAATTCTAATTCATAAAAATATTTTATGTACTGTACTCCATGTTTTTACAGACACCCTGGGGCGATATGTGGGCGTGGTTATGGAATGGCTTTCTTTAAAGATAATTCTGATAGGTGTTTATATTCCACCTCCATTTAAGGTTGAGGTTTTATATCCCTTGATGGATGAATTTGCTTCCTTCCTGCCAGCAAAGGTTCTGATCTTGGGGGATTTTAATTGCGTATTAGATTACTCCTTGGATACAACAAATCCAACAAGATCGCCAAGGTTAGAATTGTCTGATTGGGCTGAAGCAGTAGGCCTTAGGGAAATTTGGAGATGGAAACATCCAACTATAAAGCAATACTCATACTTATCCCATGTCTTCCACTCCTCTTCCCGTATTGATCTAGCCTTTGGCAGTCAGGACAGCCTCTCTACTTTTAGGGAAGAACCAGTTAATACCAGCGGCTCCTATGGAGGTAGTGCTACAAGTAGAAGGTCCTTAACAAGAAACCCCCCCCCCCCAAAGAAAATGAAATCTCACCTTAGCCCACTATAAAATTCTGAGTTTAGTCTTCTGGGTAAAAAGCAAGGCAATGCCTGTAAATCGTGTTCACACAAAATCTATTTGTTGGTATTTTCTGTCTTGTAAAAGGAAAGCACACTGTATATTACTATTGTGAACATATGGTGAAGTATTTTTTTCATGTTTTGAGCTTTGGGGTTCAGTAAGGCAAAGCCCCCAGACTGGTACACATTTGCCTTACCATAACAAACCTTAGTAGTGTTTTATTTTTATTGAAGCAAGGATTATGTGTACAACAGTTGCAGCTGCGCCCCTCTTTTTGAGGAGTGGTGGAGGAGGGGTAGGCTTTCCATGCCCTCTTTACTGTTTCGCATATATATAGCCTATATGCATATATGCAGTACATGTGGTCCTGTAGTCTGTGATGTAACATAATGTGACCAGCAACTCTCTGCTTGGTGTCTGTACTGGGGGGCAGTGAAACAGTAAGAATCAGGGGGTCCTGAATTCGCTCTACAGCCCTATCCTATGTTTTTACAATATTAACCAGTTTAGAGGATAATGCTCCAATAGATTTTTTTCTTTTGTAGAAAATGTTTTATAACATTGCTGCTTTATGCTAGGTGAAGTTTTTCATTGGACAGCCTCCAGGTATAATTTGGCATCTTCCTAAGAAAAATTATGAGCAGGCAAAGCATTGTTCTGCTAAATGTCTGGACATTAAATCACTGAAGCCATTTCAATATTGAGCTGTGTTCTGCAAGCTCCTTAGCTCCTTCCCGCCAGTCAGCAGGGGAACATCTGCTTTCATTGTTTACCCTCACCGCCAACTTTGTCCTACCAATATCATTAGTATTATTATTTATACGCTTTATCTATATAGAGTCAATATACAGCATTCCCCAGAGTTTTACAGTCTAACAAAACCACATAGTAAATATACAAGGATTAACATAATGTAACCAACAGTACTGCAAAACATACAAAGGTCCTGTTCTCAAGAGCTTACAAATAAAAGACTATGGAAGAAGTGACACAGGGATTTATAGAAACACAACTTATTACAAAACATATTTTCTTTTTTATCAAAGAGGAACTATGCTATATTAACATCCCCTGTCCTTAAAGCGGTAGTAAACCCATCCATTTAACAGTTTAAAAACCAGTAACATTTCCGTCACGTGCCGGAAATGTAACACTCCCATTGGTTGTGCTCTAAACCAAACTGTCAAACCATCCAATGGCTGGTGTCATAGCTGATCACATGTGCAGCATCATGGCAGTTGTAGGTTAAACAGAGGCCAAGATGGCAGCTTTCCTGGCTGAAAATGATAGGAGGGTTTACTACCACTTTAAAGTATATCTGCACCTTTGTAGCGTTTATAATCTATTAGGGCATGGAGTATGAGCCCTAAATAGGATTAAATGGGGAACCTGCTCTCCTCTACTATCAGCAAACATCTTAAATTGTGCTGTTTCTCTCTCCCCAATCTAAGCTCTCATACAAAGAATACAGAGCTGCATGATTTTGTATCTCTTATATTTACCTTTATAGGGGAAGTATGGGGTTATGAAAAAAAAAAAAAGAAACATCCATACTGATCTCTATGCTGGAGCACCGATGTGATGCTGCAGCTGCCTTTGTTCTAAGACCTTGAACTGAATGACAACATGTCCACTGGTCATTCAGCTCTCAGTCTGCTTAGAGCAGAGAGCAGTAATTGTCATTCATCACTCTTCACTTCCTCCTTCAAGAGCACAAGGCAGGCACAGCTGGCTCTAGCTCTCAGCTGCACACGGAAAGGCGGAGACAACTGTCAATCAGGAAGCCAAGTGGATCCCAACAATATTGTCTGCATCCTTCCAGAGCCTCGAGTGGCTCTAGCACATCAGCTGACTCTGGATCACAGGAGAGCAGAGAAGTATAGCTAAAAAGCTTTGGCCATACTTTTCTTTTAATGTCCTTCTGTATGCTAATAGGTAATAAAAAGAGGAGCTGAAACCATTACTTATCATGAAAAAATGGATGCCTTGATTTCTGTCTAAGGCACTGGTTATATGACAGGAAGAGTGCCTTACTGGCTGGTTGTGACTTTGGACAAGGGCATAAAGCAAGCGTCTTAGTATGTGAACATATAACCAGTACAGAAGAGTTCCCAGAGAAGCAGTATTTTTTTCTTTCTTTTTTTTTTTCAGGAAAGACATTTGATCACCGTATTCACAACATAGAAGTATACTAGGCAAGATTGGTCAGGCTGGGGCAAGAAATTCTTCTTGAAGTCCACCTTGCTGCACCAGTTACACAGAAAGATTTTCTACAATGAGTAAAGGAGAACCTGTGGTAGATGCTGGTGAAAGAGGACAGCACAGGCATTACTGAATAAGTAAAGAAAACTTCAAGACGTTAGTTTAGTATAAGGTGAGAAAATGAAATTCTAGGGATGTCACCGACTTGAAGATTACTAAGCAATGGCATTGAAGAAATGTTAGGTGTCTCCACATTAGCCAAAAAAAATGTATTTAACATTTAATTGCTGAACAAGATATTTTGTGATTTCTGAGGCTGTAACGTTTTGACGTTTTTTGACGCCGACGCCACAAAACGCCAACAAACGCCACCTAATATCGTACCGGCGTTTTCTGATGCCAACGTTTTTTGACGCCGATGTTTTTAGGTTCAAAAATAGCAGAGGGATGATTTTTTTTAAAAAACGCCTATTGACGCCGACGCTCACTAACGCTCAAAAACGCCAATGCATAACGCCGAAAAACGTTGACTTTTTTTCCTTGACGTCGGACCCGACGTTTTATTTATTTTTTTAGATACGCCCGTGTGTATGAGGCCTTAGAGTTCTTAGCGATTCCTTTTGCTAACCCATTTGAGAGTACCTGTGCATAGTTGCTGTTGTAAGCTCTTTATTACAACCTTTCTCATTGCAGGCTATTGGCAATCCCTAGATAGGAGTAATGAATCACTATCCCTAACTTCTTCTGGTCCAGTAGTTATCATCGTCTTCAGGGCAGAAGATGACTCATATTCCATGTGAAGGCATTTGTCCCCAGTTGAAGTAATAAATCTCCAGTATGATGGGTGTTCTGATGCATTTTGTAATTAATCCAATAGATGGTGTGACAGCTGACAACTCACATCCCATACAACAGGGTAGCAGCTAGGTGGAATCTGTGGCAGTTTCCTATATGGAAAACTGCTGGATTCACTCTGTTAATTAGGGGCAGACCTACATTAGTTTCTATTTTACTGAAATAGAAAGCGGCGCAGGTGGCGCATATAGAATTGGAATGGGCCTATCTGCTCTGTTAATATGGCACACACCACTTCTGCCAGTTTCCAGAGCTATTATAATGGCGCAGAAAGCTTACATCCATACTGATCTCTATGCTGGAGCATCGATGTGATGCTGGACCCCGGATAGAGAGCACATACTGAGACGCCTTCAATTATATTAGCTTCAGAATGTAGGAGTATCTGTACTGCAAAGAGGAAGTTGCGATGGAGCCAAAAACTAGCTATACATAAAAAATATGTTTTACATGCAGCCATTTATCATTATACTTGCTTGAAAACACCCCTTCAAAGTTATTCTTTTATTAATGTTGTAACAATAAAAAACAAGAAAAAAAAAAAGAAAATATTTTTCTACAAATGAGAAATAAGGTGGCAGTTCAACATGTCCACTATCTTCATATAGATGAGACATATTTTTTCTCCTTTCAGCCTTAGTCTCCAAGTAGATCTGAATTATGAGTGAGAGTTAAGCCCTCCAGTCAATAATATGCGACTGCAAGAGTATATATATTATTATTATTTCTGTGGGGAAAAACACAGCCCTCCACTGTTCAGCATTTCCATTGTAATAAAATCAAACAGCACAAAAGAAAACAGAAAAAGGATTTACTGTGCATTCTGAGCCTCCAATCTTTCTAAGTCAATGAACAAGACTGATGGACCTCTGCTATGTAATGGAATACGTCACTAACTCAGTTGATAAAAGGACATCTAGAGGGCAGTCATATGCAACTTAAAAGGACAGGGAGAAAGGCTACGTTTTTATTGTATGTAAATATAACGTATAGAAAGTTTGTGTGTGTATATATATATATATATATATATATATATATATATATATATATATATGGGTGTGTGTGTATGTGTGTGTGTTTTTTTTTTTGTAAAATGTATATATTTAAAAATATATACAGTATCTCACAAAAGTGAGTACACCCCTCACATTTTTGTAAATGTTTTATTATATCTTTTCATGTGACAACACTGAAGAAATGACACTTTGCTACAATGTAAAGTAGTGAGTGTACAACTTGTATAACAGTGTAAATTTGCTGTCCCCTCAAAATAACTCAACGCGCACCCATTAATTTCTAAACCGCTGGCAACAAAAGTGAGTACACCCCTAAGTGAAAATGTCCAAATTAGGCACAATTAGCAATTTTCCCTCCCCGGTGTCATGTGACTCGTTAGTGTGAATGGGGAGCAGATGTATTAAATTTGGTGTCATCGCTCTCACTCTCTCATACTGGTCACTGGAAGTTCAACAAGGCACCTTATGACAAAGAACTCTCTGAGGATCTGAAAAAAATAATTTTTGCTCTACATAAAGATGGACCAGGCTATAAAAAGATTGCAAAGGCCCTGAAACTGAGCTGCAGCATGGTGGCCAAGACCATACAGCAGTTTAACAGGACAGGTTCCACTCAGAACGGGCTTCACAATGGTCGACCAAAGAAGTTGAGTGCACATGCATCAGCATCATATCCAGAGGATGTCTTTGGGAAATAGACGTATGAGTGCTGCCAGCATTGCTGCAAAGGTTGTAGGGGTGGGGGGTCAGCCTGTTAGTGCTTAGACCATATGCCGCACACTGCATCAAATTGGTCTGCATGGCTGTTGTCCCAGAAGGGAACCTCTTCTAAAGATGATGTGCAAGAAAGCCTGCAAACAGTTTGCTGAAGACAAGTAAACTAAGAACATGGATTACTGGAACCATGCCCCGTGGTCTGATGAGACCAAAATAGACTTATTTGGTTCAGATGGTGTCAAGTGTGTGTGGTGGCCACCAGGTGAGGAGTACAAAGACAAGTGTGTCTTGCCTACAGTCAAGCATGGTGGTGGGAGTGTCATGGTCTGGGGCTGCATGAGTGCTGCCAGCACTGGGGAGCTACAGTTCATTGAGGGATCCATGAATGCCAACATGTACTGTGACATACTGAAGCAGAGCATTATCCTCTCCCTTCAGAAAACTGGGCCGCAGGGCAGTATTCCAACATGATAACGACCCCAAACACACCTCCAAGATGACCTCTTCCTTACTAAAGAAGCTGAGGATAAAGGTGATTGACTGGACAAGCATGTCTCTAGTCTTAAACCCTATTGAGCATTTGTGGGACATTCTCAAAACGGAAGGAGGAGGAGCACAAGGTCTCTAACACCCACCAGCTCCATGGAGAAAAAGGAGGAATGGTTGCACACCCAAACTCAATGCAATGAAAATGTATTAATAGGAGGTCATAAAAACAACTTACAAAGGCGCAGGAATGGTGACGTGTTTCACATGATAAATGTGCTTTATGACAACCACCAGCTCCATGATGTCCTCATGGAGGACTGAGAAGGAAAAAAAAAAAGTCAGACCAGGCCCCCTGCAGGAGGTGCCAGTATATTGACTTTTCTTTTTTTTTTTTTCCTTGGCTCCTTGCTGACAGCTAGTAGTGAGCCAATTGGTCAGTCATTAAAGTTTATGTGTGTGCTCTGAACAGGCGCACACACATAGTCTGACTGGCTGCCCCCTGAGCCATCAGAGCCAATGACTCTCTGTCATTGGATGCTGTTGGCGGGCGTGGGACTACGGCAGACGTGCTGGCTGCGTGACTCACAGTGGCACAGCACCCCGCCGGGACTTACAAGCACACTGTCAGCATGCTCTCTGCAAGCGCTGCCTCTGCATATTGTCAGCCCGCTCTCCACATGCCGATCTCTGCAACACTGCCAGCCTTCCTATTATATGGTGTAAGTGCGGGACTTGTCCCAACCTCAGGGGGGGGCTGGTAACTGTATACCTTACCTGGGGCTCTGTATACTGCTACCTGGGGCTCTGTATACTGCTACCTTGGACCCTTTATACTGCTACCTGGGGCAACCCTGTATACTGCTACCTGGGACCCTGTATACTGCTACCTGGGGCTCTGTATACTGCTACCTGGGACCCTGTATACTGCTACCTGGGGCTCTGTATACTGCTACCTGGGGCTCTGTATACTGCTATCTGGTGACTCTATATATGCCTATCTGGTGATGCTGTATATACCACTATAATACACCTGACACAAGGGGTGGAAAATATAAGGGGTGGGGCTTATGAGAAGTGGGAGGGGTCAAAAAGGAAGGGCGGGGTCTGACGCCCCCCATCCTAAAATTTTACCAGCCGCCACTGAATGGATGAGCGGAAGAGGACTCCAGTGGCAACCTGTGAAGCTCTGGTGAACTCCTTGCCCAAGAGGATTAAGGCAATGCTGGAAAATAATGGTGGCCACACAAAATATTGACACGTTGGGTCCAATTTGGACATTTTCACTTAGGGGTGTACTCACTTTTGTTGCAAGCGGTTTAGACATTAATGGCTGTGTGTTGAGTTATTTTGAGGGGACAGCAAATTTACACTATTATACAAGCTATACACTCGTGTGTGTATATATATATATATATATATATATATATATATATACATATTGTGTTTTTTTTAATATACATTTCACTAAAGGCGCACACTTAAACCCCGGATTACCCAAAGATGTAACCCCCTCACAGCCAGTGTCATTAGTACAGTGGCAGTGTATAGCATTATCAATGATCACTGTATTAGTGTCACTGGTGATGTCAGTGTCAGTTCCCATCCAGTGTCAGATTGCCCGCTGCACTATCACAGTCCCACTATAAGTCATGGATTACCGCCATTACTACTATAAAAAATAAATAAATACAAATTCCATATATACCATACTTTGTATACGCTATAACTTTCACACAAACCACTCAATATACACTTATTGGGATTTTTATTTATACTAAAGACTTGTAGCTGGATTTTTCGTTTTTTTTTTTTTTATATATTTTACAGCAGAAAGCAAAAACTATTGTTTTTTTTTCTTTCAAAATTTTCTGCCTTTTTTGTTTATATACTATAAAAAAACTGTGGTAATCAAATACAGCCAAAAGAAGGCTGAAAAAAAGATGATATAAATTGAATTTGCATACAAGGTTGCATGACAGAGCAATTACCAGCTAAAGCAGCGCAGTACTGAATAACAAAACATGCTCTGGTCATGAAGGGGTTAAAACCTTCTGGAGCTCAAATGGTTAAAGTGGTATTAAACCCAAAAGCAAAAATGTAATATATTGCAGTTGTCAGAAGTGGTGGCTTTTTTTTTCTTTATTTTGATCCAGCCAGTAAATCTGTTATTTTTCAACTTTCTTTCCAGACCAAGCTATCCAGCAAAAGTGGCAATTATAGAGTTGAGACAAACCGTTTTCCACTGACACGATTGCTTACGCTGGCCAGCTTTTTTTTCCCCAAAAAGGAAAAAAACTCTTTTTGGGTTTAATGCCACTTTAAGACCAGTGCAGGATGTCCTTTTTTCTGGTTAGAAGCCCTACAAATTATGTGTTGTTGCTTTTTCCCAAAAAGAGCCTTAAATAAAATAAATCCTTAAGATATCCATATCTGACTTTGAAGCTGGCAACAATTAACTAGAAAGAAAGATAACAGTGCTTTTATCCGATATTAAAGTATTTCCTCTAATTTTCTTCTCTTATCTTGGCAGCAGCAAGGCCTAAAGGTGCTTCAGATTAACCCCAAGTATTTTTGTGGCAAGCACGTTACCTAGTAATGTGGAATATTAGTGTGAACATTTTGGATGACACCTGAAATGATAAAATAATAGCGGATGGCGTCTTTTCTGAAAATTGTCATTCAGGTAAGTTGCGGTGACTGTGATAAGTAATGCAAAAAGTAATAATTAGACATCTTATTACAATCTCCTGGATGCTTTTAAGGGAATCTTAATGAGGTAAACTGCTGGGTCTCCTGCAGCTGGATTACATTCATAGGGCCTCTTTGTGGAAGATTAATTCAGAGCACAGCTGAAATAACTCAATTTCATCCAAGCGCCATGCTTTGCGCATCTTGAAGGCTTATGCAATAAAGTGGATTAGGATGGGCCCAACATAAGTAAGCTTATATTTATCAATTCTTTGCTTAGTTTAGCTAGCTGTGTGCTTAGGACTAAATTTAGAGACATCATCCTATGGCATGTTAATGGTCATTCAAGTTAAAGAGTAACTCCACTTTTAACCCCTTCATGCCTAAGCTTTTTCTGATATTTGTTGCTTACATGTTAAAATCCATATTTTTTGCTAGAAGATCACTTCAGATCCGTACACACGATGCAAAATTCTGGGAATTGTCGTTCGACAGCCTGTCGTCTGAAGTTCTTACCTTTAGTACGCTCCTTTCAACAGCCGATTGACATTTTTTGTCAGACAAAAGCTGGATGTGCAGATTAGTAATTTTTTGTCGTATGACAATGCCACGTCCGATTTTCGTACAAAAAAATCGTACGACCGAGACTACCCATGCTCAGAAAGGAAAAAAAGATGCAAAAAATATGAAAAGCATGATATCACTTCTGATGTTGAGTTTGGGCGAACGAAAATTTTCGGATAGTCAGTATGTTTTACAAAATCATGGACATGTGCGTTGAAAAATCAGAAGCGCGGTCGTACGTCAATCGAACCGTGTGTACAATGCTTTAGAACCCTTAAACATTATTTATATATATTTTTTAGCAGAAACCCTAGAGAATAAAAGGGAAATCCATGCAATATTTTATACCACACAGTATTTGGGCAGAAAAAATACACTTTCATGACACTTTCATGACTTAAAGTGGATGTAAACCCGAAAAAAAAATGTAATTAATATTTCTGCCTGGTAGAGTATAGCATGTTATGTCATCTGTGCCTAGTCTTGCCACAAAGAGTTAATCCAACTGTGAGTAATGAGCTTATCTCTTTTCAGGAAGAGAAAGTCTGACTAAAAGGGAAATACACAGTCGATCCGCCCCTTGCTCTGTGATTTGCTTATCTCCTTCACACAGCAGAGAAAGTTTTACATGCCTCCCTCCCTCCCTCAATGTCTCAGTATAGAGGTGGGTGGGGAGGCTTGTGACATCCCAACTTCACCCACCAAACTCCAGCAAACACAGACACCCTCTGATTTCAGAGTTTTACAGAGCTGCTAGTGCTTACAGAAAGGACATTTGCAAGGTAGGGATAGATGCAGGAGGCTTGCATGTATATGTACATTAATACTGTGTCATTAGTTTATATTGGGTGGGTGGTGGGTTTACATCCACTTTAACCTTTCACTTTCATGACTTAACCATAACTTTCACTTACTGTGCATAGTTTGCTTCCCTGGGCTTTCCCATTTTGATTATGGGCCCCTGAAGCCCACTCGCACCTTCTTCCACCTTCTTCCTGGAAGAGGTGCATGCTGGGTAACCAGCATGCACCTCTCGATCTTGCACATGCGCAGTAAATCGCCGGGCGCAGAGCTGATAATTTATCTCATTGCCATCACAACGGGCGGTGACCGAAGAATGTCCCGCCCAGTTGTTATGGCAACCGAGATAAGCAATCTCTCCCCAGCAAAAACTAGAAGCCTCCGACTTAAATCTTGTAATTTCCGGTCGAGAAATAACCCGATTTTTTTTTAACACAGGGATGCTCACAGACTCCTCGAAAATGATGACTCACCTTTCCCAGGAGCACAGGCGACACAGGAAGTGATGCGGAGCGCCGCAGAGCCGGAAGTGGCAGATTACATGCCACCCCATAGTAACAGGGCGTTTCTGGTAGGTTAAAAAAAAAACTTTTTGTGCTAATGTGATTTATTATACTTCAAGGTCTCGGAAAAAGTAAAAAAAAGTTTTCTGAGTGGAACTCCACTTTAAAAGCATTCAAAATGTCAAGTTTGGCTGTTTTAAATGCTGACTTTTTTTTTAGCGCCTTTAAGTCTTCTGTAAACCGGAAGTGATGTCATGACATTGCTTCCAGGTTACTAGATCCGAGACCTGAACAAAGCTGGTTCCGAGTTTGTTTGGGTCTCCAGCCAGCCAACGGACAAGCCAGCTGGTTGCTTGGACCATCCTGGTGAGACAGGAGAGCCGCAGAAGGGGGCAGGAGGGGGGGCATCCCCTCCTGCTGCTTGGGATAACAGCTGAGTATCTCAAAAATGGTCCCGGGGTGATGCCTGCAGTTGCAAGCATCACCCCGGTATAACCCCTTCAAGCCAAGCCCACATATTTGTGTACGGTCGGTGTGAAGGGGTTAATGAGAAAAAAGCATTCCCCTCTGGGTGAAAAATGTACATTGTAGGGATTATAACAAACTTTGCTGCAGATTCCTGTCTTTTGTTATTCTGAAGGAATAGCCATTTGTTTGCCTGTGTCCATGTGCAGAGTGAATCTTTATGGGAGTAGTTTTATAATTAAGAGTCAGCTGCTGCGCCTGCAGGGCTTTAATGAGGAAAGTGGCAGGGCCTGAATCCCTATAGACGTGATTTCCCTTTGAGTGTATCTCACCAAAAATGATATTTTTGTTGCAGGGGATGCCCAATATCTGACTTGTATCTTAGTGTAGACTTCTGGGAGAATCAATATGCCAATCACACAAGCAGACATTACATTTCTGGTGCAGATTGCCTCCAGGTAGCCATATTGCATTGCATTTTACAGAAATTTACAGCACTGCAGATTGAAAAGGAATGGTAATTTTTAATAACATTCAATTACAATAGGAGTTGTGTTGTAATTGTCAGTGCTATATTATTTTTTGTTCTTTGCTATTTTTTTTCCCACGAAAGTGGAGTTACCCTTTAAAGCAAACTTGTTAATTAAAAATAAAATCACAACCCAGTGGTTATCCTATGATGAAGTTAATAGTTAGATGTTAAGAGTAAAAAAATAAAGCACATAATTGTAGTTTGTGCATTTGTTGGCTTGCTGCTGACCCTTTTTAGAGTGCAACCCTATGCACAAAAATAGTCTTACATACGCTAACCGAACTACAAATGGTGCAACTAGAGATGAGCAAAATTGAGAGCTTTCCTTTTTGACAAAATAGGGACTTCTGCAAAATTTCCCCATGTCAGCAAAATCCATTGAAATGGAAAAACGTAGGTAGTTTTATGGTAAGGACTGAGGACACTGTCCCCGGACCAAGTCTGTCCCCAGTTTTGTCCCCGGATTCAGGGCTGGATTAACTAAGACAGGGCATCCCATGCTGGCTGAGAAACAGCCTGGTGGTTCGGATGCCAACGCCCCCTGCTGGACGATCTCACTGCCGATGAGAGCGAGGCAGAGCCAAAAATTTACTGTGTGGAGGACTGAGACCAGGAGGTGAGCAGATGGGGGTCTGTTTGTACACAGGTGAGAGTAGTGGGGAGCAGGGGTCAGGGCTGATGCAGCTGCATGGAGAGTTTAGCTTTTGTGGGGGAAGGGCTAAGAGGTAGCTGCAGAGATAATCTGTGAGAGAAGGGTGCAGAGGTGCACTATGGATGTTGGGGCGGAAGTGCCCTCTGTACATAGCAACCCCTGAACCCTGCACTCTATGCCTAACACCCTCCTGTGTATTACTGTATGTAGTCCTGTGGCAAGCACTCTGTGTATTACATAGTCCTGTGCCAAGTGCTCTGTGTATTAGGCAGTCCTGTGCCCAGCACTCTATGCAGTCCTGTGCCCAGCACTTTGTGTATTATGCAGTCCTGTGCCCAGTGCTCAGTGTATTATGCAGTCCTGTGCCCAGTGCTCTGTGTATTATGCAGTCCTGTGCCCAGCACTCTGTGTATTATGCAGTCCTGTGCCCAGTGCTCTGTGTATTATGCAGTCCTGTGCCCAGTGCTCTGTGTATTATGCAGCCCTGTGCCATTTGGCAATAAAAAAAATATGTCCCTGGATTTCATTTTAGAAATCACCTTATTTTATGGTGATTTTTAGGTACAGCAAGCTTTAAATGGCTTTGGATTGTTATGGAAACTTCTGTCAACTATCTTGTACTTGTTTATGAGCCAAAATGGACCCTCATTAGCCATATTGTTTTTTTTTTTTTTTTGTATTGTTTTTTTTTTTACAAAAAACAGAGTGTAAAAAAGTATTATTGTTTATTTTTTTATATAACAGTACCAAAATGAGATTCAAATACACAAAAAAGACAATAAACACAAAGAACACAAAATTATTTGTAATTTAGATGGAACATATCTGATCTTCACTTGTAAAATTCCCTAATGGAAACATTTTTTTTTGTTAGACTGGAGTTCTGTAAAGGTGTTTCAAGGTTAAGCAGCCTTTAAGGTGCCTAACCATGCATGAAAGATCCATCTGATCGTAGTCTTTTTTTTTTTTTTTTTTGAGATAGTAAAAATAAAAACAAGCACCAAATCAAACAACAATATGAACAACACATATAGTACATACGCCGAGCCCATTCACACAGGGGCGACTTGCGCTCCAACTTGAGTCACCTCAAGTCACCCCAAGTCACTTGACATCTGAAATCCTATTGAAGTGAATGGGAGCCATCTTAATGTACATTACTGAAGATGCTCCAACTTCAGAAAAGGTTCCTGCACGACTTCAAGGCGACTTCTACCCGACTTGTGCCCATAGAATTCAATAGAAGTCGCCTCCAAGTCGGATCCCCATCTACATGGAAGCGACTTTACAGTGAAAAGCATAGAATTTATTTAGGGCAACCCCCCTCCCTCCCTTCTCTAATTGGCTACAGGCAAAGTCGCCTCGCATAAGTCGTGCTGTAAGTCACCTGAAGTCGCGCTGAAAGTCGCCTAGCAAAGTCCACCTAAGTCGTATCGCCCCTGTGTGAATGCAGGCTAAAACTAGTGAGTGCAAAATCTGGTGCAGCTGTGCATTGTAGCCAATCAGCTTCTAACTTCTAAAAGAGCTTGTTCAATTAAGCTTTCACAAAAAACACCTGGAAGCTGATTATTTTCTATGCTCAGCTTCACCCGATTTTAAACCCTCATAACTCAACCCCTAGTGTTATACACATTTTTAAAATAGTGTAGCGATACCCCCATAGGGGCTGCTGAGTGTTGTAGTCCACCTGTCACCCTGCCCAACAAGGCACACAATTTCCAGTCACTCATAGACAGAAAACAGTCCATGCACTTTGTTTTGTATATTTATTGCAGGGAATTAACAAGGATGGGGTAAAGAAATATGGGATGCCCACTTGATTGCAGAACATTTACATGGGGCCAACTATATACACTCCCTGTATATACACTCCAGTCTTCACTCCAGCACAACACTTGCTTGCAGTCTATTCCTCCTCAACACCTCCAGCACATCACTTGCTTGTACTTTTCAGACCAACTAGCACCAATTTGCAGGGCCCGGCACTGGCTCCCCCAGGCCTAAGGTGAATGCCTTTTGCAGGCAGGGACCACATGCCCCTTTAACTGGTTCCCGACCGCGCGCCGTGTTTTCACGGCGGCAGTCGGGGAGCCCTGCGCGAATCGCCGTAAATAAGCGGCGATTCGCATTTGGCCACCAGGAGGAGTGTGCCCACGGCTCGGGCGGACCCGATGCCCGCCGGCGAGCCGCGATGAGCGGCTACAGGGCAAAGAACGGGGAACCGCCGATGTAAACACAGCGGTTCCCCGCCCTGTCAGTGGGGCATGAGAGATCTACTGATCCCTGGCAAGAAACGGGACATCGGCGAGTAGCGCCGAGCGGCCGCCCGTAGCCCAGGCGGGCTCGGCACCCGTGTGAGGAGGACCACCGGTTTACGCTTAGCGGCGAATAAATGCCGCTAAGCGCGTCCCGAGGGGCTGACGGCGGCACTTTTGTGCCGCGCGCCAGCCCTTGGTCAATTTCCCCGTACACCAGGGACGGACGTTTTCCGTAAGTGGAATCCGGACCCCCTCGGTCACGGCCCGGGACGTTTA
>BLSH010423046.1:88365-116255 GCA_018402905.1 Glandirana rugosa | reverse complement strand
TGGAGGTGTCTGTAACATGGAACATGATTTGGCATTGCTGGAAGATTGGTCAAAGCAGTGGAGATTGCAGTTCAATATTTCTAAATGTAAAATAATGCATCTAGGGAAAAATAATCCCCTTAGAGAGTACAGCATTGGGGGTACAGTGTTAGCCAGCACTACAGAAGAAAAAGATTCGGGGGTGCTTATTTCAGATGATTGCAAAATGAGCAGTGTGACCAGGCAGTGGGAAAAGCAAATAGAATTCTGGGATGTATCAGTAGAGGGATCACCAGCAGGAGGAAGGAGGTTCTGATTCCTCTATATAGATCTTTAGTGAGACCTCACTTAGAATACTGTGTCCAGTTCTGGAGACCTCGCTTACAAAAAGATATTGATAACATAGAACGCATTCAGAGACAGGTAACAAAAATGGTGAAAGGTCTGGGAGATAAAACATATCAAGAGCGACTTCAGGAACTTAATATGTACAGTCTGGAGGAAAGAAGGGAGAGGGGAGACATGATAGAAACCTTTACATACATCAAGGGGGTGAATAAGGTTCAAGAGGGAAGTCTTTTCAATATGAAACCATGTGACCTATAAAGGCTTTTAAAGCTTTGCCTATGGAGATTTCTAGGTACCGTAGTTTGGTGCCATTCTATGAGCGTACGCAATTTTAAAGTATGTATCGATTTATTCGGTGTAACATTATCTTTTATATTTTAACAAACAATTGGGTATTATTTTGTGTTTTATTGCATGAAGATTCAGTAAAATGTATTTTTTTCAACAAAATTGTTTGAAAAATCGCTAGGCAAATATTGCGTAACATACAGTATCTCACAAAAGTGAGTACACCCCTCACATTTTTGTAAATATTTTACTATATCTTTTCATGTGACAAGACTAAAGAAATGACACTTTGCTACAATGTAAAGTAGTGAGTGTACAGCTTGTATAACAGTGTAAATTTGCTGTCCCCTCAAAATAATTCAACACACAACCATTAATGTCTAAACCACTGCCAACAAAAGTGAGTACACCCCTAAATGAAAATGTCTAAATTGGGCCCAATTAGCCATTTTCCCTCCCCGGTGTCATGTCACTCATTAGTGCTACAAGGTCTCAGGTGTAAATGGGGAGCAAGTGTGTTAAAATTGGTGTGATCAGTCTCATTCTCTCATACAGGTCACTGGTGGTTCAACATGGCACCTAATGGCAAAGAACTCTCTGAGAATCTGAAAAAATGAATTGTTGCTCAACATAAAGATGGCCTAGGCTATAAGAAGATTGCCCTGAAACTGAGCTGTAGTATGGTGGCGAAGACCATACAACGGTTTAACAGGATAGGTTCCACTCAGAACAGGCCTCGCCATGGTCAACCAAATAAGTTGAGTACACATGCTCAGCGTCATATCCAGAGGTTGTCTTTGGGAAATAGACTTATGAGCGCTGCCAGCATTGCTGCAGAGTTTGAAGGTATGGGGGGTCAGCCTGTCAGTGCCCAGACCATACGCCACATACTGCATCAAATTGGTCTGCATGGCTGATGTCCTAGAAGGAAGCCTCTTCTAAAGATGATGCACAAGAAAGCCCACAAACAGTTTGCTGAAGACAGCAGACTAAAGACATGGATTACTGGAACCATGTCTTGTGCTCTGATGAGACCAAGATAAACTTATTTGGGTCAGATGGTGTCAAGCGTGTGTGGCGGCAACCAGGTGAGGGGTGCAAAGACAAATGTGTCTTGCCCACAGTCAAGCATGGTGGTGGGAGTGTCATGGTCTGGGGCTGCATGAGTGCTGCCGACACTGGGGGCTACAGTTCATTGAGGGAACAATGAATTCCAACATGTACTGTGACATACTGAAGCAGAGCATGATTCTCTCCCTTTGGAGACTGGGCCGCAGGGCAGTATTCCAACATAATAATGACCCCAAAAGCACCTTCAAGACAACCACTGATTTGCTGAAGAAGCTGAGGTGAAAGGTGATGGACTGGCCAAGCATGTCTCAAAACCTAAACCCTATTGAGCATCTGTGAGGCATCGTCAAACGGAAGGTGGAGGAGCGCAAAGTCTCTAACCTCCACCGGCTCTGTGATGTCGTCATGGAGGAGTGGAAGAGGACTCCAGTGGCAACCTGTGAAGCTCTGGCTAACTCCATGCCCAAGAGGGTTAAGGCGGTGATGGAAAACCATAGTGGCCACACAAAATATTAACACTTTGGGCCCAATTTAGACATTTTCACTTAGGAGTGTACTCACTTTTGTTGCCTGCAGATTAGACATTAATGGCTGTGTGTTGAGTTATTTTGAGGGGACAGCAAATTTACATTGTTCTACAAGCTGTACACTCACTACTTTACATTGTAGCAAAGTGTCATTTCTTCAGTGTTGTCACATGAAAAGATATAAAATATTTACAAAAATGTGAGGGGTGTACTAGCTTTTGTGAGATACTGTAAATATATGCACTCTGCAGTGCCTCTGCTTTAAAAACATATATAATGTTTGGATGTTCTTTAACCACTTCCCGACCGCCGTATGCAAAATGACGGCCGGGAAGTGGCTCAGTTATCCTGACTGGACGGGGGGGGGGGTGCGCATCGCGGCGATCGGTGGTGTGGGAGGTCAGTCTGACCCCCCGCAATACCGATCTCGGTAAAGCGCTTCGATCCGAAGCACTTTACCATGTGACCAGCCGTGACCAATCACGGCTGGTCACAGTGTAACACAGGAATGCCGTTTATCGGCTTTCCTGTACTCAGGTCTGCAGACCTGATGAGGGGAGAGCCGATCGGCTGCATCCCTGACAGGGAGGGTTTGTGCTGATGATTTATCAGCACAGCCCTCCCTCGGATCGCCACCCTAGACCACCAGGGATGTGCCCACCCAGGACCACCAGGGAGCCGACCAGGGACCACCAGGGAGCCAATCTGGACCACCAGGGAGACCCCCCTAGACCACCAGGTAAGTGACATACTGCCCAATGTGGATGGCACTAAGTGCCACCTTCAGATGCCACCCTAGACTACCAGGGAATGAGCCCCTATCAATGTATATGCCCACCAGTGCCCCTATCAGTGCCCACCAGTGCCAATATCAATGCATACCAGTGCCACATATCAGTGCCCACCATTGCCACCTACCAGTGCCCACCTATCAGTGCCCATCAGTGCCACCTATCAGTGCCCAGTGCCGCCTATGAGTGCCAATCAGTGCTGTCTATTAGTGCCCATCAGTGCCGCTTAGCAGTGTCCGTCAGTGCTGCATATCGGTGCCCATCAGTGCTGTATATCAGTGCCACCTCTCAGTACCCGTCAGTGCTGCTTATCAGTGCCGCCTAACACTGTTCATCATCGCTGCATATAAGTGCCTCATCATCAGTGCCACCTCATCAGTGCCGCCTCATCAGTGCCAATCAGTACTGCCACATCAGTGCCCGTCAGTGTAGCCTCATCAGTGCCCACCAGTGATGGAGAAAATTTACTTATTTACAAAGTTTTGTGACAAAAATAGAGAATTTTTTTTTTTTTCAAAACTTTCTGTCTTTTTTTATTTGTAGCGCAAAAAATAAAAACCGCAGGGGTGATCAAATACCACCAAAAGAAAGCTCTATTTGTGGGAACAAAATTATAAAAATCTGTTTGGGTGCAGCGTCGCACGACCGCGCAATTGTCATTCAAAGCGCAACAGCACTGAAAACTGAAAATTGGTCTGGTAGTAAAGTGTTCTAAGTGCATAGTATTGAAGTGGTTAAATAGTTTTCTAGCAAAAAAATGCTGATTTTTACACGTAGGAGAGAAGTGTCAGAATTGGCGTGGTCTGGAAGTGGTTAAGGTAATTTGTAAAGCTGACTCTAGCCTTCCATTCAGCCCTACACAGTCCTCTTCTGTCATAAATTCAAGTACTCTGATTTCACTGCTCACTGTGTGTTTTACACAGAGTGCATTAGGAGCTGTAGCAGGTCAAATCAGCTCTGATTTCCAGGCTGGAGAGCATTGAGCACCATCTACCCCTGTCCTCCCTGGTTTCACTGTCCTTGCCCGCTCCTTCCATATTTTGGGCTTAAGTTCTTTCAATGACGGAGGCTCAGTATCGCAAGTAGGCATTATCTAGAGGTGGTCTATATGAAAATGCAGCCTGCCTAGGAATGCCCACTCCTTCAGACTGACATCCACTCATCAAGGCATGTTAATAGTTGCATTACTCCTCACAAGAGTCAGCCTATTTCTTGCTTCGGGGCTGGGGGCTACCTGCAGACCGCCCTAACCTAACCGGTTTTACCCTTATGGGCTTAATCATAAGGTTGTTGCAATGATTAAGCCCATAAGGAAAAAATGCCATAGAGTGGGGAGGTATGTAATTGCTGACTATCTGAATAAATTCAAATATATGTGGCATCATTAGCGTGCGACTTGGTGTTTGTGATGGCAAGATGGAGCAGAGGTGGTGTCAAGTACCTGATGGTAGAGTCTGACTTATGCAGCAGGCAACCTCTCTTACGGCCCTGGTTCCAGAACCCCTGGTAGAGCAGACAGGGAGCACTGGAGCACAGGGGAGCAAGAGGGCTGGATTGGACACAGATGATGGTATGATGTCCTCCAGAAATCCGTGCAAGACTGAAGAGTAGTGATGCAGGCCGAGTCAGCAACATGCGGGCAAGGCAGTACAGGAGGAGCAGGCAATCGGATGGTCAGGTAAAGGCAGGGTCATTAACAGGCAGGCAGGTGGAGGTACACAGTGGTCAGACAGAAGAGTGGTCGTAGGCAAGCCGGGGGTCGGTGCCGGCAAAGTTCAAGCGGATACGGGTTCAAGCCGGGTCACAGGTAAACAGGAAACTCGGAACAGGTCACTGAAAGGCACTGATAATGCTGCAGAACGGACAGCACTGCCTGCTGGGCATGGAGGAACTAAATAGAGCCGTTTGGTGCCGCGCACAAGCGCCCGAAACAGCTGAAGGCATGGATCTTCTCCAACAGGGGGACTCTCTTAAGTCTGCACCTGGTATGCCTGGAATGGAGACTGGGGAATCAAGTGGGGGTTTGAGCAATGCCTTCTTTAAAGTAGAAATTTATCCTAAAGGGCATGAAATGTTGCCCTGCCCCCCCCCCTCCTTCTTTCACAATTAGATTTTTATTCTTTTTTAATCTAATGTCAGTTATTTTTGCTGTAAAGCAGCAGTTTCTCGCTTCTCACCTAGGCGAGAATTACATTTCCTTCTCCCAACCCCCTGCACGTGCACAGTTGTACCCAGAGCTCTGGGTCCTAAGCGAGCCCTGCTATGCAGGTGTGCAAGTGTTGGTTTCCCGTGCATGTGCCAAGATAACTATTGGGAGGGCTGTATTCCTCCCCATCTTTGCACATGCCGGAAAATCACAGAAGGGCTCTGCCAGGATCCAAAGGCTAGAAGAGCCATTCAAGGCTTCTTTGTATGCACCATGAGGACGGAGCCAGGGGGCGGAACCTGCACACAGCAGGACTGAAGTTCCACTTTTAGGCCTCATGCACATGGACGTTTTTTTACGCCGGCGTTTTCTGGCGTTTTTTGCAGCTCTCCATGTTAGTCAATGGCCCCGTTTTTGAGCTGTAGATGGCGTCGGCGTTAGTGAGCTGAAAGTATAACCCATGGCCATCGCGTTCTGAGGCTGTAACGTTTTGGCGTTTTTTGACGCCGCAAAACGGCAACTAACGCCAACGAATGCCAACTAATGCCATACCGGCGTTTTTTGACGCTGACGTTTTTAAGTTGAAAAATAGCAGAGGGATGATTTTTTTTTAAAAACGCCTATTGGCACCAACGCTCACTAACGCCGATGCATAACGCCGAAAAATGCTGACTGTTTTTCCTTGACGTCGGGACCGACGTTTTGTTTATTTTTTAAGAAACGTCCGTGTGTATGATGCCTAGGACTCATACACACGGACGTTTTTTGACGCCGGCGTTTTCTGGTGTTTTTTGCAGCTCTCCATGTTAGTCAATGGCCCCATAAAAATGCAGACGTTTTTGAGCTGTAGATGGCGTCGGCGTTAGTGAGCTGAAATTAGAACCCACAGTCAGCGCGTTCTGAGGCTGTAACGTTTTGGCGTTTTTTGACGTCGACGCCGCAAAACACTCACTAACGCCGTACCGGCGTTAACCGGCGTTTTTTGACACCAACGTTTTTAGGTTGAAAAATAGCAGAGGGACGATTTTTTAAAAGAAAAACGCCTATTGACGCCGACGCTCACAAACGCTGACTAAAGCCGATGCATAACGCCGAAAAACGCCAATTTTTTTTTCCTTGACGTCGGGTCCAACGTTTTGTTTATTTTTTAAGAAACGTTCGTGTGTTTTAAAAATAAAAAAAAAAAATAAATAAATGAATAAAATAAAATGGGGCAGACTCGATGGACTACTCAGTCTTTTTCTGCCGTCACTTTTCTATGTTTCTATGTATGAGGCCTAAGAATCTGCCAATATGATAACTTTGCAGATCCTGTGTTCTCTCTCCACTTTCTTAAAGGATAAGGTCACCTTTTGTAACATGTTACACGTTACACCCATATTCAGGGTGTAACATGTTATGAACGGATCAGCCCCCGCTCCCTGATCTGACAACTAGCGGGGTTCTTCTCCCTCTCCACTAGCTGTCATGATTTTAAAAAAATGTGGCCGAGCGGGGCTCCGCCTGCCCGACCAACTGATCGTATCACTCATTCACAGTATCCTGTGAATGAAAAACGACAAGGTGAGCGCTGTGGTAGTTTATTCATTCTTCCTGTCAGCATGTATCAGCTTCCTCATACGAGGTACAGGCAAGCCAGTACACTGACAGATCTGCAGAAGACCTGCATGGCATCAGTGATCTGCTGATTGCTGGTGCAATGCTTTACAGGCTCTTGCAACAAAAAATAATACATGCACATTTTTTTACCTGCAAAAATACTTTTTAAAAAGTGAACTTATCCTTTACAGCGGTAGTAAACGCACAATGGAAAAAATATAAAATGGGCCCCCTGCAGGTTAATAATAATGTGCCAGTATGCATCACAGGTTGGGTGCGGTGTGTGAGGCTGCAATAATTCACGCAGTCAGGTGCAATATAAAATTTGTGTTGAAGTAATGTAGCAACATTTTACAACAAACCCAGTGGGAAGGGTACCCAGCCGGGTACACTCACGGTTTCCAGCAATGTCTAAGGAGCAGATTCCAGCTGGCCTGACAGCATCTGTAGAGAAGGGCAGAATGGGGCCTGGCCATCTTGTGCCCAATCAAGAAAGTGTTCAGAACAGATGCAATGCTACGCTTTCTCTCCTCATCGGGAACCTATCCCTAATGCCAGTACTGTCCCTAACAGGCGGGGTACCTATCCTAACTCTGAAAACTCACAAATGCGTGCCAAGTCTGGGAGCCAGGGCCTTAAATAGGCTCTGCCTGACCCAAGAAGGCTGCCAGAGTCACATGGGACAACGACATCCAGCCGGATTGCTTCCCCAGTGAACCAGGAAACCATAGAGGAACTATGTTCCTTATGACTTCCTCTCCAGCTTTAGAGCCACTATGGTTGAGCACCACCTGCAGTAGAGAAAATAAACTGTACCTGCCTGCAGGTTGATTTACTAAAACTGGAGAGTGCAAGCTTCCGTTCTTTTGTCAAAGGTAAATTGAACAAGCTGAAGTTAAAAGCCGATTGGCTATGCACAGCTGCACCAGATTTTGCAGTTTTAGTAAATCAACCCCAATTTGAATGTCTCTTAAACAATGCAAGTCTTTATAGGCTTACCTGTAAGTAAGGATGCCGATACTAGTAACGGTACTCACGAAAATGCTCCTGATCCCGGAAACCAATACAGGAAGTGACATAAAAAAAGGATAAAACAGCAGCAACTTCTTACGGTTCACACAGGGGCGATCGGACTTGCAGGGTGACTCTGAAGTCACCCCGCACATCGCAAATTTGGTGCGGCTTGCAGGCGACTTCTCTATAAAAGTCAATGCAAGTCGGCCCCAAAGTAGTACAGGAACCTTTTTTCGCGCCTATTTAGAACTGTTCCATTGCAATGCATGGAGGCGACTTGTCAGCTGCAGTATGTTGACATATTTATTAAAATATAATAAAACACACATGGATGTACACTCATAAACGGGGTAATCAAACAGCATGATAGGATCAAAGGGGTCTTCCGCTGTGTCCCAGGTGAGGTGTTCCAGCAGGGAGGTCCGCTAGCCACTTCCAAGCTGGGTACGCTGGTGGTTTCCAGTGCTTCCAGGGAGCTGGGGAAAGTGTGCTGTACACGGAGGCTGGGTGATGATGTCACTTCTGGGTTCACGTTAGGTGGGGGTGCACACGCTCGGATCCTTCATCAGGCTTAGCACACTGTCCCCAACTCCCTGGAAGAGCTGGAAACCACCAGCGTACCCAGCTTGGAAATGGCTAGCGGACCTCCCTGCTGGAACACCTCACCCGAGACACAGCGGAAGACCCCTTTGATCCTAACATGCTGCCTGATTACCTCTGTTTGTGAGTGTACATCCACGTGTGTTTTATTATATTTTATTTAGAAGGCACTGCTGTTGTATCCTTTTTTCTACCATAGAGTTTCTCCTAGCTCATCCCAGCCTGCAGCCTCTAAGGCTCTCTCAGCTGTGTCCTGCACCAAGCAGTCTCTGGCTGTCTCCTGTACCAGGCCTGCAGTCTTTGGCTGTCTCCTGCACCAAGCAGTCTCTTGCTGTCTCCTGCACCAAGCAGTCTCTGGCTGTCTCCTGCACCAAGTAGTCTCTGGCTGTCTCCTGCACCAAGCAGTCTCTGGCTGTCTCCTGTACCAGGCCTGCAGTCTCTGGCTGTCTTCTGCACCAAGCAGTCTCTGGCTATTTCCTGTACCAGGCCTGCAGTCTCTGGCTGTCTTCTGCACCAAGCGGTCTCTGGCTGTCTCCTGTACCAGGCCTACGGTCTCTGGCTGTCTCCTGTACCAGACCTGCAGTCTCTGACTGTCTCCCATACTAGGCCTGTAGTCTCTGGCTGTCTCCTGCACCAAACAGTCTCTGGCTGTCTTCTGCACCAGGCCTGCAGTCCCTGGCTGTCTCCTGTACCTGGCCTGCAGCCTCTGGCTGTCTCCTGTACCAGGCCTGCAGTCTCTGACTGTCTCCTGTACCAGGCCATGCAGTCTCTGACTGTCTCCTGTACCTGGCCTGCAGCCTCTGGCTGTCTCCTGTACCAGGCCTGTAGTCTCTGGCTGTCTCTTGTACCAGGCCTGCTGTCTCTGACTGACTCCTGTACCATGCCCGCAATCACTGCTGTCACTTCTGCCTTTTGCCTCCTTCTTCCCTCCACCTGCTGTCACCTCTGCCCCCATGTCTCCCAATAACTCTCCTATCCCTATCCTCTTCCCCCCAGCGATCTCAACTTTTCCCATCCCAACTCTCCCACCCCACAATCCCTATTTCCCCCCACCCTCAACTACACCTTGCCCTCACTTACCCTCTACTTCCACCCTGCGGTCACCCAACTCCCTAACAACCACCCCCCCGCCCCCACCTCCCAAACCACCCCTATTCATATGTGATAGGTGTCGGTAATTGGTATTGGCGACTACCTGAGGTAAAGTATCAGTATTCGTACTCCGTGGTAAAAAAGTGGTATCAGTGCATCCCTACCTGTAGGTACAACTTATAAACTTGACTTTACTAATCGAGCAAAAGAGATTTGGGACTTTAGATGAGACGTGAAAATACATCTCAAGGATTGGGACTTTGAGTGAGGCATGTGGTGAGCAGCAAATAATATATATGGATATCAAAAATATATTTATTCTCATATATAAACATAAAGTAGAACGTTTTCCCAAAGGTACATATTATCTTATTTCTTGAAGAGAATACATATCAATGGCCCACTACAGGGCATATGGATAATTGTTAACATTGCTAATACATAAAAGACCACCTTCCATAGTAAAATTCATAAAAGAATAGAATACTGTAAAAAAAATACCATACAATGATACTGGGAAAGAGTATGATGTGTCCCAGCAGAGGTCTGATGAGAAGACCATCCTCCATAAAAAAGTATTAGGTAGTAAAGGTGTAGGGCATAACATGCCATGGAATATATTGGTAGTGCATCCATGTAAATCCCGATGCGTTTCTGTGGGGAGTACCACTTCTTCAGGGCGGATGCAATGACTGTCTAAAAAAAAAAAAAAGACATAAAATTGATGTAAATGTATATAATTGACAAAAAAAGGGGAGGGAAATTCCCATGATACACCCAGTTGTAAAGAAAGAATTGCTGATGGGGACAGCATGTCCCATTTCTTACATAAAGTCTAACGTGTGAGGCACATACACTGGGAGGGACAATCGGGGCTGGCAGTATCGAAAAATGAGGTAGGGGCACGCAGATGGCTGGAGAAACAAAGGCAATCCCAAGGGTAGCAGTCCCGCAATGGAAGTGAATGTGGTTCCAATGTTCTATAAACAAGGTGTATGAAAGCATTGTGTATAAATGGTGATGGTAGGTGGTGAAGTGGAGGCAAAGAAACAAAAAAAATAAATAAATACATAAATAAAATAAATATTTGCAAAAGGGGGGAAAAAAAAAGAAAAAGGAAAGGGAAATGAATGGGGAAAGGAGAAAAGAAAAACACTGTGGCAAAAGGTTATGAGATATTGAGGTGAAATCCAGTTTGGGGAGACAGGGAAAAGTAACGAATGGGGAAAACAATGCAATGAAGGGAGACTCATGTGCAAACTTGCAAATGTAAAACCACAGAGGCAGCCACAGAGATGACTATTTCTAAATAGTGAACATATATATGTGAATGCTGTACTTACAAATGGAAAATGGGTGGTCAGTGCTGCCAAATCCTAAGGTCAAGTGCACGTGTCTGCTGCCAGAGGAAGAGGATTGATACTAAAGGGAGCCATATATGCCACCAGTCTAACCGCGCGCTCCAACCAGCATCATGCTGGCTTGACAAGGGAGGAGAGACATCATTGTCAGAGGGGCGGAGTCCCGCCCCTCCCATTCAGATCGATACCTCCATGTGCCAGCCACACAGGGAAAACACATACCAGTCATTGCAGCGTCCAATCGGACACTGCATGTGGGGATGGAGGCGTGGCACCGACGCGTCTGAGGGACACCCGCCACCGCCCCCAAATCCCAGGGGGATGAAGGGGGAAGAGGAGGGACACGGCAGGTGCATCGCAGCTTCCGATGCAGACACGGCACCAGCCAAGCCGGAAGTCAACCAGCGCAGTGAATGAACAACAAACAGTAGACAGAGTGTCATGCTATACGTAGATGCAAGTTGAGGGGGTCACATCGGTGTGGAGGAGGGAAATACTGACTAAACATGGGGCACATCATATCTCGGATAAGGATATATATATATATATATATATATATATATATATATATATATATATATATATATAAATAAATATGTAACACAACATGAAAGCTTGTGGTCCAATATGAACCTGCTGCTCATTCACATGCCTCCATCCCTATTCATTTGAGCAAAAGAGATTTGGGACTTTAAATGAGACGTGAAAATACGTCTCCATCCCGCGTGCATTGGCAAAAGCAAGGATTGGGACTTTGAGTGAGGCATGTGGTGAGCAGCTGGACAGATAATAAAGAATATATATGGATATCAAAAATATGTTTATTCTCATATATAAACATAAACGTCGGGCTTTACATAGATACACTACCAATATTTTTCATGACATGTTATGCCCTACACCTTTACTACCTAATACTTTTTATGGAGGATGGTCTTATCATCGGACCTCTGCTGGGACACATCATACTCTTTCCCAGTCTCATTGTATGGTATTTTTTACAGTATTCTATTCTTTTATGAATTTTACTATGGAAGGTGGTCTTTTATGTATTAGCTATGTTAACAATTATCCATATGTCCTGTAGTGGGCCATTGATATGTATTCTCTTCAAGAAATAAGCTAATATGTACCTTCGGGAAAATGTTCTCCTTTATGTTTATATATGAGAATAAACATATTTTTGATATCCATATATATTGTTTATTATCTGTTCATCTGCTCACCACATGCCTCACTCAAAGTCCCAATCCTTGCTTTTGCCATTGACTTTACTAATCCTTTAAATATGCCTGTAAAGGGGACCTGTCACCTCATTACATAATATTATTCTCCTCATATTACACACCCACAAATCAAATAAAATTCACTCCACATTTAAAAGTCTATATTTAAAAACATTTATTTTTGTCTTCATCACACAGTAGATCTTTATAGTAGACTGAGTGTGTCATTAGCAGAGAATGTTACACCATTCGCTTGTCTTTACTGTTATTCTGAATGGTGTCTAATAGCTGTTCCAGTGAATATTTCACAGTTCTCACCAAAATGCCATTTTTAAATGTTCAATTCATCGGTGGCAGTGACACTGTGACAGGTCAAAGGCAATTTTGTATAGGAATTCCCTTTGTAAGCAGACCCCGTGTCAAATATAAGCATCCAGTTGTTCCCTGCCCTGCATGAAAAAGTCTCTATGCCAAGATCAGAAACCTGATCTATGATTATAACTGTGAGATCTCTGAGCTTTAGATGTCATGTATGAGTAAGGGACATCATCAGATGGGCAAAAGCCAGATAAAACTCTTATCCGGGGAGCCTCAGGAGAAAAATCCTGCAGATTAGGTAATTGGTGTTTTTCAAAGGCTAAAAAAGAATACGAGAGTAGTATGAGTCATTGCGGGCGGGTGGAAAAGCTATTCTGATGTACCTTCTAAAGCTATTCTAGATGTACCTTAAAGGGAAGAAAATGTTGTGTGTTAGCATATATCAAGGTTATTTTTAAGTCTATGATGAAGTCGCTCATCTGAAACGTCAAGATCTTTGGATCAGAAAGGAAAGTGCTGTGTAAGATGCCATTATGACAGGATTATTTAAAGGTTTGCTTAGATAACCGTGCAAAGGGAAAAGAGAAAATATTCTGATTGGAGATCAATACAAATGATGATACTAAATCAAATACATTAAAGTGGAACATAATGTGATACTACAGTTATTTTTTTCAATAAGAAAGAATTTATACTTACCTGCTCTGTGCAATGATCTTGCACAGAAAGGTCACTTTCCTCCTCTTCTGGCAGTCCCTTTGGCTTTCAAGCTAGGTTGTGTGCATCTATAGATCCACACATATAGCACTTCTTCCTCACAGGACTGACTGACGCCAGCAGGAGCCTATAGTCCCTCAGTTTCTCCTGTGAAAGCAAGAAGTGAGGGAGGGGTGCTAGAGCTGGGGACAGCTCTGGAACGGGGACACGGAGCCAGGTGGTGGTTTAGGGACAGATATTGGGGCATTTTTTTACCTTAATGTAGAGAATGCAAAAGTGAAATGTGTACTGTTTTAACTCCCAAATAGGAGTAAGTTCTGTTTTTACACTCCCTTCCTCCCCAAGCAGAATCTCCCAATATCCTACTCTATAGCAAAACTCTTCCAAAATAACAGAAACTGATATCTCTTGTTCTTCTTAGCGCATAGCCTGCTCATATTTGTATTTATTGTGTTATTATGCAAATATTTATATTTTTGAAGGTACTATATGGCAGCTGTCTATGATTGAAGTTTAAAGTGATACTAAAGGTTGCTTATTTTTTTAATAACAAACATGTTATACTTACCTCCTCTGTGCAGTGGTTTTGCACAGAGTGGCCCCAATCCTCCTCTTCTGGGGTCCCTCAACGGTGGTCCTGGGTCCTCGCTTTCTCTGACTGTCCCCTCAGGGCGCGCTCCCAAGTCCTGTTGTTGCGTCCATTGACACAAACAGCAGGATTCGGCCCCCGCCCCCCCAGTTCCCTGGACTTGATTGACAGCAGTGGGAGTCAATGGTCCCGCTGCTATCAATCTAGCCAATGAGGATCGGAGCCCGCAGCTGGAGCTATTAGGCTCGTCGCCAGCGCGGGATCGATCGGGGTCAGGTAAGTAAAACGGGGGGTCTGGGGGGCTGCTGTAGTCTAAAAGGTTTTTCACCTTAATGTATAGAATGCATTAAGGTGAAAAACAGTGACGGTTTACCACCCCTTTAAAAGCCTCCCATTTTGCTGAAGACACTAAGTCAATGCATTTACTATGTCCAACCTCCACGTTTGATTTACTCAGTCTACTTTCTTATCCTTGCTCTTTCATTGTAATTGTTCTACAGTAAATACATTTTTCAAACCATTCACCATGAACACAGTTTGTTAATCTTTTTTTTTCTTTCAATGGTTTTTATTGAAAAGATTCAACATACAAAAGTTACAGAGGCACACAATTAAGATGAGCATCAATGGCCTAAGTATCCAGTGGCTTGTAAGTACATATAATTCTGTCATGAGAAGCCCAACAGTAGGGCGTAAATCAGGTATACATTAAAAGTAAAAGAAAACATTAAAAAGCAAAACCAATTCGGAAGTATTAAGGATTCATATGCTAGTCTCTACTTTTCGTGAGAGTCGAACAACTGTTTCAGAGGGGAGGTACCCGAGAACTCCCACCTGCCCCCAGTGGGATCATGCTGCAGGTGAGGATCCTTCGGAAACCCCCCTGAGTATGCCAACGACCGGGTCCCAACAGTCGGAAGAGACCCGGCTGAAGGCTGCTCTTCAAAGCAGAGGGTCGCTGCCCTGAGTGATACTAAACATCTGAACTTATCAGAATTTTTCAAACTGAAGTGTCGGAGGGGCAAATGGATATACGTATCAAAGGACATCAAAAAAGAACCTATCCATAGAGATTAGAACATAGAGTATTGGGCTGGTCAGGGAAAGACAAAGACCCAGTGGGCTATCAGCTCTTCCACTGTCCTGTTAGGAGTGAACCATGCCCAGAGGGTTCCAGTCAATCACTGAGCAGTCTTGAGAATAAGCAATAAAGTAATATTCAACATCCGACAAAAATAGGCCAAAGAGCTGTAAGCGTCAGGCGTCAGGAGAAGATTTTGTCTTACATGCACTTATGCTTGATGGATAATAGAAAGATAGGTGAAAGGAAGAGAGAGAGGAGGGAAGAAGGAGGATGGAGAGGAGGACAGTAGGGGGGGGGGAGAGGTAGGGGTGGCAGTCCACAGGGTCTATTTAGGAGGGAAGGGTCTCAAGGAGGGCTTGGAGTTATAGAGATACCCAAAAATTGTGCTCAGGGTTCCCAGGTAGCCTCAAATTTCTTGCTATTGTCTGCCAGCGAGCTTGCCAGTCCCTCCTGGCCCATAATCCATGAGATTTTATATTTCGCTGCTTTGAAAGATACTTTCGGCTGTTCCATGCTTTTGCAATGGTCCTTTTAGCGCCTAGGAGAATGAAGCCAATGAGATTACGAGCAAGCTTGGGGGCAGTGGGGAAATCTAGGCAAAGCAGAGCAGTTCCTAGAGTCCTGGGAATCTGGAGCGAGGTGACCTTAAAGATGACTCTAGGACATTCCCACCAAATGTGGGACATAGTTCCTCTGATCTGGCAGTCACGGAAACATAAGGGACTTGAGGAAGCAAACATCAATGCTAATCTGGAAGGAGTTAAATACCATCTGGTCGTCACTTTGATGGAAGCTTCTATCAAGGATATGTTAATCAGGCCCTTGACTGCTTTGGTTTGTGCAACTTGCCAAGTCTCCAGGCTCCATTCCCGGCCCAACTCACTCTCCCAGCCAAACATATGGGGTAGTTTGGCATTGGGATTGGCAAGGGATAGGTAAATTATTGAGATGCCACCCCTTTGTATCCCTGGTTGGCCGCACCAGATTTCATAGTCTGTGAAATCTGGGGGGTTAGGTTTATTGTGCCATAATTTGTGGATAAAGTGGAGAATTTGCTGGAGACGGAAATGCTCACTTGTCGGTAAATCTAGATTTTTGGTGCAAAAAGTCTTATTTATGGGTCCTGAAGCAGTAAAGTAATGGCCAATATGGAACATGCCTTTGTCTAGCCACCATTTGAAGGATTTGGTATCTAGACCAGGGGGGAAACGTGGGTTGTGAAAGATGTGGGCCAAGGGACACGCTTTGGAGACTAAGAAGGGGAGTACTTTAAGTTTATCCCATAGGGATAAGGATTGGGAGAGTATGGGAGATAGGATCGGCGATCGCTCTCTGGGAGGTGTCCAGAGTAGAAAGTCAAGGGTGTATGAAGGGACTGCTTGCCTCTCTATTGAAATCCAATCGGGCTTCTGTAGTCTAGCGTAAATTGTAGAAAGTTGTGCGAGTCTGGCTGCCTGGTAGTACCAAAGCAGTCTAGGGAGTCCTAGCCCCCCCTTCTTACTTGGGTAGAAAAGAGTTTTTTGGGGCAGTCTGTATCCGTTCCCTCCCCAGACAAATTTGATGATTCTACTTTGGAAGGTGTTTAAATGATCTTTTCTGATAGCTATCGGGAGAGCCCTGAACAGGTAAAGCAGTTTAGGAAGTAGTGTCATTTTTATGGCATGAATCCTGCCTAGAGAGATTCCCCTTAGCCCATTCTTGCATGTCCTGGTCGAGTTTTTTATATGTTGGGGGGAAGTTTGCTTGATAAAGAAGTTCCACTTTGGAGGTTAAGGTAACCCCTACGTAGTTTATAGTGGAGTCGCTCCAGAGGAATCTAAAGGTGTTTTTCAGGTGGGATACCAGATCTGGGGGAAGGGTTATGTTTAAAGCTTGTGATTTATTCAGATTAACTGAGAGGACAGAAATGCGAGCAAATTTATCGAGAACCTTACAGAGATTAGGGATGGAGGTCAGTGGGGAGGTCAAAAAAAGCAGGATGTCATCTGCGAACAGACCGCACTTGTCCACATTGGACTCCTAGAATGTCCGGGTTGGAACAAATAGCTATAGCTAGGGATTCTATGGCGAAGACAAGAGGGGAGAGGGGACACCCCTGCCTCGTGCCTTTAGTGATGTCAATGAAGTCAGAGTAAAAACCCCTGAGTCTAATTTGAGCCTTAGGGTAGGAATAGAGCGCCTGTAAGATCCCTAGAAATCTCTGGCCGAAGCCCCATTTCCCAAATACTTGGAATATGTAAGGCCCAGAGACGGAGTCAAAGGCCTTATGGAGGTCCAGTGACAAGATCATCCCCTTTTTTTTTGGTGCCTCCATCCCAGTTGGAGCGTAGAAGGGAAATTAGGTCTATAGCTCTTCTAATTTGATCGGGACCTTGTCTCCCTGGGATGAAGCCCACTTGGTCTTTGTGTATGTATTGATCTATAATGGAGGCTAATCTGTTTGCAAGGATTTTTGTCATGATTTTTAGGTCATTATTTATAAGAGAATTTGGCCTGTAATTACTGACATCTGGTTTTTCCCTGGTTTGGGGATGACTGAGATGAAAGCTGTGTTTAAATGTGAGTCTAAGGGGTTCCCGTTCGTTTTGGAATTGAAGAATTTAGTGAGGTATGTAGCAAGTGTTCCGGCGAAAGCTTTATAGTAAGCTATCGAAAAGCCGTCAGGTCCTGGGGCAGAGCCTGTCTTCAAGTCCCCAATGACCCCCAACACCTTCTCCACTGAGAACTCTGCTTCCATGAGGTTTTTATGGTCTGCGGATAAAGAGGGAAGGGAGAGTTCCTCAAGGAAGGCACTAGCGCCTGGTAGAGCCTCCGTTTTGGTGGAACTGTACAACCCGGGAATAGAATTCCTGGAAGGCTTTCAGGACTTTGTCGGGGTTGGACGTGGGGGGATGTCCCGAAACTTTTATTTCGGGGAGGGCTAGCACTTTGGGACGAGGGGACAGTTTTGCGGCTAAGAGGGGCCCCATTTTGTCTTTGTGAGAGTAAAATTTAGCCCCGCTCCATCTATAATATTTGTCTGCTCGAGCGGTCAGGGCCAAGTTCAGTTCAGCCCTGGCTGCATCTAGTTGTGCTATTGGTACACTTGTAGGGTCCTTCTTATGTTTATATTTCAAAGAAGAATAGGATTTCTCTAGTCTCTTTATATCAACTATCCTTTCCTTCTTGATTTGGGAAGCTAATTGGATTATTTTCCCTCTAACGGTGGCTTTGTGAGCCGCCCAGAGAGTTTCCGCCGAAACCTCTCCACCATCGTTAAGAGTAAAATATTCTTTAATATATGTTTCTATTTCAGAAGCTCTGACCGGGTCATTTAGAATTGATTCATTGAGGCGCCAAGGACCCTGGGGGATCTTCTGGGACCTCTGACAAAGAGAGCGACTACAATGGAGTGATTGGAAGTGACTATGTCTATTATTGTCAGGAAGAAGGTTGGGGGAAATTAGTAAGTGGTCGATTCTAGAGTAAGATAGGTGGGGCCTGGAGAAATGGGTGTAATCCCGCTTAGTTGGATTGAGCTCCCTCCATAAATCTGTGAGGCCATGTGCGTGAATGTGCTTAGCTATTTTCAGGCTAGCTTTGGTTGGTCGGGTGAGCTGTGTCGAGAGTGGTCTGGATTTGTCCAGACTATAATCGAAAGCAGTATTAGAGTCCCCACCTATTATTATTTTCCCTTCGGCCAGTGGAGAGATAGTCTTGAGTAAGGAAAGGAAAAAATTGGTTTGGCCCTTATTGGGGGCGTAGTATGAGCAAAGGTGTAGAGTTGGTTGTCCATGGTCCCTTTAACTAAAAGAAATCTACCTTTGGGATCTATATATTTTGAGTGTAGGGTAAAGTTACAGTGTTTGGAGAATAAGAGGGCAACCCCTCTAGTCTTTAGCATTGCATAAGAAAAAGGTAGGGAAGTGGGTGTGTAGGAATTTAGGTTTGTAGTTTGATGGAAAGTGGGTTTCCTGAATTAGAACGATATTGATTTTGAGCGAGCGATAGGCATCGAAGATTTTTCTCCTTTTGATCGGGGAATTTAATCCTTGGGTGTTGTGGGTAGCTATTTTTATATGTTGTGGTGTGGTCTTGGGTTGGGCCATGATAAAAAATTGGGAAGGCTATCTTTGCATAAGTAGCAATGACACTTATCCTAGGGAAATCCCTGTCTTCGCCTACGCTAGAAAGGATCCTCCAGGAGACCGTTCGGTGAGCAGCTGCAGAAGTATGTAGACCCTGTGGACTGGGCAAAGAAGAAGAGGTTAAAATGGGGGGGGGGGAGACAGAAGAAACAGATAAGAGAGAGGGAGCCTCAAGGGAGGCCTGAGGGATGGAGGGGAAAGACAAGTCCCTCCAACCAAATACCAATAGTCATTTAGTCCCCTACAGGGGGAAAATATCCGATCCCGCAGCATCAGGAAGATTGAGACTGGGGGATGGGAGAGGCACATAGAAACCACCTCGGCCGGCGGCTGTGAAGGATAAACTGTTCCAGAACTTTGAATAGACCACACTTGAGGTCAATGCATCAACGGAAAAAGAAGAAGCAAACAAACAAAAAGAAAACAAAACAAAACGCAAACCTGTTATATGTTAGCAGACCAGGCCCCGCAGTCTAGAGGGAATCCCCCTTCCCCGTGTGGGGGAAAGCCCCGAGGGGAAGGGAGAACCCCTCCAGTGAATCATAAGAGTATATTAGGTGCCTAAGGAATGCAATAAAACCAAGTTAAAACAGTTATGAGTGAAATAACAAACAATTCTTGGTCCCTTCCAGGAAGGAAGGAGGAGAAGTCTTCTTTGTTGAGATATGGGACCGAAGTCCAAATGTTCAGAGAGAGGAAAACAAAGAAAACAAAAAAAGTCATAAGAATTTGGATGCCTAGTTAAACTTGGAAAGGGTCTCAAGGGGATTTGTTGTCTTTGGATCTCTTGGTCTTGGACTGGTTCCAGAGAGGGGTCACAGGACTAGTAGGAGTCGGTCATTTAGCAGTTCCAGCAGAGGATGCAGAATGATCCATGGCCATTTCTTGAGATATGAGGTCAAGATCAAGGAGGATTCTTTCACCTTCAGGGAAGCTAGAGAGGGCATAGGTTTTACCTTTGACTGAGAACTTTACCGCAAAGGGGAATTCCCACCAGTACTTTACATCCTTTTGAGAGAGGACTGTTAAGAGAGGTTTGAGGGTCCTTCTGTGTTGGATCGTCGTTGGGGAGAGATCTGCAAAGATTTGAATCTGATTTCCTCTGCAGAGGATTTGTGGAAGGGAACAAGCTTTTTTCATTACTTCTTCTTTAACTGTGAAGAAATGAGATTTGACGATTATGTATTTGGGTGTTCCATCTCTCCTTGGGGGACCCAGGGCTCTATGGGCCCTGTCCAACTCCAGGCGGTGTTGTGGAATGTTAGGAATTAGCTCTTTGATTATTTCATGGACTACTGCTGGGATGTCAGTGATTGCTTCTGGCAAGCCCCTGATTCTAAAATTGTATCTCCTCGATCTGTTCTCCAATTCATCAATTCTGGAAAGGGCAGTGTCCAGCTGGTCCTGCAGGACCTGGATATGGGCCCAATTCTGATTGGCTCTGTAGACATTGATGTCAAGTTTATTTTCAATGGCTTCCATTCTCAATCCTAGGCTATGGAAGTCTGTTTTAATATCTCCCGTTATCTTAGCAGCGGTCTGAGCTAGACCTTTATCAATCAAGTCTGATAGTTTGGAAAATAAATCCTGGGCCTGAAAAGCAGATTCTAGGCCTGGGGTGTTGGGGGAGAAGGTTAGTTGAGAGTAGGCCGGTGAGGGTCCTTGGGGGGATTGATTGTAGTTCCCCATGGCCTGGGCCAGCAACGATTCGGTGGATGCTGGTGAGGGGGGTAGAGGTTGCCCCCTTGAGGGGTAGGGGGAAAGAGTAAAGTAGCTGGAGAGAGTACCTTTTTCGAGATCTGGGGCCCGTTTGGGGCCTGGTCGCATGGTGAAGCCGCGGCCGTGGCCATCTTGGTACACCCGGCCTTAACAGCTTCCGAAAAAAGCGGCCTCAAATCCCTTCTTTCGGATGAGCTCTGCATCCGACAGGCAGCTCTGGGACCTTAGGGACTAGGATCCGTTTGGCTGGATCGTCCTGGGTGCTCAGTGTCGGCAAGATGAGCGCTGGTCGGCCGAGGTGGTGCAGAGCTCCGGGCTCAGACGTCCATCTTGGAGCTCGCGCGCATGCGCTCTCCAGTTTGTTAATCTTTTAATCACCCATGTACTTTGTTCTTGGAGCCTCCCCTTGGCTTCTGTTGGGTCCTGAGCTGGGCTGTGTGTGTCTATAGAGACACGCACAGCACTCCCTCCTCACAGCAGTTTTACTGCAGGAGCCTATTATGGCCCCTTAGGTTCTCCTTTGAAAGCAAGAAGTAAAAGGTGGGGGGAGTAGCTGAAGGCAGCACTGGAGCGGTGACATGGAGCCAGGTAATGGTATAGGGACAAAGCTAGGTAAGACAAGTATGGGCGTGTTTTTCTTTACCCTAATGTAGAGAATGCATTAAGGTAAAAAAGTTTAGAATTCAGTAGCTCTTTAACTCCCAAATGGGAGTAAAGCTGGCCATAGACAGATTGAAATGTGGCCAGCTCAGAAGGAACCAGTCAAATTTGGATCCACTTATGTCTATTGATCAACTTTAGTACCACCAGCCTGTTGTTTTGTTTTGTGCCATCTGCGGCTATAGCTGGCACAAGTGATCATTGCATTCTGATGTCAGGAAAACCTCCAGCTGTGAGATTCCAATAGCACAGTAAGAGGGATTCTCCCATCAACACTGGTTGTGTTGATGGGGAAATCGAGCAATTTTCTTTCCTTCAAGCCTAGGTTGAAGGAAAGCCTCAAGGCCCATTGTAATTGTGTTCTGTCAACTCTTCCCCTTCTTCCCTATTGCTATAATTTTTTTCAATTTTATTTTTACTGATTGTATATACATTTTTAAATTTGATATTAAAGTCTTGTTCTTCTCGGGTCCCACGCTGGCTCTCCTGGCTCCTTCCTTCTGTTGGATGCTTGCTGTGGGGGCACCCAAGCAGGCGCGCTACCGAGCTGCGGCTCTGTGTGTCCATTCACACATGGAGCTGCAGCTCAGCCCCGTCCCCTCCATCTCCCCATTGGCTGTGATTGACAGCTCCTCCTGCTCCTGCTGCTGCCAAAAGGCAAATAAGGAGTGTGAGTCCCTGGAGAGGCAAGGCTATTATGGACATCGCTGGATTGAGAAGGGGCTCCGGTAAGTATTGGGGGGGGGCTGCTGCATACAGAAAGTTTCTTACCGTCATGCATAGAATGCACAAAGGTAAAAAAACCTTGTGCCTTTACAACCACTTTCATTTCTGTTGTGCCATAATTACATTATTTCTCAGATAAAAGAACAAATTTTTGGTTATGATAATGTTAGGCTTCATGCACATGGCAGTAAAGGGTGGTGCAATGTACAGAATCAGTGTTTTTCTTTACCTGGCCGTCACAGATGCAGTGTACAGCAAGGGACAGCTAGCTTATTCAGGTCAATGACAGGCTGACAGGTGTTGTGACTGTATGGATAAATTCAGTTACATGCATGGAGGGACGTACAGTAGGCACAGCCCCGAATGCAGACAGTGGAGCAGTGCATACTCCCCTATACCCGTATAAAACTTCTGATGTCTGCATTTATCCATCAACAACATCTGTCAGCCTGTCATTCATTTGCATAAACCAAACAATGCAAACCACCTCCTGTGCTCAAGTTTGCTGCTCAGAAACCAGTTGACTCTCACTTCTCCATTGTATAGACATCTAAATTCACCATGCTAAGCTGCCTTCTTAGGACTGGGGAAGTCCTGAAACACATACCACAAGTCCCCTTGAAACGCGTCAGCCATATTGCATTTTTCCCAGGATAAGGAGTATGTGCAGCGGGTCTGATATCATTGAGTCTGAAATTTTATGATGAGTTTGTGATAAACAGTTTTTTGGGAGTATACATCTATTTTATTTTTACAAATAAATGGCTTATAAAGGTAATGTGCAAGGCTGGTGTGCCTTCTTTTTTGTTTTTTCAGTGCTTTTCATTTGAGTAAGCTGGCTGTTGCTGTAAGAAGGGGTTAAGGTGCCTCTTTTTAGTTTGGGCTCCTCCTAGTAGCTCCATAGGGACAATTCACACAACGCAGATTAAAACGCAGATAGTGCACCGTGCAACAATGTTGCATTGCTATGCACCTGCTCTATCTGTGGTGTGTTTTGGTGCCATTATGAGTAGCATCCTGACACACTGCCATTAGAAACACATGATTCACTGGATTGCACTACAACAAACATACTGTGTATTTTTAAAAAATAATTTTACATTTTTTTATCCATTTTGGTACATGGGCAGTCCATTCATAATGAAAGAGCTGTTGTCTTAATACAATGCACAATAAATCTTGCTATAACACACCTTATAAATTAATGCAATGGAACACTTAAAATGGTTGTACATTTCAGATGTGAAATATGAACAATGCATATCAATCTATAGTGTGTACTTATCTCAGTCCAGAGCACTAAGTGTAATTTCTGTTTGCTGATTTGTTCCACTGCTATCAGCATGACTTCTGCCAAGTTTTTCTGACACCAAGAGAAAAAAGGTGACAGGAGGAAGCTCCAATGCACCGCCTTTGATTGACAGCCTTGGCTCTGTTCCTGTGTACATTGTGAAGAGGGGTGTGTCCCTTCTCTCCCACTCAGCTCTCAGAGCTCTTCTCACTGAGATTAGCAGTATATAATTTTTCTGCCCCCTGCCTTCTGGAAGCTCAGACACGCTTTATAAATTCAGCACTTTGGATGGATGTAGAGGAGAGAAGACTGCAGATAGACAGGTACAACTTATGTAGGAGGATTTGTTTCATCTCTGTGTATCACCCGAGGATAGTCACTTCACTGTAAGTGTTTACAACCACTTTAAGTGTAAAATAACACTTCCCTACTCTACCCAAAACTATAATAAAATGTTTTGACTAGCCAAACATGTTAACAATTCCATATATACAGGTTTCCTGAAACACCCATACTTTTTCCCTGTTCCAATGTTTACGTACATTTTATCTGAGTTGCATCATGAAATAAATAAAAAACATGTAAAAAAATATTAAGCAAATGAAGTCTTGCCATTAAAAATTTCCCTGGCCCATATGTTTTACTGAATTTGTGGAAAGATAAAATGAATGTAAACTGCGCTGATAAATAGGCGATAATTTCCTTTTTTAAACTAAAACAGATGGTCTAGTCAGTGAATAGAATTTTAAGCAGGTCCTTGTCAGTGTTTGCCGACAAATTTACAATACATGCCACATTTACCCTTTGCAGAATCCAATGCAAACAAACACACAAACCAAAATCTAGAGGATGTGGTGGTGATTATAATATCATCCAACAGGGTTGTAAAGTTAGCCTAGCGTAGCAAAATGAGGTAAACCTGTACTTCCGAAGTTGATGTAAGAACAGTGTGCTACGGTAGGTTTGCCACCTTTTCTTCAAGCCAAACCCAAACACTTTTTTTTAAGGGTGAAAGCTGTGGTTTAAAGGGGAACTCTGATGTAAGGGTGTTTCTGCTCACAAAAGCTCCCACTTACTTTTGAGTTCCCAGCATTCCCACTTAACCACTTGCCGACCGCCAACCGCAGGTTGACGGCGACAAGGTGGTTCGATATCGCAAACCGCCGTCATATGACGGCGGTTGCGAGATTGTGCACTGTGAGCGCGCGCCGCCGGAGGCGCGCTCGCGCACTCACTGTGTCCGGGGGGGCCAGGGAGCGGGTGCGGCGGACTCGATCTCCGCTGGCTACCCGCGATGCCCCCCCCCGCAGTGAAAGAACGGAGGTCCGTGTATGTAAACACGGATCTCCGTTCTGTGAGATGGGGAAGGGCTGTGATCACAGCCTTCCTCTATATGGAAGCTGTGATCACTCCCCTTCCCCTGCTAGGGCAGCCCACACACAGTTAGAACACGCCCAGGGAACATAGTTAACCCTTAGAGCGCCCCCCAGGTTAACCCCTTCACTGCCAATGGCATTTACACAGTAATCAGTGCATTTTTATAGCACTGATCACTGTATAAATGCCAATGGTCCCAAAAAAGTGTCAAAATGGTCCGACATGTCCGCTGCAATATCGCCGTACTGCTAAAAATCGCAGATCACCGCCATTACTAGTAAAAAAATAAATAAAAACCCCAGAAATGAATTCTCATCATCCGTAAACCCGGCAACTTTTGCACAAACCAATCAATAAACGCAGATTGAGATTTTTTTATCACAAATATGAGGAAGAATATAAAATCGGCAAAAAACGTTGAAAAAAATGTTTTTTTATATTTTTTTTTTGGATTTGTATTTTAGCAAAAAGTAAGAAATTTGGGTTTTTTTGCAAAATTGTCGCTCTTCTTTTGTTTATAGCGGTGATCAGAAATGACGCAGAGGTGATCAAATACCACCAAAAGAAAGCTCTATTTATGGGAAAAAAGGGACGCAAATTTCATTTGGGTACAACGTCGCACGACCGCGCAATTGTCAGTTAAAGCAACGCAGTGCCGAATCGCAAAAAGTGCTCTGGTCCTAAAGTGTGAAATCCTTCCGGAGCTGAAGTGGTTAAATCAGGGTTCCCAAAGCCCCCCTTGCATAGAGGCCACAGGGCACCCCTTACATCTGAATCCCCTTTACCTTAGTATACACACTTGCTCAGAGGCAAGAGAGAGAAGGGTGAGAGGAGAGAGTAATAGACATTGGATGGTAAGTTCACTCACCTGAGGATGGAGGCTCAGGCATAAACACCTTTCATCCACAATGCATCTGCCGGCTGCTAAGCTTCACATTTCTAGCACACCCATACCTTTCCTGAGGCACAGAACACCAGGGATTGGAGTGTAGGTGGGCAAACAGAGGGGTAAGGATGGGAGAAGGAGCAGATCTCTCCCCACCTGTCCATGTATGGGCGTGGGGCCCATGCGCACACCTATGTACTTGGGGGTTGTGGTACTCAGTTACTTGGGGAACTGCAGTCCATTCTGAATAATGTGTCCGGGTTTCAGGCGGTCTGAGACCCAGACACATGATTCAAAACCCAAACTGTCCGGGTCAATCCCAGACAGGTGGCAACTCTATGCTACAGCCAACCAGCATGATACTGTAATTTCTGCAGTGCAGGATTTAAAATGATGCACACATTCTAATTGTAGACCAATACAATGAAACTACTACCACTGAAATGCCCCCTAAACCTGTATCAGATTAGCATGTGAATAGACTGATACAAGATTGACAGGATTGGCTTATCAAGCTCCAAGAAAAAGGCGGCAGTCCGCATACGGACTGTTGCATAAATGGGAATGAAATGGGCCAAAGATGGCTTCAGCTCTTGTTCTCGACTTGTAGAGAACTCCTTAGACACATTTCCCAGGCTATCCTTCTGCCGCTGTACATGTTACGTGGGTAGATCAATTGTACCACCAGAGAAAGCCATACGCTGTTGCCAACATCCCTACAAATCTAGAAATTGTGCAAATAAGTACCCCCCAGTACAATGGGACTTTAAGGGCAACACATATATTGAACAAAAAAGTATATATAAATCTTTATTCAATACATGGATAAGAAATTGGTGCATATATTACCATTTAAAACAGAAACAGAGCACAGTAGGTTAGTGACTTAAAGTCAATGCTGTCGTAACAATGTCACCTCAATATGCCCAACGCGTTTTGGGAGAAAATGTTAATCCCTTCTTCAGGGGCATTTGTATAGAAAAGACGACAGGGTTTAAAATACTCCTATAACAGAACGTAACATTTGTTAGACAATGAGACAGGTATATCATGCATTTATATTGCAGGTGTTAATCAAAGTAAGCAGTATCAAACCAACAAAAAGGGGAGGGGGGAGGAAAGGGTTTGGAAAAACAGGGGGAAGGGGAAAGGGAGGGGCCATGAAATGGGTCTACTATGTATCGAAGGGCTGCAAGGGGAAAAAAACAGGGAAAACATGCAACTAAAAAGCCTGGTGCCCATATCAAAGAGGAAGTAAACCCTGATGGGTATTATTTCCTCTTCATTGATTACAATTACCCTGCAATGTAAAAGCATAATAGGCTAATATGCATCGCATACTAGCCTATTATGTGACACTTACCTGCATTGGCAGCCCACGCTGTCTGCGCAGTAGGAAGCATCCATCTTCACCCCTCTTCCTTCCGGAACCGCAGACTCCGGCTCTGTGATTTGCCGGAGCTGCTTGATGTCACTCCCGCACGTGCACACGGGAGCCGCCATTTAGCGGCATGATGTCAGTGAAGGAACGGCACAGAGGCCGTTTCTTCACTGCGCATGTGCCCGATGAGGTGGGCACATCACAGTACACTGCATATCTCCTAAACCGTGCAAGTTTAGGAGATATCCAGGGAACCTACAAGTAAGCCTTATTATAGGCTCACCTGTAGGTTAAAGTGGTTGTCATGAGTTGACAACCACTTTAATTCTGGTGCCCATATTAACTTTAATCAGATCTCAACATTCACCACTACTGTATACTTGGTGTCAGTGATTGGCCAGTCCATCACCTTTACTCTCAACTTCTTTGGCAAGGCAGTGGTCGCCTTGGAGGTGTGTTTGGGGTCATTATCATGTTGGAATACTGTCCTACGGCCCAGTGTCTGAAGGGAGGGGATCATGCTCTGCTTCAGTATGTCACAGTACATATTGGGATCTATGGTTCCCTCAATAAACTGTAGCTCCACAGTGCCGGCGGCACTCATGCAGCCCCAGACCATGACACTCCCACACCATGCTTAACTGTAGACACACTTGTCCTTGTATTCCCCACCTGGTTGCTGCCACACACGCTTGACACCATCTGAACCAAACAAGTTTATCTTGGTCTCATCAGACCACATGACATGGTTCCAGTAATCCACGTCCTTAGTCTGTTTGTCTTCAGCAAACTGTTTGCGGGCTTTTTGTGCATCATCTTTAGAAGAGGCTTCCTTCTGGGACGACAGCAATGCAGACCAATCTGATGCAGTGTGCGGCGTATGGTCTGAGCACTGATAGGCTGGGGGGGGGGGGGGGGGGGGGGGGGGGGGGGGGGGGGGGGGGGGGGGGGGGGGGGGGGGGGGGGGGGGGGG
>BLSH010423046.1:50267-88355 GCA_018402905.1 Glandirana rugosa | reverse complement strand
CTTCTGGGACGACAGCAATGCAGACCAATCTGATGCAGTGTGCGGCGTATGGTCTGAGCACTGATAGGCTGACCCCCCCCCCACCCCTTCAAACTCTGCAGCAATGCTGACAGCACTCATACGTCTATTTCCCAAAGACAACCTCTGGATATGACGCTGAGCACGTGCACTCAACTTCTTTAGTCGACCATGGCGAGGCCTGTTCTGAGTGGAACCCGTCCTGTTAAACCGCTGTATGGTCTTGGCCACCATTCTGCAGCTCAGTTTCAGGGACTTGGCAGTCTTCTTATAGCCTAGGCCATCTTTATGCAGAGCTTAGGAGTGTACTCACTTTTGTTGCCTGCAGATTAGACATTAATGGCTGTGTGTTGAGTTATTTTGAGGGGACAGCAAATTTACATTGTTATACAAGCTGTGCACTCACTACTTTACATTGTAGCAAAGTGTAATTTCTTCAGTGTTGTCACATGAAAAGATATAATAAAATATTTACAAAAATGTGAGGAGTGTACTCACTTTTGTGAGATACTGTATATCAGCCTAAACTGATGAATACATTTGGTTTGTTATATATTTTTTTTGGATGTGTATTATAGCAAAAAGTAAGGAAAAAATGTTTTTTTTCTTTTCAAAATTGACGCTTTTTGTTTGTTTATAGCGCAAAAAGAAATACTGCAGAGGTGATCAAATAACACCAATAGAAAGCCCTATTTGTGGGGAAAGGACATCAATTTTGTTTGGGGTACAGCGTCGCAGGACCGTGCAATTGTCATCGCAAAAAGTGCTCTGGTCAGGAAGTGGGTAAATCCTTCCGGGGCTGAAGTGGTTAAAGAAATGAGCAAAAGTGTTGTGTGCACCTGGCTGTAAAAAATACTGTGTGCCTGGCTGTGGGGCTGAAGTTTGGGAATACCTGGGCACTATACCAGCAGCTCCTACAGGAGCAGCGCTACCGGGGGATCGGGGGACTGCTATGCAGTGATCAGTGCGCACTACCCAACTTAAAGTTCAAGGGAAGCAGCACACAGGAACCCAGAGGCTGCTGTTAGATATCATTGGACCCTGTACAACCTTCCTGATAGGGCCCCCCATCCCCACCTACACCCCCCAGCATAGTTCAGTAGAACAGCGGCAGTGACTTTATCCATCTACACTCCGAAAATTAAAAAGTTCCTTCTTTGCTTCCAGCTCCTGGGCACCTCTGTTGATCTGCTGGGGCCCAGGGAAATGCAATTTAAGCCCTGGTAAGCAAGTAGGAGTGAGGGTGTGGTCTAGTAAAATCAATTTCTTAATTTAGGCAGAAAAGAACAATACAGCTGCCTGCCCCCCCCCCTATTTAGTTGCTGGGGCACGGGCCCAGTACAACAGGACCGGTTGTACTGCCATATCAGCGGCCCTGGCTGCGGCAGAAGTGATTATAATTTGAATGTGTTGCCAAACCTTTTTGAAGCCAATGTCAATTGGTGTCTGTCTGAGCGCTTCATACAGATTGAATACTACTAAAAAATAGTAGTCTTTAGTCCTGCTTTAAGGCCTCATGCACAATGAGTGCTAAAAACGCTGCTTTTAGAGGCATCCAACGATGATCTTTTTGTTTTGTTAATTTTTCCTCAAAACCCCCATGTTAGCCTATGTGCCTATAGTTCAAAAAAAAAAAAAACACTGAGAGGTCATCCAGGAGCAGCAGCATTTTGGCAGAAAAAAAACACTTGACATGTGTAAACATATCTAAACACATGCTAGTCGAGTCAAGTGCTTGAGCATTAATTAATTTTAATGGCCAGAGTAAATTATTATGCTGGCAATGAAATTAACACTCAAACACTCAAGTGTTTTTTCTGGCAAAATGCTGCTGCCAGGAGGAAAGACGTTTAGAAGGGCTGAGAAAATGCCTTGTGTGCATGGGACCTTTTTGTCAAGCCATCCCTAGAGGACCTTGCAAGGACTATGATTCTCCTGATTGGGGAAGTTCTGTGTACAGAATGCCATCAGACTGCCATAGTTCTTTGAATTTTACAGAAAATTACAGCGACTTCGAATTGAAAAGGAAAAGGAAAAGTATCGTTTAAAACATCAAATTACTACATGGCCTGTGTATGCTGTATTATTTTTTTTTTTTTTTATTTGATATTTTTTTCCCACAAATGGGGAGTTGCCCTATTATACAAATACTATAATAATAATAATTATATGCTTTTCCTATAGTTATTTCAACATGTTGGTTGTTTATTAAAGAAGTGGGGGTTACAAAGACTTGCAGTTGAGGGGTCATGAGACCAGGTCAGAACCTTTTTGTCAAGCCATCCCTAGAGGACCTTGCAAGGACTATGATTCTCCTGATTGGGGAAGTTCTGTGTACAGAATGCCATCAGACTGCCATAATTCTTTGAATTTTACAGAAAATTACAGTGACTTCGGATTGAAAGGGAAAAGTAACGTTTAAAACATGAAATTACTACATGGCCTGTGTATGCTGTATTATTTTTTTTTTTATTTGATATTTTTTTTCCCACAAATGGGAAGTTGCCCTATTACAAAAATACTATAATAATAATTATATGGTTTTCCTATAGTTATTTCAACATGTTGGTTGTTTATTAAAGAAGTGGGGGCTACAAAGACTTGCAGTTGAGGGGGTCATGAGTCCCTAGAGGACCTTACAAGGACTATGATTCTCCTGATTGGCCTTGACTGGTCACATGCAGCAGAAAGTAATATATCTTACTAGAACAGCTTGCCAATAGGCAATGGGAAGACAGGAGTTTTACATCTAAATCTTCTTATTCAAGGTATATGTCACAGTAATGGTTTCTTGTAGTTCTTTTTTTATGCAGGCTATATTACAGGAAATGTTTAATGCTTGAAGACAGGTCCTATTAAATAGCAGCTCTGAAGATGTTTTTTTTGCAAGAAGGAGGAACAGAGAATAGCTATGAATTTCATCATACTGCAGCTTGTATGATAGTTCAAGTGCTATACATAATATCACTGGTTTAGAAATGCTCCCTCAGGCCCTCGGAGGAGAATGACTTATTTTCTCCATTACAGGATTTAAATTCTAAGTGGGATTTTATATCCAGTGCCATTTTCCTGATGTGGCAGCCGCCTCTGATATGCTGAGCCTATATAATCCTTAATAACCTTATAAAGTCTCTTTTACTTAACTTGGAAATAAGATGTTCAATATGTGTTTTATTGGTTTTTCTCCAAATAATATATTATTTAAGGAACTCCGTTTTATAAAACATTGCAGGTCAAAACAACACTCGCTTATATTTTACTCATCCCCCCATTGCTTATCTCTACACCCCTAGTGCTCTGTGGGGCTTAAAGTGGTTATATACTCTCCTATCGTTTTCAGCTAAGGAAGCTGACATCTTAGACTCTGTTTAATCTGCAACTGCCACGATGCTGCACATGTGATCCATTATGACACCACCCATTGGATGGTTTGCTAGTTTGGTTGAGAGCACACTCAAGAATACAGCTAGCATTTCCGGCATGCCGGGAATATTAACTCTTTTTTGACACTATCAAATCAATGGGTAGACAACCACTTTAAGCCTCCCTAGTGGGGACACTGTGGAACTGCACTCACTAATGCCTAAACCTTAGGCAGGAGCTGTGGTTATGTGAAATCAACATTAATTCCTTCGCTCCTAAGGGTGAAACAAATCTAAATGCCCAAGCACCATTTTGCTACTTTAACATGCATTAGTAAAACTGTACATATCATCACAACTGCTTTGTGCATCCAGGAAGATTATACCATGTTTTTTGCACAACAAATTGGGCTTTCATTTGGTTGTAAATGGTAATGAATGTCTCTTGTTTTTTTTTTTGTATTATCCAAAGAAAACTGGCCCAAAATAGTAAAAAAATAAATATATATTTTTTTTAAATTTAGCTGCATATTTTTTGCTACTACCATAACCTACCACCAAAGAATAACCCAAATTAAATTTTCCTTCTCCTGTCGATTTCAGCAATACCACATATGTTTATGTTAGTTGTTGTTTGTACACGTAGTACAACCCAAAAACAATAGTGCGCATTTTGCTTTTTTTTTATCTTGCCTAAAACACGCTGACATCAACTGACACTGATACTAATCAAAAAAAAAATAAATCCTGTCCAAAAAAAAAAATGCTGACCCTGACCTTTGACCCTTACCTTTACCGAAACACTAACCCTGGCACTAGCCTAGATCAAACCTTGATTTAGGCATTTTTTTGTATTTTTTTAATTATTATTATTATTAAGTTATTTATTTTTTACACACACTTTTTTCTTTTACTCTGCAAGGAGAGAGATAGATACTCCTGTTAGTGTCTCCTCCATTCACAGGAACAAACATAGGGGTGGGCTTTACAGTGACTGATCAGTGTGACAGCCAATCAGAGGCTATCACAGCAATTAGGTGACCTGGAATCGGGAGTTCCAGGTCCCAATCGTTAGTACAAGGCCCGGGGCTCTCCATGAGACCCTATCTCACCAGGGGAGATACTCAGATATGCGGCCCCACAGAAAAAAAGCCCAGTCTAGTGAAGTTGCATACTTGTATTAGATAAGCGTGAAGAGATTAAGGCATGACTCCAGATTTAGAACCGAGCAGTACACTTGCACAGTTACCTTTTTGACCATACTCCTCTTGCTGCACATCTGACACAACTTATGTTAAAGAACACCTCTTCCACTAGGTGTCCAGTGCTTCTGAGCCGGTACCACAGAGCTTGTACCAGTCTCCACCAATTCAGTAGTCCTGTCACCTCACTCCCAGTGACAATATTCTGTACACTCTTAGGCTAGGTCCCTAAATACTCTGTGCCGCGAGGTCAGTTACAATATGTGGGGAACCGGTCGCTAGAGAAGGGGGCCAAGCATAACACCCCTTTACTACCAGAGTATCTGTAACCCTAGTATTGTCACCCATTTTCTGGCTGGTTGCTTGCTTTAGCAAATAACGCAGATACAGTGCAATTGCATTCTAGCTTCTTCTGGACAGCGCTATGCTCATTAGACCTCTGTACTCTATCTTCTCTAACTTCATTCCCCTTTGTTGTAAGCCCTGATCTTTTTATACACCATGCATGCACCCCTTTAAGGACTTCAGACCAGGCAGTTGTTGAACTGAACAACAAAGTTCTTTACTCCATGGGTTGTAGATGACACAGGACAGTTCTCCAGGACATCTTCAGTATACACTCTCTATGTGCCCATGAGGTAGTCATACATGTTTACATATGCAGTGCTCTGTCCTGTTTCCTCGCCAATCAGCGGGTTCTGGCAGACATCCATTGCCCAGCACCCACTGATATGCTTGTGCTGTGTATAGTCATAACACAGCTGTGCAGTCCTACCCAGAAGTGCCAGATCTTGTATTAGATATTTGGGATGGGCCGAACGGACCCCTGTTCGGTTCGCACCAGAACTTCTGAACACCGCAAAAGTCAATGGGACCAAACGTAAAAATCAAAATTTCCCGGGGGATGTGGCCGGCAACGGAGCTGAATGGACGCTGCCTAACCGAGCTCCGCGGCTCCTTCTCTCCCTACAGCCGCTGGAAGCAACATTAAGCTTACCTGAAGGTACAACTGTGCATCGGAGGTCCTGGGAGCATTAAACAGTGATATGGAGAAAAGAAAAGAACGGGGGTACCCTGCAAAATAACTGAGTTTAAATGCCCAAGCAGCTCTCCCAGGAAACAAGACAGTGGCCGGCTCACACAACCACACTGTCGCTGGACAGCAAACGGCATGTCACACTGAAGGAGAGGATGAACTCTGGCAAGGGCAAACAATCACTCCTTTTGAGGTCAGCATTAACAGCCCCCTAAAGCAAAGAAGAAAACTGGCTAAAACAGAGGATAATGTAAGTGGATCTTCAATCACTCCTGCTATACACAACCGTAATAATCCACGCGCAGACAAACTAAATGCATTCCCCACAGTAGGTCAGCCAATTCTGGATACTGACATCAAAGAAATGTTACTGACACTAAGGGGCACTATTCAACAAGACATGCAAGCTTATATGCATAAGACAAAGGAGGAAATGGAGTAACTAGGGGGAAGAGTTCATTATATTGAAAATAAAATGGAAGAAGTGACAGAAGCACATAATACGCTTGTGGATTCCCCTTTTGAGCTTGAAGAAGAGATGAGACAGCTTAAATTAAAAATGGCAGACATTGAAGACAGGTCCAGAAGGAACAATGTCAAATTTAGAAGAATTCCTGAAAGTATTAAGAACACAGACCTACAAAAATTCCTGAAAAACAAGCTAACAATCAACAGAGCCTACAGACTGCCGAAACCATTTTACAGATTTATTCGAAAAACTCCCAAGGGATGTCATTGCAAGAATTAATTTTTACTACGTTAAAAACGCCTTAATGCAACGCACAAGACACTGCTCTCATCTACCAGACCCATATGCAGGAATTACTCTTTACTTAGACCTCTCTCAAGCTACACTACTAGCTTGTAAGAACCTGAACTCTAGAACTAAAATATTAAGGAACCACAATATAAAATATAAATGGGGATTTCCCACTAAACGGACCATCGACAAAGAAGACACATCATACACCATAACCTCCTTGAATGACTGCCTCAAATAATTGGGGAAATGGAGTCTACTCCCCATGGATGAAGAACCTTTGCAGAAAAAAAGCAAATCTGGAAAAAATCCAACATCAATGGAAACAATGGATAATCACAACTAATTTCCCTTAATGGGAACTCTTGCATTAAAATGATCACTAAATACATCCTACCTAAGGATTAACAAATACAGGGAACTTTACGTATTGGAAAATGCGAACACTTTCCCCGCTAGAGATGAGTGCAATTGAAGCACACTACAGTTGCTTTGCAACTCTCTGTTGTTGTTTTTTATTAATGTTTGGCTTATACTTTTCTTTTTTTTTTTCAAACAATATTTTTATTAATTATTAGTAGTTAACAAAGAAGAAAAAGAAAATCACATAGGCAGTATTAAGCAAGCACCAGACTTATACAGCAGTAGTACTAGGTTGACAATATATCTAGTGCTGACTACTTGCGAAAGTTTGACATTTTAATACAGTTCCAAAAGAATAAACAACTGTTGGGATTGATATGAGGAGGAGAATTCCGCCCGTCCCTCCGGCACCCCATGTGGGAGCTGACTGTGCCCGGAGTGAGAGAGAGAGCCACCTCCTCTTTACAGCATACAGGAAAAAAACTTTTGTAAACCGTATAACAACAAGGGGAGAAAGGAGGGAGAAGTTAGTATCTTACCCCCATGATAGGTACATCCTATTGGGGGCAAGGTACTAGGGGGAGGGAATAAATTGCAGTCTTAGGGATGAGCAAAGCATTAAGAATCATAGTAAGAATAGATCAATTGGGTATGCATGTTTATTTAGACGTTAACCTTATTACCTGAGGCCCAGGAAGACCAGTTACGGTCGAATTTGTCTCTTGATAGAGAGTTAATGGCTAGGAGCTTTTTGAATGAGCAGTTTATATTCACTTGCTGGATAGCATCAGACAGGCTTGGTGTCTCCAGGGATCGCCACTTCCTGAGTATTGTATTACGGGCTGCAAGTAGTATGTGGGTGACCACAGGTCTGGAGGAACATGGGAAAGAGTCGATTCCCAGATTTAAAAGGGCTAGTCCTGGTTCTGGGGGGGTAATAATCCCAGTGGTCGAGGAGATTAAGCAAAAGATTCTTCTCCAGAAGCTGGAGAGACTAGGGCATTCCCATAGTGTATGTATTAGCGTACCCACCTGGCCGCATTCTCGCCAACAGTTCGGTGAGTGAGAAGGTGAGATTAGGGAGAGTCTGTATGGGGTGCAGTGCCACCTGTGTAGAATTTTTAACTGCATTTCCCAGTGTGTAGTACATTTGGTGTTCTTTAGGGTAGAGAGGAAGGCTGCGCGCCACTCCTTTAGGGGGTTATCCTTGTGTAGTTCCTTTTCCCATTTTTGGATTGAGGGGGTTTTTTGGAGCAGAGTTTTGTTATTAAGGGAGTTATAAACTAAGGAGATTCCCTTTTGTCTAGGGGGGCTAGAAGTTAAAAAGTTCCATATGTCAGTGTGGACCCCTAGGGAAGGTAATGGGTTCTTAGCAAGGAAATGATGGATTTGCATGCAGGTAAATTTGGTGTCTGCCGGCAGGTGGAACTCCTCTTGGAGCTGCTGCCATGATTTGGGTTTAGAGTGTGAGATAAAGTGCTAAATCTTCGACATTCCAAATTGGAGGAGCGGTTTGGTGTAAAGAAAGGGAATAAGTGATGAGAGGAGGTGAATAGGTAGATCAGGGAGAGGTGCCGGTCCCCCAGAATATGTGTTTTTGTTAAGGGATCTCCATACTCTCATTGAGGCAGCCATGGGGGGGGGGGGACATTTCAGAGATGTCCCATTTTTTCCATGTGTCCAATATGAGAAGTGCTGGCAGGTCATGGGTTTTGGACAGAGATTTTTCTATATCAGCCCATAGAGGGGATTCTAGTTTGGTGAACCAATGTTTTAGTTGGTCGATTACTGTTGCATAGTGGTAGTCCTGAATGTCCACCAGCCCCATTCCTCCTGCTAATCTGTGTTTTAGGAGATTAGTTCGGGCACACCTTGGTTTTTTGTCTTTCCAGACAAATTTTGTTAGTAATGTGGAGAGGGATTTAATGATGGTGGGAGGGGTGTGGATGGGGAGGACCCTGAAGATGTATAGAATTTGTGGGAGGATGACCATTTTAAAGACTGCTAATCTACCTGCCCATCCTATCTCGCCTGTTGGAAAGGATTGGAGTTGGGCTTGTATTTTCTGGATAAGGGGAGTAAAGTTAGTTGAAAGGAGTTTGGATAAAGGGGACGTTAGGGTGATTCCTAGGTGAGGGACCCCATTCATACTCCAAGTGAAGGGAAGGGATTCTTGTAGTTTCGTTTGGACCAGGGGTGAAACCCCTAAGTTTAATATTAAGGATTTTGTGCAGTTAACCTTATAATAAGAAATGGTACTGAGATTCGTCAAGATTGTGTGAGCTCGTGGGAGGGAGGTTGAGGGATTAGAAAGGAAAAGAATAACATCATCGGCAAACAGGTTGATGACGTGTTTATTTTGTGAAAATTGGAAGCCCGATATTAGAGGATCCAATCTTATAGTCTCTGCTAGGGGTTCAATCATTAGATTGAATATAGTGGGTGAGAGGGGGCACCCTTGTCTCTTTCCATTTGTAATGGAAAAGGGTTTGGAGAGGAGGCCAGATGTGTAGATCTACGCGTTAGGGTTAGAATAGAGAGCCAGGATTGCGGCTAGAATCCATCCCTGGAAACCAAACCTTATTAGGGTGCTCCTCATGTAGCCCCAATGGACCCTATCAAACGCCTTTTCTGTGTCTATCGAGAGCAGCAGAGAAGGCGTTTTCGTTCGTTCAGCATAATGCATTATGTTCAGTATTCTTCTAGTTACATCAGACGGCTGTCTACCCTGTACGAATCCCATCTGGTCCTTTTGGATCAGGGAGGGGATAACCTTGGCTAGGCGTTTGGCTAGAAGCTTGGCATAGATCTTAACATCAGAGTTCAAGAGTAAAATGGGTCTGAAGTTTGCTGGTGTGGTGGGGGGTTTACCAGGTTTAGGAATCGTTACCACAAACGCCTTAAGCATTTCCTGGGGGAAGGTGGAGTCCTGTGATGCTGCTAGGAAAACTTCCTTTAAGTGGGGGGACAGGATTGAATTATACACTCTGTAGTATTCATTGGGTAGTCCGTCCTGACCTGGGGATTTGCCACAGGCAAGAGACGACACGATCCTGTTAATTTCTGGGATGGAAATCGGGGAATTCAGGTATTCTAGCTGGTCTGTTGACAATTTAGGGAGATTAAGTTTGTCTAAGAATGCATCAATGGCTGTTTGTGTTGGTTGAGGGGTGTTGGGGTCAAGTTGGAGATTGTATAGGTCGCTGTAGAAATCTGCAAATTGGTTTGCTTTCTCCTGAGGGTTGGAGATCTCAACTTGTGTATTTGGGTGGATAAGGTGTGGGATTCTTTGATGTGTGGATGTAAGGATGTGTGCTTTTTTGATCTGATGGGCCAATAGTTTGCCCACTCTATTTGCATTGGCATAGTGGTTTAACTTTAGTTTCCTTAAGTGCTTGTTGTAATTTTGTAGGAGGAGGGTCCTTAGCATGTCTAAGGTTTTGGAGGGAGTTGGACAATTTAGGGGATGGGGAAGTTTTGTTCAGTGTTTCAAGGTGGGGAATATTGGCAGTAATTTAGTTAAGTTTAAGATCGTATCGTCTCTTGGCCCTAGCTCCCTGTTGCATGAGTATACCACTTACAAACGCTTTGTGGGCATTCCATACCCCATAAGGGCTCGAAACTGAGCCCACATTGGTGCGGAAATATTCTTGCAGACTCTGGGTGACCACTTTAGAGCATAGAGGGTCCTGTAGGACTCTGATGTTGCATCTCCACACTGGGGGTCAGGAGGAGATTCCCGGCCTGCCCAGTGTGATAGAGACAGCCGTGTGGTCGGACCACGTGATATCATAGATATGGGTTGAGGTTGTTTTTTGTAAGAGCCGTTTATCTGTCAGAATTAGGTCAATATGGGAATAGGCACAGTGTCTAGGAGAAAAGTACGTATAATCCTTTTCGTTGGCATGCTGGCATCTCCAGACGTCATAAAGATCCTCCTCATGGAGACGTTTTTGTAAGGAGGTTTTCCTCGTACAGGGCTTGGAAGAGGAGTCAATGGTTGGGTCAGGAGTAATGTTAAAGTCACCACAAATCAAAAGATTTCCATACTTAATTTTGTTAATTTTGATCAGGAGTTTTCGAATAAAGTTCTGTTGTCGTGTATTGGGAGCATATATGGCTGCTATTGTGAGTGGCTGAGAGTTAATGTCGCAAGTGACAATTACATAGCGGCCTTCGCAGTCAATCACAGAGTCCTTTAGTTGGAAGGCAACCGAGTCTCTGATGGCCAGAAGTACCCCTTTCCTCTTATTACGGGGAGAGTTGGACAGGAATACGTGGGGGTATTGTTTATGGGAGCATCTAGGGACTTCAGATGCCAAGAAGTGGGTCTCCTGTATGCACAGGATGTCCGCTTGCCTTTTAAGGGCCTCCTTCCAACTTGAATGGCGTTTGGCAGGATGATTAAGACCCTTGGTATTTAGAGATAGGCAGGTGAGTGTCATGGTAGGCATGTGGGTAGGGTGCGAGAGTGTTTGTAGAGGTTATTCACTGCGATAGGATGGAAGGTAAGGTGGCGGCAGGTTGGTATATTCTTCTTAGACGATCTTGCTCGTTGGTGGGCTTGAAAGAGACAAAAGGGGCTTTGGGGGTGTTCAGGTTGGTCCAGGTGTTCTTTGTCATGGTATCCTAGGTGTGCTTTGCAGAGTTCCTTTGATCTGCTGTAGTTCCGGCTACAATAAAACATAATAGGAAGGGAGAAAAAGAGGGGGGGATACAAAAAAGAGAAAAAAAGGAAAAAGAGTCAGCTCAATAAAAAGGAAATCCTTGTCGGATTTGTGGACAGGTATATATGTCCTATTTGGTGAAGGGGGGAAAAGGAGTTGAATCCAAAGTCGACCAAGACCGGGAAGAAGTGTAACTTTGTAAGGTTTCAGGTCAGTGGGAACTTAACTTTTCTTCTTCTGATGTTTCATGTGGGAGACCACCTGCCAGTCCTGTGGAAGTGTGTGAGGTTTAGGACTTTGTGTCGTGGTTTGCAGGGGTGCTGGCAGGATACCCCATTGACGGAGAAATGACAGCCCTTCTTCCCAGGTGGATATTGGAATGGTGGTACCGTTGTAGGTAGCTGATAAGGTGGCTGGGTATTTCCACTTGTGGGGGATTTGATGGTTTCTTAAGGCTTTTGTTATGGTTGCTAGATTGCCCCGACGCTGGAGTGTATGTCTTGAGAGGTCTGGGAGTAGTTGCAAGGAGGCATATTGTGGCGAGTGCTGGTCTGTTTTTTTGAACGCATCAAGGAGTTGCTCTTTTGCCCTATAGAAATGGAGTCTAAGCAGGACGTCTCTAGGGACTTCTTCAGATAGGAATGAGGGCTTGGGCACTCTGTGAATCCTGTCTATGGTTATTTCCAGGGTTTGGAGCAATGGACGAAAACATGTCCTGGGCAATGGGTAGTAGCTGTGCTGGGGAGACTGACTCTGGGATGCCTCTGATTTTTAAATTGTTCCTTCGGGAATGGTCTTCCAGGTCAGCTAATTTGTCCCTGACCCAGGATAGGTCCTCAGTTTGGGCATTGTGAGCGTCCACCATTGTGTTGAATGAGTCAGTATATGTGCCCATGGATTTTTCTATTATGTCTACTCTGCTGCCCAGTTCCTTAATATCTCGCTGACATTGCTGCACTGTTTGGATAATATCCTGGTGTAAGGAGGATCTTAGGGACATGAGCATGTCTTTTAAGTGAAGCCTTCAAAGGGGTCTGTAGGTGTTGGCTGCGTGGGCCCTGCACTGGCGCTGGCGCCCGATCCACTCACCTCATCTCCTGATGTGTTTGGCCTGAGTGTGGGGAGGCCGTCCTCACCCTGGACTTGGCCGGGCTCCTGGTGGTGGGAGACAGGGCTGGTGAGGAGGCTCCGCTGGAGTGTAGAAGCGTTCTGGTCCTGGATCGCTGTTTAGGAAAGGCCGCGGCTGCGCCCCTGAGCTTCTGTGTGGAGCCGCCGCCTTTTTGCCTAGGCCTCGCGGCTGTGGAGAAGAAGCCCGACAGCTTTCCGAGCTGAGGTAGCGGGTCCTTTCTTCTCCTCCGCATCCTCGCTTTGTTCACCGCTACTAGGAGGATTCTCTGATGGCTCAGGGCTGCCTCAGGCTCCGGCTTTCTTCCTCTCTGTCCCGGCGGTCTGACGGAGCTCAATGCCTAAGCAGCCATCTTCGAGCTGAGATGCCACGCCCGCCGGCTTATACTTTTTTGTATACTCTTACTGATCACTACCTACTCACCTGACAGGATTAATATTTGTACATCCTATTAAAAAGGAAACATTTTTTTCAGCCTAAAGTGGAACTGTACAAATCAAGATACCAATGCCATTTCATACCAACAATCAAGAAATACATTGCTAAACTGTTTCAGCATTACCAGAAACAAAAATGGCACAACTTAACTTAATGTCATTGAACACAAATGGTCTCAATGGCCCTTACAAAAGAAAGGCGCTACGGACAGAAGCAAGTAAACTCAAAAGTGCCATAATATGCCTACAGGAAAACCACTTCGCCAAAAATAATGCACCAAAATTCTCTCATCATCAATTCTTACAGATATTCTGCTCCAATAATCCTAAAAAGAAAAAAAAAGGAGTGATTACAGCAATTAAGGACTCTCTTTTCAATTACTGGACTCATACGTGGACGAACAAGGTCACTATATTATATTAGTGGTGATATTGGAAAATATTACTTACATGATAGTAAACATATATGCTCCCAATAAACATACTCAAAGATTCATCAAAAAAAACTAAAGAGGATTAAACAAGTCCAGAAAGGATACACGATAATCTGTCGAGACTTTAACGCCCCAATGGATCCAATATTGGACACCACAAAAAAAGAAGGCTCTACAAGACCAGGACTAACCAACGTATTCAATCAAGAAGACATGTATGACGCATGGAGATGTTTACACACGAACGAAAAGGGACTTTTCTTTTTTCTCTAAAGTATACAAGACTTATTCAAGAATCAATTTCTTCATTGTGGACAGGGAACTCTTACAAAAAGTCACGGAAGCTAAAATCCACAGCATAACCTGGTCAGATGACACTCCTATAACTATGAGCATTAACGCAGGCCAGCAACGTACTAACTCATCTCTCTGGATTAACTGAATTTTGTTAAATAAATAACAATGATTCCACCACTATTACGAACCTGTGGTGTAAGCACAAGGCCTACGCCAGAGGAATACTCATTCAATTGGCCTCTAGGGAAAAGAAGCAAAAACTTAAAACTAATAATGACCTCTTACAAGATATCTCTAAACTTGAAAATGAGCACAAAAATCCCCCTAACAACAATAATCTACTCCAACTACTAAATAATAAAAGGAATGATTTAAGAACCATATTACTTACCAACCGTGACAAAACTCTCAAGAGACTAAAAGTAAACTATTACTCCCAGAGCAATAGGACAGGAAAGATGATGGCCGCTCTCCTACACCAACGCCTAACAAAACAAAAATTATTAAACTTTCCCACCACAGAACAGGTAAAATGTCAATCAACCCACAAGAAATAGCAAACTCTTTCTCAGACTATTACAAAGAATTGTACAAGTTAGATAAAGATAAAGGCACGGCCCAACCTACCTCCAAAGATATTGATGAATTCCTAAAAAAAAATTAACCTACCCAAAATTAACTCTGAAACTCTATCCAATTTAAACTGAATTATCACTGAATTTATTCTCTATTGAGAAGAGGAGATTAAGGGGGGATATGATCAACATGTACAAATACATAAGTGGTCCATATAATGAAATTGGTGTTGAGTTATTTACTTTAAGGTCATCACAAAGGACAAGGGGGCACTCTTTCTAGAGGAAAAAAGATTTCATCTCCAAATACGGAAAGGTTTCTTCACAGTTAGAGCTGTGAAAATGTGGAATAGACTCCCCCCAGAGGTGGTTTTGCCCAGCACGGTAGATTGCTTTAACCACTTGCCGACCGCAGTCTGACGGCGACAGAGTGGCTCGTTATCGCAAACCTCCGTCATATGATGGCGTCTGCGATAACTAGTGCTGTGAGCGTGCGTGCGCCGCCGGAGGCGCGCTCGCGCACTCACTGTGTCCAGGGGGGCCAGGGAGCAGGTAGGCTGGATACCCGCGATGGACCCCCCGCAGTGAGAGAACGGAGGTCTGTGTAAGTAAACATGGGTCTCCGTTCTCATAGAGGGGGAAGGGCTGTGATCACAGGCTTCCTCTATATGGAAGCCATGATCATCCCCTTTCCCCAGCCAGGGCAGCCCACACACAGTTAGAACACGCCCAGGGAACACAGTTAACCCTTAGAGTGCCCCCTGCAGGTTAACACCTTCACTGCCTAAAAAAAAAATAAAAACCTCAGATATGAATTCTCATCGTCCGTAAACGCGGCAACTTTTGCGCAAACCAATCAATAAACTCCGATTGTGATTTTTTTTTACCAAAAATATGAGGAGGAATCTAAATCGGCCAAAACTGATGGAAAAAAAATGTTTTTTTATTTTTTTTTGGATTTGTATTTTAGCAAAAAGTAAGAAATTAGTTTTTTTTGCAAAATTGTCTCTATTCTTTTGTGTATAGCGGCGATCAGAAACGACGCAGAGGTGATCAAATACCACCAAAAGAAAGCTCTATTTGTGGGAAAATAAGGACGCAAATTTTGTTTGAGTGCAACGTCGCATGACCACACAAATTGTCCGTTAAAACGACGCAGTGCCGAATCGCAAAAAGTGCTCTGGTCCTAAAGTGGGAAATACTTCCGGGGCTGAAGTGGTTAAAAAGGGTCTGGATTATTTCCTTAATGTAAACAATATACCTGGGTACTAACATTTTTAGGTAAGGTTGATCCAGGGTGAATCCGATTTGCCTCTCGGGGGGATCAGGAAGGAATTTTTTCCCCCCACTATTGCAAATTGGATCATGCTTTGCTGGGGTTTTTTGCCTTCCTCTGGATCAACTGTGGGATTGTATGGTTATATATAATTTTTCTATTTTTTTTTTGGTTGAACTAGATGTATCTTTTTTCAACCTGACTAACTATGTAACTATGTTAAACCAACCCATTTCAATAAAAGAAACCTTAAAAGTAATCAAAGATCTTCCAGTGCACAAAGCCCCAGGCAAGGATGGCCTAACTAGTGAATACTATAAAATGTTCACTAGCATCCTAGCTCCATACCTAACTGATTTGTTTAATAATATAGCAACGACCAAAGAAACACCAAAAGAATTACTTGAAGCAGTAATTATCACAATTCCTAAAGCAGATAAAAATCCTTCCTCACCACTAAACTACAGACCAATATCCCTCCTCAACACCAACTTAAAAAATTATGCAAAGATATTGGCCAACCGCTTATTAGAAATCACCCCTGACTTAACCACTTGCTTACTGGGCACTTAAACCCCCCTCCTGCCCAAACCAATTTGCAGCTTTCAGTGCTCTCACACTTTGAATGACAATTACTCAGTCATGCAACACTGTACTCATATGATTTTTTTGTCCTTTTTTTCATACAAATAGAGCTTTCTTTTGGTGGTATTTAATCACTACTCTGTGTTTTGTTTTTTTGCGCTATAAATGAAAAAAGACCACATTTTTAAAAAAAAAAACGCATTTTTCTTTGTTTTTGTTATAACATTTTGCAAATTAGTAATTTTTCTTCATAAATTTTGGCCGCAATTTATATTGTTACATATCTTTGGTAAAAATAACCCAAATTACTGGATATTATTTGGTTGGTGTGAGAGTTAGAGAGTCTACAAGCTATGGTGTTAATCATTGAAAATTGATCACACCTGATGTACAGATGGCCTATCTCATTTGTTGAGACCCTAACAAGCCAGGAAAGTACAAATACCCCCAAATGACCCCTTTTTGGAAAGTAGAAATTCCAAGGTATTTAGTAAGAGGCATGGTGAGTTTTTTGAAGTTGTCATTTTTTCCTACAATCCTTTGCAAAATGAAGATTTTTTTTTCACAAAATTTTCATTGTAACAAGTTATTTCTCTCACATGGCATATGCATACCACAAATTACACCCCAAAACAATTCTACTACTCCTCCTGAGTATGGCAATACCACGTGTGGGACATTTTCACAGCCTGGCCACATACAGTGGCCCAACATGCAGGGAGCACCGTCAGGCGTTCTAGGAACATAAATGGCACATCTAACTTGTTGACTACCTATTACACTTTTGAAGGCCCTGGAGCACCGGGACAATGAAAACGCTGACAAAATGATCCCATTTTGAAAAGCTAACACCCCACCATATAATCTATGAGGCATAATGAGTCTTTTGAATGGTACATTTTTTTTCAGAAGTTTTTGGAAAACGTGGAAAAAAATGAAAATGCATTTTTTTTACACAAAGTTGTCCATTTATAAGACATTTCCAACACATAGCATGTACATAGCAAAAATGACACCCCAAAATACATTCTGCTACTCCTCCTGAGTATGGCGATACCAAATGTGTGAGACTTTTACACAGCCTGGCCACATACAGAGGCCCAACATTGAAGTAGCATCTTCAGGCGTTTTAGAAGCATAAATTACACATCTCATTTCTCAACCACCTATTTCTGAAGGCCCTGGGGCCCCAGGACAATGGAAATGCCCACAAAATAACCCCATTTTAGAAAACTAACACCCCAATGTATAATCTATGAGGCATAATGAGTCTTTTGAACATTTAATTTTTTTCCAGAAGTTTTTGGAAAATGTGGAAAAAAATGAAAACTCATTTTTTTACGCAAAGTTGTCCATTTATAAGATATTTCAAACACATAGCATGTACATAGCAAAAAAATGACGTCCTAAAATACATTCTGCTACTCCTGAGCATGGTGATACCACATGTGTGAGACGTTTACACAGCCTGGACACATACAGAGGCACATTATGCAAGGCACACCGTCTGGTGTTCTAGGGACACATAGCATGCACATACCAAAATACATTCTGCTGAGCAAATGGTAAACAAAAGATTACCTGGGATTTTAGTAGCGCAGTTGTCCACAGGAGGATAGCACTGGTCCAGGCAGCAGGCAGGGACTTGGTCACCGACAGCGAATGCAATTGTCCAGGCAACAGGCAGGAATACTGTCCATAGTCAGTACAGGCGGCATGCAGGAATACTGTCCATATATAGTCCAGGGTGAGTGCAGGCAGAGATATTGTCAGGACAGAATGGGGACAGGGGTAGAGGCTCCCACTCAAATCTCCGAGTCTCCAGACCCTAATCTGGGAGAGGGAAAACAAAAACAATGTTTTCTTCTTTCAGAAAAAACATTCTGGAGCCCCTCACATATGTGAGACCCCTGTGTTGTGAATCCCACTTACTCCAGTAGCAGGGTACAAGATCAGTCCAAGAGGCAGGCAAAAAACATAGTCAAACAGTCCAGGGTCAGTTCCAGATCAGGCAGAGGTATATACAGAATCGGTAGGCAGAAGTGTGGTCGAATAACAGTCCATGGTCAGTTCCAGATCAGGCAGAGGTATGTGCAGAATAGGTAGGCAGAAGCGTGGTTGTATAACAAGCCAGGGTCAGTTCCGGAGCAGGCAGAGGTATGTACAAAAGCGGCAGGCAAATTCGTGGTTGAATAACAAGCCAGGGTCAGTTCAAGAGCAAGCAGTGGCATAAGGGGTGTGAATGTACATGGCAGGAACTGAGGATTAATAATCACTAAACATTTACTAAAGTGTGATAGCAGCAGAAGCAGTCACCTATGCAGAGGCCTGGTTGGGAAGGGCACTGGGAGCAATAATAAGCGGTGTCTCTTCTGATTCCTCCACTGTTACACACCTTACATCTTTTCTGGCCTGTTGGTGCGGGTGGGATTTTATCAATGAAATGGCATTCGGAGAGTCGACTAAGAGCATTGGATCGAATATTTTCTGGTGGGCCATTCGGGAATAGTAGGGCGGTGATATTTATCTTTATACATATAAACAAATAACAATAACAAATAAATTGCTACTTTTTTGTACCAGTGATATGTCAGTCTTGTGGCAAGGTATGGTTCCAGCATTTGGTCATTGTAGTCGACTCCCCCCATGAATAAATTGTACTCATGGACACATCTTGGCTTTTGGATTGGGCCATTCCTTCTGGGAATCTCCACAGAGGTATTATTGTGTATTGATGACAGTAGGTAGACATCCCTTCTGTCCCTCCACTTCACTGCCAGAATTTCCTCATTACGCAGGCTCACCATCTCCCATCTTCTTAACTTCATATTGACGAGCCTTTGAAGAAAACCCTTCCTGTTCTTTCTGACAGTGCCACATGCTGACGTGTTCTTCCGGTGATGGTTTCGGAACAGAGGCAGACTTGTATAGAAGTTGTCCACATACAAGTGGTAGCCTTTCTCTAGAAGTGGGTAAACAAGGTCCCAAACAGCTTTCCCGCTCGATCCCAAATAGTCAGGGCAATTAGGGGGATGCAGCTGGGAGTCCTTCCCTTCATACACTATGAAGGCATAAGAGTACCCCGTGGCTCGGTCACATAGTTTGTACAATTTGACCCCATAGCGGTTCCTCTTGCTTGGGATAAATTGCTTTATTCCCAGTCTGCCGCTAAATTTGACTAGTGACTTATCTATACAAATGTGTTGGTCTGGGGTAAACACCTGGGGAAATTTCTCTGAAAAATAATTAAGTAGTGGCCAAATTTTAAAAAGCTTATCGGAATTGGGGTCATTTCGGGGAGGGCACTGTGTGTTATCGTTGAAGTGCTGGAACCTCATTATCATCAGGTATTTTGCTCGGGACATTATTGTGGAGAAGACCGGCATTTTGTCAATGGGGTGGGTTGATCAATAGGATCATAATTCGTTCTTTTTGTTGAGTCCTATACAAAATGTGAGGCCCAAAAAATTCTTAAACTCCTCCACTGTAAGGTCTCTCCACTCAAAGGGACGTGCGTAATATGATGTTGGATTGTTTTCAATAAATAGTCGTGCATATAAGTTGCACTGGGCCACAATTGAGGCAAGCATGTCCTCTGTAAAAATTAATTGGAAAAAATCCATTGGCGAAAAATTATCCGTGTCCACCTGGACTCCTGGCTGGGCAGTGAAAGTGCTAGCTAGCTTCTTCTGAATTAGGAGGAAGCCACAAGGGATTCTGAAGGGAATAGGGAATGTCAGCATGAGTTCTAACCCTTTAGGGCTGAGGTGACACCCCACTGGTAGTTGACCTTTCTTGCCGAGGTACTGCGGTGCTGGTGGATGGCCGTGCAGTGCTGGTGGATGGCCGTGCGGTGCTGGTGGATGGCCGTGCGGTGCTGGTGGATGGCCGTGCAGTGCTGGTGGATGGCCGTGCGGTGCTGGTGGATGGCCGTGCGGTGCTGGTGGATGCTACTGCCTCCTCACCAAAACGCCTTTGTCAATGGGCGGACCATCTTCCTCCTCTGAGTCAGTCAGTGTTTCACTGCTGAGGATGGGCTCATACTCTATATCAGACTCAGAATCTAAAGAGTAATCTGAAGTAGAGAGTTCCCCGTTGCTCTCGTCGGCTGCACTTAAAATTTGGTACGCCTCCTCGGTGAAAAAGGATCTTTTGGCCGTATATTTGTTGCTGGTGATAAGCCTGCACTGATGGAGCAGCACAGATGTGCACTGATGAGGTGGCACTGATGAGGTGGCACAGATGTGCACTGATGAGGTGGCACAGATGGGCACTGATGACTGGCACAGATGGGCACTGATGACTGGCACAGGTGGGCACTGATGACAGATGTGCACTGATGAGGTGGCACATATGTGCATTGATTATGCGGCACAGATGGGCACTGATGACTGGCACAGATGGGCACTGATTATGTGGCACAGGTGGGCACTGATGATTGGCACAGATGGGCACTGATGACTAGCACAGATGGGCAATGATGACACAGATGTGCACTGATGAGGCGGCACAGATGTCCACTGATTATGCGGCACAGATGGGCGCTGATGACTGGCACAGATTGGCACTGATTATGTGGCATAGAGTAGCACCAATGACTGGCACAGATGGGCACTGATTATGCAGCACAGATGGGCACTGATGACTGGCACAGATGAGCACTGATGACACATATGGGCACTGATGAGACTGCACAGATGGGCACTTATGACTGGCACATATGTGCACTGATTATGCAGCACAGATGAGCACTAATGACTGGCACAGATGGGCGCTGATTATGCGGCACAGGGCACTGATGACTAGCACAGATGGGTACTGATGACTGGCACAGATGGGCACTGATGACTGGCACAGATGAGCACTGATGACACAGATGTGCACTGATGAGGTGGCACAGATGTGCATTGATTATGCGGCACAGATGGGCAATGATGACTGGCACAGATGGACACTGATTATGTGGCACAGGTGGGCACTGATGATTGGCACAGATGGGCACTGATGACTAGCACAGATGGGCAATGATGACACAGATGTGCACTGATGAGGCGGCACAGATGTCCACTGATTATGCAGCACAGATGGGCGCTGATGACTGGCACAGATTGGCACTGATTATGTGGCATAGAGTAGCACCAATGACTGGCACAGATGGGCACTGATTATGCAGCACAGATGGGCACTGATGACTGGCACAGATGAGCACTGATGACACAGATGGGCACTGATGAGACTGCACAGATGGGCACTTATGACTGGCACATATGTGCACTGATTATGCGGCACAGGGCACTGATGACTAGCACAGATGGGTACTGATGACTGGCACAGATGGGCACTGATGACTGGCACAGATGAGCACTGATGACACAGATGTGCACTGATGAGGCAGCACAGATGTGCACTGATGAGGCGGCACAGATGTGCACTGATTATGTGGCACAGGTGAGCACTGATGACTGGCACATATGGGCACTGATTATACGGCACAAATGAGCACTGACTGGCACAGATGGGCACTGATTATGTGGCACAAATGAGCACTGATGACTGGCACAGATGAGCACTGATTATGTGGCACAGATGGGCACTGATTACTGGCACAGATGGGCACTGATGAGGCGGCACAGATGTGCACTGATGAGGCGGCACAGATGTGCACTGATGATGAGGCATTGATGAATGGCACAGGTGGGCACTGATGAATGGCACAGGTGGGCACGGATAACTTGCACAGGTGGGCACTGTGACACTGATTGGCACTGACCCTGATGGGCACTGTGACACTGGCACTGTGACACTAACTGGCACTGGTTTGGCCACCGTTTGGGCACTGGTGTTTCACTGTAAAAGACACACACTGACTCACATGCAGCACAGAAGCTCTCTCTCCTCACACACTGTCTCTGTGTGAGGAGGAAGAGCCGCCCATGAGAGATGATCTCCTATGTTTACATTTGAGATCGTCTCTCATTGGACACACCGATCACGTGGGAAATGGCCGATGTGATTGGCCATTTACCGCAATATTTGATTGGCTGTGTGCAAGGGACACGGCGATCACAGATCTTCCCCGATGCGTGCCCGGGGAGTGTGCAAAGGGGCAGACGTCAATTAACAGTGCCCCAGCAATGTAGATCCACGATGTAGCCGTCAATTGGCTATAGCGCGGACCTGAAGTAGCGGTTAATAGAGCCTGACCAAGTTGGTTTTGTGAAAAACTGACAAACCCCAGATTCTACGAGAAGAATGGTGAATTTAATTAATAATGTGGAATTGACTTGGATGCATTCTCTGCTTCTAAGCTTGGATGCAGAGAAGGCGTTCGACAGAGTGCATTGGAATTACATCTCCAAAACATTGGAGAAATTTGGCTTCCCGGGTTTCATACACAAGTCAATAATGGCCCTCTATACTCAACCTTCAGCAATTATACCCACTTCTGGTATGAAATCAAAAAATGTTAACTTGTCAAACAGCACCAGACAAGGTTGCCCCCTTTCACTGTTGATCTTTTCTCTTGTCATCGAGCCACTAGCAGCATCAATTAGAGACAATGAGTGTTTTGGCAACCATACAGTAGGTATTTACTTATCGTACTGTTGCTTTAAATTAGCAGCCGTTGCTAGCAGGAAATGTACTGTTACTCCCACTTCCTGTTCAGCAGCCATTTGTTTGATATTCCCTGCAGAGGAGGACGCATGGTGTTTCCACTGTCCCTCAATCACAGGCCTTGGAAGTATAAGTCTGTAACTAGACTGTCATTAGTTTCAAGTAGTATGTGTTCTACGTATTCAGCTACATTTGCAGTGTATTTGGTAGTATGTTTCTGCAAGGGAATTCTTTTAGTTAGACCACGTTATGTTAGCTAAGGCCTATAGCAATGCAGCATGCCTGTTAGTCAGTGTTTGCATTGTACTGTAATGTGACATGCTGATGCATACTTTATAATTGTGTTTTACAGTTTTACAAAACTTAATTCAAACTTAAAGAACTGAAACTTGAAAATAAATGTCACGCACCTGGTGGCGGAGTCTGTCTTATGCAGGGAGCAACCACTCTTGGGCACCTGATTATGGGGCTCCTGGTAGTGTAGACAGGAGACCAAGAGTGCAGGATGGCATGAGGGCTGGATAGTCTCTGATGATGATGTGAGAGATTCCGGGTCGGCTCGTGCAGACAGGAAGGAATGTGATTCAGGCTGGGTTGGCAACTGGTGGGTGGTGCGGTACAAAGGAGCAGGCAAACGGGTAGTCAAAGTCCAAGCAGAAGTCATAATCAGACGGCAGCAGAGGTACCAGGGATCAGACAGAAGAATGGTCGTGGGTGGCCAGGGGTCGGTGCAGGCAGGTATCAAGCAGGTCAGGGCAAGCCGCGTCTTCAGGGAACAGGATCAAACAAACAGGAACAAAGCTGAGGCTCACAGGTACACTATATGCTGTAGAACGGACAGCACTGGCTGCTGGGTGCTGTCCACTTAAATAGGGCCTTTTGGCGCCAATGCCGGCGCATACGCGTGTGCACACGTACGCGCAAACGCGCACAGGCGCGCGCACACGCTACGTGTGCCCGCGCACAGACCTCCAGACCCGGTTTCCATGGACAACAGCGTTTTCCTGACAATAAAGCTAATCTCAGTAAAGATTACTACTGTTAACCCTTCGGCCTCAGTCTTTAATGAGAACAATGTTCGCTGTCTGCCAGAACATTGCAACTTCAAACACATTGTGAGGGCAGAACAGTAAAAAGACTTTTAACACAGTGGGCCTAGTCTAAGGAAGAGTGGATTTGTTCTAATTATCAGCTAACATCTGCAGCCACATACACACAGAAAAGGATTCTACACCAGTCATCCCTCAGCATACACAAGCAGAGGAAAGCACATGCAGTATGCCAAAGACCAGGTCACGCTGCTCAAGCTCTACAGTCTCTAGTAAATCAGATCAGACATCCGCTAGTGCTGAAGCTGCCAGGTCCAAGTGGACTAGCTCTAGACATTCAAGCTGCTCTAACCTGTCGTCCACCAGTGCTGCAGCCACCAGAGCCTATGCAAAACCTGAAGCCGCGCGTGCACTGGCTTCCTATGCAATACGTGAAGCTGAAATGATGAGAGAACAGGGCTGCATAGATGAAGAACTTCATATGATTAAAGCTAAAAGTAAAGCTGAAGCGCTTAGAAGAGAAGCAGAGGTGAAAGCATCTTTACATATTCTCAAGCAAGAAAAAACTGCTGCAGCAGCCCTAGCTGAAGCCAAAGTTCTCATGAGCGCTGCAGAAGAACAGTAAAGAGAACACTCTGTGATAGAAATGCAGATGACACCTGCAATCCAGCGCACCAGTGAGTATGTAGCATTGCATGCGACCATGTGCACTGATCAACAGTCTAATGATGCATCAAAATTATCAAAAGTCCCGCTAGCAGCAGACAACTTTGATACCAATCGATGCTACAAGACTGAACCAGAACTCAAATATGAAAAGCCAAGTGGTTATGTACTCAGAGACCAATCTGATGGGCCTTCAGGAAACCAAACGAATGGTGACGTAATCTCCCCTCGGGAAAACATAAACCTGGCCTATAGCAGAAAGACTTGCAGCAAGGGAGAACAGCCATTCGACCACAGTGGATTTAACTGAGCACCCCCGCTGTCTTATCAGCCACAAACATGCTATGCTTTTGTTCCCAGAAAATGCTCACCTGAGGCAGCAGGAGCCACAGATGTGACAAAATACTTGATACGCTGTGAAATGGTGAGCTCTGGTCTCTTTAAAGTTTGACGACCGTCCAGAAAACTATTGGGCCTGGAAATTATTTTTTATAAGCAGAACCCAAGACTTTAATCTGACAGACAGGGGGAAGCTTGACCTACTCGCCAAATGGCTCGGACCAGAGTCTTCTGAGCAAGCCAAAATAATCAGGTCAGTACATGCTCATAGTGCTACGGCATAGCTTACAATGGTATGGCAGAGATTGGAAGACTGCTATGGGTCACCTGAAGTAATTGAAGATGCACTTCTGAAGAAAATTGAAAATTATCCAAAAATAACAAACAAAGACAATCAGAAGCTGAGAGAGCTAGGAGACATACTTTTAGAACTGGAGGTGGCGAAAGCTGGTGAAATACCTGCCAGGTCTCTCATATTTGGATACAGCACGTGGTGTTAACCCGATAATCCAAAAGCTTCCTTACAACTTACAAGAAAGATGAATCACACAAGCATCAAAATACAAGGAAGATCATTGAGTATCATTTCCATCTTTCCCCTTCCTCGCAAAGTTCATTATGAATCAAGCAAAAATGCGCAATGACCCAAGCTTCACCTTTTTGAACATGGGAGGCTCAAGCTCCGTAAAGACAGAGAAACAACCATCAGCGCACAATAAAGAGCAACAGTGTCTGTACGGAAGACAGAAATACCTTCTGAATCTGAAGCCAACCAGGATAAAAGCTCAGAAATGAAAATTGAGGACCCAGACAAGCAGTGTCCCCTACTTAACAAGTCTCATCCACTTAGAAAATGTTGCAGTTTCTGAAGCAAGACAATAGAGGAGCGCAAGTCTTATCTTAAAGCGGTTGTATACCCTATTTTTTTACTTTTACCTGCAGGTAAGCCTATAATAAGGCTTAAAGTCAGGTCCATAAATATTGGGACATCAACACAATTCTAATTATAATATAATGTGCTTTAACTGCAAACTTTCAGCTTTAAGCTTTGAAGGTATTTACATCCAAATCAGGTGAACGGTGTAGGAATTACAACAGTTTGTATATGTGCCTCCCACTTTTTAAGGGACCAAAAGTAATGGGACAGATTAACAATCATAAATCAAACTTTCACTTTTTAATACTTGGTTGCAAATCCTTTGCAGGCAATTACAGCCTGAAGTCTGGAACGCATAGACATCACCAGACGCTGGGTTTCATCCCTGGTGATGCTCTGGCAGGCCTCTACTGCAACTGTCTTCAGTTCCTGCATGTTCTTGGGGCATTTTCCCTTCAGTTTTGTCTTAATATTTATGGACCTGACTGTACCTGTGGGTAAAATGAATAACTCCTAAACCTGCATGGTTTAGGAGATATTCGCCCTTCTTGCAGCTGCTAACGTCACGACGCATGCACAGTGAGGTCCCGGCGAAGGCCCAGCGCTTAGCACAGACAGCAAGATTGTGTTAGGATATATTCGCAATGCTTCAAGAAGATTCTACATGTACATGTCAAACAGAGTGACGCACATCAGAAAGTCCACTCACCCAGAACAGTGGCACTACATCAATGCAGATAAAAATCCAGCCGATCACAGGACTAGACCTGTACTAGCGGCTGTCCTCAAACACACTAACTGGCTCTCAGGTCCATCTTTTCTGACTAGATCAGAACCTGAAGAGACCTTCACTCAATTAGAGACCTTTGGACTTATAGAACCAGACAACGACAAAGAGGTACGGGCACAAGTTAAAGCGTTCAGTACCATAACTACTAGAGGCAATCTTGGCACACACAGATTTGAAAGATTCTCCAGCTGGAAGTTACTCATACAAGCAATAAGAAAGTTTATTCACCTAGCCTAATCCTTCTGCAGAGCTACAAACACTGACAAGTGTAATAGCAACCATCTTACGCAAGCCAAAGTCATCATCATCAGATGTGTTCAACATGAAGTTCTCACCACACTTATGGCTAAAGTCATGGCCATCATGAACCTTTGGTTCCAGTGTCAACAGATCCAGAAATGCCAGCACTCTTGACACCTTCAATGCTTTTGACTCATGGAAACAAGTTCAGAGTCTTGCAGACATATTCTGGAAAAGATGGAAACAAGAGTACCTGGTGACACTCCAGTCACGCAGAAGATGGCAAGTTGACAAGCCTAACCTGCAAGTCAGAGATGTCATTCTACTAAAAGACGCTCAAGTTCATAGAAATAAATGGCCAGCTGGACTCATTGCTGAGACTGTACCTAGTAATGACAGTAAGGTTAGAAAGGTCCAAGTTAAGGTCATGAGACAGGGCATCCCTAAGGTATACCTTAGACCCATCTCCGAAGTTGTTTTCTTCTTAAAAAAAGAAACATAGTGGTATAATGTTTATTATGCCAGGTAGGGAGTGTTCTGGCCACCATACAGTAGGTATTTACTTATTGTACTGTTGCTTTAAATTAGCAGCCATTGCTAGCAGGAAATGAACTGTTACTCCCACTTCCAGTTCCGCAGGCATTTGCTTGATATCCCCTGCAGAGAAGGACGCTTGGTGTTTACACTGTTCTTCAATCACAGGCCTTGGAAGTATAAGTCTGTAAGTAGACTGTCATTAGTGTTAGGAGACATCCTGTACCTAACTGGACATTTTGACGCTATTTGCGCGTTCCCGCCAAGTGGCTCTATTTCAACTGCTCACACCCTGCAGCAAGTGCTGTCTGATCTACAGCATTTAGTGTGTGTCCCTGAGCAAACTGTGATTGATTTTCTGTTGCTGTGACCCGGCTTGTCTGACCCTGCTAATTTCTGTCTGCACCGACCCTTGGCTTGTTTACGACCACCCTCCTGCCTGATCCGTCTGTACTTTTGCTGCCCGCTTGTTGTCGACTCTGCATGGACATAACCATCCACCAGCCTATTGCTCCTGTAACGCAACAGCAGCCTGTTTACCAACCTGGCCTGTATGACCAAGCTCCTGTGCATGAGTGCACCTACGGACATTAACACCGGTGACCCAGTCCAACCCTCATGCCATCCTGCCCTCCCGAGCCACCTGTCTACTCTACCAGGGGTTCCCGAGTCAGGGTCGTAAGGGAGGTTGCTCACTGCTGAGGTCAGACTCATCCATCAGGTACATGACAGTATCAGACAGTATCTGAAGACTTCCATAACATTAAAAAGACACAATTAACATGGATAGGAAGAATTGCGGCATTTAAGATGCAATGCCTTCCCACAATTTTTTTTTAAAACAATCAACACCAAAATGGAATGGAATGGAAAAAAATTCTCTATTTTGTCAACATCCAAAGATAAAGGTGGTTTGGACCTACCAAATCTACAACTATACTACTATGCCACACTAAGAGATCAAATGAAGAACTGGTTCACACCCACTATCGACAAACGCTGGCTTTCAATAGAAAAAATTACACCAAAGACAATAATCTAATTACCCTATCTGTAGCCTATATAACACTCCATAAAATAACCATACCTAGACTGATCTTGATCAAAGCAGCACTATTAGCATGGGAAAAAGATTGCAGAAAAATTTGCATCCCTAGGGGCCTCACAGAACATAGCTAAACCTCTTACCACAACAAGGCTTTAACTTTTTCAAATACCTACCCCCAGATATCAAAGAAACATTCATCAATAAAATACAAACACTTAAAACACTTTGACCCAAATAGGGACTTTCAGATGCCTTCCTTGGTCTGGAACTTTCTTCACCACAACAACCTAGATAAAAGTAAAGGTATATCCTTGGTTTATAAGATTTTTCACCTTGTACCCTAATTTTGAGAAAAAGCATAATATGGTTAAATGGGAAACTGATCTCAAACTTTCACAGAACAAAGTTGGCACAAAGCTTTAAAATTCAATTATACAGCCACAGCGTGCATTGTTCACTGGGATAACTCCCAAAAGATCTTCAATAGATGGTATTTAACTTCATTTAGACCAGGGATATGCCATTAGTGGACCTCCAGCTGTTGCAAAACTACACATCCCATCATGCCTCTGCCTCTGGGTGTCATGCTTGTGGCTGTCAGAATCTTACTATGCCTCATGGGACTTGTAGTTCTGCAACAGCTGGAGGTCCGCTAATTGCATATCCCTGATTTAGACTATCCAAAATGTATCCTTTGAACTGCCTCTTGTTGGAGATGTGGTGACCAAATCAGGTTCCTATATCACATTCTGTGGAAATATAAGAGTTTAACTAGTTTTTGGAATTCAGTTTCATCCTTCATCTCCTCTCTCACAGGCAACCTTATTAAACTAACCCCAGACATGGCACTATTGAGTATCAATCTAGACATATTCCCAAAACACTACCGTACCATAGTAGCGAATATTGTAATAGCTGCTAGATTGTCCATTACCAAAATGTGGAAACAGTCAGACACTCCCAATATTACAGAAGTTGTTATAAGATTAAACTCACAAGCAAGCTATGAACTCATATTAGCTCAGAAAAAGTATAATACATGCCGCTATTAGGAACGCTGGCGAGAATGGATTATCCATGCCAAAGCATAACATGGTTTGAAAGACTTGTTTTCTCACTCTTCATTGTTGGTATTATAAACTCTCACATTGCTTATATGCTATTATTTCCTGTATATGTAAACTAGAATATACGTTTCCTCTTAGCTAATTCCTGACTGGACAGCCCTGTTCACAGTTTGCTCCCCCTGGGGTGGAGGGGGCTGATCTAAGAAGGACCTACTGTGAACACACCACGGACCGGTAGCCGGCTTTTCGAGTGGCTAACTCCTACCTATGTTAACCTGTTATATACTATGCTTATATCAGTAAGTACTCATAAGTATCTTTTTGTAACCGTGTTTTGTAATACAAAAAAAATAATTGAAAGTTAAAAAAAATAAAATAAAAAGTGTCCATTTTGAAGGCTTATATGCAAGTAATTGGGCATACAATGGGATCCGGGTCCTGCCCTGGGGGATATGCATCAATAAAAAAGGGTTTGTAAAAAACATCATTCTTAAATGATCAGTGATTTTTTAATTTTTAAAGTGAAAACATTAAAATGAAAAATTCCTTCCAATATAGTGCCTGGGGGTCCCCTTAGTCTACCTGAAAAGTGGTAGATCTGTACCATATTTAGAAATTGCTGCAGTAATAATTGCATTTATACAGCCAAGAAAATTACATTTTCCCTGCAAGCTGCCTTTATTTTGCTCAGCAACAGCTGGGAAGCCAGTGTGTATGATGAGGCCACGATGTAGTGCACTGGGAACAAGATTAGAGATTATTTGGATAAATTCTGGTGTCACTTTGACTTTAGATAGAAGTAACAGGTGCGGAAAAATTGGGCTTTGGGTGTCGGTGGTGCCTTCACACCGTAACCCTATAGAGGTGCTCTTCATGAAGGCAAGAATTGGTCTTTCTGTAAAAAAAATTGCACTGATATGCACCTGTCAAACAGGTGCATAAAAATTGGTATTTGGGTGTCAGTGGTGCCTTCCCACCATAACCCTATAGAGGTACTCTTGAAGAAAGCAAGAATTGGCCTTGCTGTAAAAAAAATTCCTCATGTTCCTGTCATCTTCAACCTCAGAACCAACATCTGAATCCAGTAATGGCTGGGCATCATCAAGGAGCAAGTGGCTGATGCTGTGGTCAAATAACTCAGCTGACTCCTCCATGGCTGATGTTGGGGCTATGGAAGGAATAGATGTGGACAAGGAGGCAGGTTTATCCACTCTGGCAACTTTAGGGGACTGCACACTTGTCTCTGCTAAGCCAGTCCTTCACTTCCTCTACATGCTGGGGCTGGATAGCACAAGCAAACTCACTAAACAGAGGAAATGATGCCCTGCCTGAGGACTGACCACCACGTCCACCTTTGCCTGTGGACATATTTGTTGTTGGCCCCCTTACAGTGCCAAGGGAACATCTGCCTCTCCTTGTTTTCCTCCCAGACATTATTGGGAGGGAGGGGGCGGTGCTTATTAGAAAATGTAAAGAAGAAGTGGAAATCTGCACGTAGTACATACTTTAATCAATGTAAAGTGGTGTTTGGTGCACTTTAATTTGAGTACTCACACTACACAGACACACTCCACGGATACACTATAATATACTTCAATATAATGTGTCAAACGTACAGTGACACACAGAACTATATGGCGTTAAACTTGCAGTAACACACAAAACTATATGGCGTTAAACTGGCAGTAACGCACCCAGAACTTTATAGTGTTAAACTGGCAGTAACGCACACAGAGATATATGGCGTTAAACTGGCAGTAACGCACACATACGTAAATGGCGTTAAGCTTGAAGTAACGCAATCAAATAGACGGTGTTCAAACATCACTACACTGACGCTATCTGAACTGTCCCTACTCTAGCTATACACTAATGTAAAGATTAGTGACACAGTCTCACTACATTACACTGAAACTATCTGAGCTGTCCCTACTCTACATATACACTAATATATGCATGAATGACACAGTCTCACAACACTACTGTGAAACTATCTGAGCTGTCCCTACTCTAGCTGCACACTATGCTAAGCTGAATGATGGTCCTCCTCACTACACTCACACTATCCCTAGACTGACACAAAACTAATATTCTACACTGGCAATTGAAGCACCATAGCATGGTATAGCATGCTAACTAATAGCACTGAACAGAGCCCTGTTCTACCTCTCTCTATGCCAAAATCACACTGAAAATGGCTGCCATTGAAAGAATACTTTTATACTGTGGGGTATACGTGGATACGTGGACATGATTGGATAAAGTCATGATGACAGTGTCTAATCATGACTTTGACAGTGCTCTGTGCCCTGATTGGCTGAAGCTTTGACTGCTTCAGCCAATCAGGGCTTGCAATGCACTGTTCAACACCGCAACGCATTGCGGTCAGTTCAGGGGGGCCGAACAAACAGTCGAACGTCCGGTTTGTTTGGCTATTCGCCAAATGGCCGAAAGTGAACTTATGCTCGGGCTGAACCGTTCGCCCATCCCTACTGAATATGTGATCCAGTACAGGAGAGCCATTTTACTGCCGCATAACGGCGTTATGCGGTCAGCAAGTGAATATGGTAAAAGGCAAAAAAATATATTTAAAAAATGCCCTTATTTTCTTTTATAATACATGTGAAATAAAATACCAGGACATTATAATTGTACCCAAAATTACCCCTTTTTGGACAGTAGGCACCACAAGTTGACTGTACTTTTTTGCTACAATTTTGTGGACATGAAGAAACATGCTGTTTTGAGGTGGTTAGTATTTGCTTAGCCTTTAATAAGTCACCTAATGAAATTGAGTAGTAGCATTAGAATCCCTCTTTCCCATAATCTTTGGTGGTGAGTGACATTCTAAACCATCTTCCTTTAAAAAAGTGATCCCGCAATCATTGGTGATAAACTCTGGGATGAGTATTGAGGAGCACCTAGTACAAAAGGTGATATCATTTAAAGGTCTTTTCGGATGTTTATTGGTTGAGACCCAGCCAATAGATCATTGTGCCTTTTAGAAATGACAGTCTTTATCACTAATTTATTCTTAGTTTTTATTATCACTAATTAAGGGGAGTGGTTAATTGGTCACAGGTGATCCAATTTCTATAAAGCTCTCTGAAGAACTAATTTCAGAGTTTGCCGGAACTGCTGGTTGAAAGCAGAAGAATGGGACACTTTGAGCAAATCAATTTTGATTTTGACTGCTGGTGTTTGCTGTGTTTTAGTTTTTTTGGGGCTTTTTCTTTGCAGCATTTTAACACTATTTCTGTTACTTTTTAAATAGCTTTTTTTTTTCTTTCCTTCCTTCAGACTACTTATTAAGGGCAGTGGTTAATTGGTCACAGGTGATCCAATTCCTATAAAGCTCTCTGTATAACTCATTTCTGAGCTTGCTCATCCTTGAGCTTGCTACCTCTTTGCTTGCTGGACCTCTGACGAAGTGGACCTTGACTAAGCGGTGAGTTAAAAAACAGAGTTTTAAACAAGAGATTATAACAGGGGTCTTCAGAACCTGTAAGTAACATCTGAAATGTCCTGTTATTAGTGTTGTATCTGAGAAAATGTGTCCTAGCAAGATTGAAGGTTTTGTGCAGTGCACAGTGTGCCGCATGTATGCAACTATGGAGCAACAGCTCCAGGATGGATACCGCTGCGACAGATGTGAGCAGGTTTCCCATTCTGGAAGCTCGCATTAGAGATCTGGAGGAGCAAATTGCAACGCTGGGCAGAGCTGTCAACCTTGAAAGGGGTCCTCTGCTCACTGAGCAGGTGGCTAGTAGGGTTAATGGGGAGGGTGGAGGGGTAAATCAAGATTATAAGGTTGGTAGATGGGTTAATACAGTTAGAGGGAGTGGTAGGTGCTCACAGAAAAGGAAGGCCAGCCCTCGGTTTGAGCACCCTAACAGATTTGCCAAGTTGATGGAAGATGTGGGGGTGGCAAACTCAGAGGTGGCAGCCCTAGTTGTCACTGCTTCCCCTAACAGCTGGGAGAGCAGCCCATCTAGTAGGGGTGGTAGGGGTAGTGCAGGTAGGCCTAGACAGTTGGTGGTAATTGGGGATTCTATAATTAGAAGGACTGATAGAATCCTTTTTCGCCAGGATCGCCTCAACCAAATGTTTTGCTGTCTCCCTGGTGCCAGGGTTCGGCATGTGGTGGACCGGGTTGATAAATTACTGGGAGGGACTGGGCACGACCCAGCTGTCTTGGTCCACGTTGGAACCAATGACAGAATTTATGGAAGATAGTCAGAGAAGTAACAATGAAGTTCAGAACGTTCGTTCCAATAGAAATCGGAACGTTTGTGGCAATCGGAACAATCGTTTCAATCGGAATGATTGTACGCTGGTGAGCATGCGCAGCAGAACGGGAAGATGCATACGCAGGCACAATCAGGGCGCACGACGCGCCCAATGAGCTCTGAGGCCGCCCTATTTAAGGCAACCCCTGACTGCAGCAAATTGCTGGATCGTCTTCAGACTTCTGCACCTGTACCAGTACTTTGTTCCTGTGATTCCTGTTGTGACCCAGCTTGCTCTTTGACCTGCTTCTGCTCTGCTCACTTTGCTTCTGATCACAGCTTGTCCCCAATTATGGCTTGCCTTTTCCAGTGTCTTGAACCTCGGCCTGCCCACGGACTTTGCCTCTTTTGGATCTCCTGTGCATGACCTATTGGCTTGCTTACGGACTTTGCTACTGTTTTCCTGTGTTGACCCCTGGCTTGCCTCCCGGACTTTGCTCTTCTGTGATTGACCTCCTGTGTATGACCCCGGCTCGTCCTTCTGACCATTCTGTTCCGGTTACCAGCTCCACCTGCAGCTCTGACGTATGCCACAGCCCAGCGCTTGCTGCTGTTCCAGTACTGCGGATCAAGTCTACGCCTGCAGTCGGTAACCCGTGCTTCTCTACGCACCATACCTCCTGTGTCACCTTCAGGGGTATACTGCGTTTAGCCACAAAGGGGTTCCTCTCGGCATTTCGGCTTCAGGATCAGGTACGTGACAAAGGTGGAGGCTCCTTAAGAACCAAATTAAAGAATTAGGTTGCAAGTTGAAGGGAAGGACCTCCAAGGCCATATTCTCTGAAATATTGCCTGTGCCATGCACAACACAGGAACGGCAGGGGGAGATTAGAGCCCAGAATGCATGGCTAAAGACCTGGTGTAAGGAGGAGGGCTTTGAGTTTTTAGAGCATTGGGCTGACTTTTCATTGGGGTGCAACCTATAAGCTAAAGATGGTTTTCACCTAAATTGAAGGGGGTCTGTTGTGCTAGGGGAGAGGTTTATGGGAAGGCTGGAGGAGTATTTAAACTAGGATTGAGGGGGGAGGGTGCATTAGATTTTAATGGGGTAGACAGGTCAGACAGGGGACAGCCTTTATTGGTGGGTGGAATGGGAAAAGATGAGGGGAAGGCTATGGAAGATGATATGAAGGTTCCCATGTTACAATCAACTATTGGAAATGGTACTGTTTGTACTAAAATTAAAAATATGCAACATTCATGTGCAAAATGTGACAGTAAATTAAAGTGTTTGTTCACCAATGCCAGGAGTCTGCCAAGCAAAATAGGGGAGTTGGAAGCTCTGGTGCATGAAGAGAAATAAGATTTGATTGGTATAGCTGAATCTTGGCTTCATTCTTCACATGACTCGGCTATTATTTACTTGGGTACAACTTTGCATGATGGCACAATTGTCAGTTAAAGCGGAGTTCAGCCCCCCAGCAAAAAAATTAAAAGTAAAGGGCGGTGGTGTCTGTCTCTATGTGAGAAATAATCTCAAAGCAAGTGTGAATGAGGACCTAGTTGATGGAGAGTATGATGAGTCTGAGGCATTATGGGTAGATCTGCATATGGGTGTGCACACTACAAAGGTTATCATTGGAGTTTGTTATAGACCTCCCAGTGTTAAAGAGGAGGTGGAGACTCTGCTCCTTGCACAAATGAAAAGAGCTGCAAGGGCTGGGACAGTGGTATTAATGGGGGATTTTAACTACCCGGAAATTAACTGGAGTAATGGCACTGCTGGGACAGTTAAAGGGCAAACATTTATAAACCTATTACAGGACAATTTTATGGTCCAGTTTATTGAGGCCCCAACTAGGAATGATGCTTTGCTGGACCTGGTAATCTCAAACCATGCAGAGCTTATTACCAATATTCATATAAAAGAACATCTGGGTAACAGTGACCATAACATGATTTCCTTTAATGTAAGCTGCAAGCATCACACACATACAGGAAAGATAAAAACACTTAATTTTAAGAGAGCAAATTTACGAAGATGAGGGCTGCTCTCCAGGACTTAGACTGGGAGGGAATATTGGCATCAATGAACACAGAACAGAATTGGGAATTTTTCAAAAAAACTGTATGAAAACTCCCTGTAAAGTATATTCCCATGGGAAATAAGTTTAAAAGGCTAAAAATAAAACCTATGTGGCTCACGGCCAAAGTTAGAAAAGTAATAATTGATAAGAAAAGAGCATTTAAAAAATATAAAAATGAGGGAACACTATCATCTTTTAAATGTTACAAAGAATATAACAGAATATGTAAAAAGGAAATCAAGGACGCAAAAATTCAAAACGAATGACAGATTGCAAAAGATAGTAGGACAAACCCCAAAAATTTCTTCAAATATATTAATAGTAAAAAGGTCAGGTCTGAGCATATAGGCCCCTTACAAAATAATCTACAGTGCGTGACTGGGGACAAAGAGAAGGCAAACTTATTAAATACATTCTTCGAGCTCTATGTATACAAAGGAGCATGGGGGAGCTAATGTCCACAATGGGGGTGGTAGTGGCACAGCCACAAATAATCCACAATGGCTCAAAAGTGAAATGGTCCAGAAGTATTTAGACAGAATAAAGGTAGATAAAGCACCTGGATCAGATGGCATCCATCCACGGATCCTAAAGGAATTGAGCTCTGTCATTTCAGAGCCATTGTATCTAATTTTTAGGGGCTCCTTAATGACTGGAATAGTACCACTGGATTGGCGTAGGGCCAATGTGGTGCCCATATTTAAAAAGGGATCAAAGTCTTTACCAAGTAACTATAGACCTGTTAGTTTTACTTCTATAGCTGGGAAGATACTGGAGAGTTTAATAAAAGACCACATAGATGAGTTCTGGTTGAAAAAAAATGTTTTAAGCAACAGACAGCATGGATTCATGAAAGACAGAAGTTGTCAAACAAACCTGATTTCTTTTTATGAGGAGGTAAGTAAAACCTTGGCAGAGGGGTGGCTGTGGACGTGGTATACTTGGATTTTGCAAAAGCATTTGACACTGTTCCCCACACACGGCTAATATGTAAGGTAACGTCTACAGACTTGGAAAGATCAGTTTGTAAATGGATAGAAAACTGGCTAAAAGACCGAATTCAGAGAGTAGTGGTTAATGATTCTTCTTCTGAATGGTCTAAGGTCATCAGTGGTGTACCCCAAGGTTCAGTGTTGGGACCCTTACTTTTCGATACATTTATAAATTATATAGGGTCTGGGATTAAAAGTACCATTTCAGTGTTTGCAGATGACACCAAGCTATGCAGTGGAATAACGTCCTTACAGGATGTCTCCAACTTACAAGCAGACCTCAATGCAATGTCTAATTGGGCAACTATGTGGCAAATGAGGTTCAATATTGATAAATGTAAAATTATGCATTTGGGGGCTAAGAATATGCATGCATCGTACATACTAGATGGAGTACAACTGGGGTAATCCATAGTGGAGAAGGATCTGGGGGTTTGGTAGGTCATAAGCTTAATAATGGCATGCAATGCCAAGCTGTGGTTTCCAAAGAAAGAAAAATCCTTTCTTGTATTAAGAGGGGTATGGACTCCAGAGATAGAGACATCATTTTGCACATGTAAAAATCCTTAGTAAGACCTTATCTGGAATATGCTGTTCAGTTTTGGGCACCAGTTCTCAAAAAAGGATATCGGGGAACTGGAGAAAGTGCAGAGAAGGGCAACCAAACTAATAAGAGGCATGGAGGAGCTCAGCTATGAGGAAACATTAGAGGAACTGAATTTATTCTCTCTTGAGAAGAGGAGATTAAGATGAGATATAATCAACATGTGCAAATACATAAGTAGTCCATATAGTTAACTTTGCAAAAAATAATAAAAATTCAGCGCACACAGTAATCTGAGACAGAAGTTGATTGCAAGCTAAGCACAAAAAAGGCAATTCATAAACATTCCTATGTATAATGAATAATCAATTGGTCAGTGCAGCGCAAACAAAAAGTCTCTTAAGCAGCAAAGGGCAGTAATCGGTGATGTCCTTTTATAAATGAATATCGTAACCATTGAACAATAGAGTTGAGCGAACCTCTGGAAGTTCGGGTTCTGCTGGTCCGTCCGAACTTCGGGACAAAGTCCGGGTCCGGGTCCGGACGGAACCCGAACGATCGCACGGACCTGAAACAGGGCTTCAAGCCTGCCTGGTCGTCTTGGGCTTGAAGGTCTCCAAGCGAGTTGAGATAACAAGTTACCAATGCTATAAGTAAATATTTTCCTGTAGTGGCTAATGACGGGAAACGACGAATTCTCTGAAAAACAAACGCGACGTGACTGGTTAACTAATAAGTAATATGTATCCTTACAAATACTTAACGGAAAAAACACGAATCGAACGTTAGTTGAAGACAGAGTCTAATGACACACGCGACTTAAAAATAATAAAAAACGTTTCAATTGATATACCTGATGAATACATAAACGTG
>BLSH010423046.1:0-45903 GCA_018402905.1 Glandirana rugosa | reverse complement strand
CCAACTCTAAGCAGCGGTATTTGAAATCTCAAATTCCCCCAACAATCTGATCGTAGAGCACGATCGTAGCGATCGTTGTTCTATGCAGAGCTTGATCTGCAACTCAAAGCAGCGGTATGTGAAATCTCTAATTTCTGCTATCTGTCCTCAGAGCAACAGCACAGACAGCAGTAGTAAAGTAATCTATCTCAGGATGCAGGATCAGGTCTTAAAATGGCTCAAATCTGTCCCTCACGCAGTCAGCTACCTCTCCCTACACTAACCCAAGGAGCATGTGACTGCAGCACTGTGACTCCAGCTTATAAAGAGGCTGGGTCACATGATGCACCGGCCAATCACAGCCATGCCATTAGTAGGCATGGCTGTGATGGCTTCTAAGGGCAAACCAGTGAAACGCTTGTTGATTGGCTGCCCTGCAGCTTCTCAACACGTGGAGTAAAATAGCAGAACCCCGGACCGAACCCGAACGATTTTTGAAATGTCCGGGTCCGGGTCCGTGCCACGGACACCCGAAAGTTCGGTACGGACCCGAACGTTACAGTCCGGGTTCGCTCAACACTATTGAACAACAGTTTCCAACATCCTAAGGATAAAGTGTCAAATGCATATCCCGGTGAAAAAAGTGCCTGAATTTGAGAAGCATGCAGGTGAGAAAAAAACGTGGATCCTGACACCATAGACACTCCCAGCCTCTCACCTCATTTACTCGACCCGTAGGGGTCACACAGCATGTGTAAATCTCAAGACGATCGGTGATCGTACCAAAAATAATTATGGTTTAAACAAAAGTTCAAACTTTTTATCAGGAACCGTTTATGTCTACCAGATAAATCTGATTGTGATAAAGCCCAGCGTACAGATGAAAGCGCCTCATCATGGTCGATGATAGTATAAAGGGACCCACACAACGGTTCCTGATAAAAAGTTTGAACTTTTGTTTAAACCATAATTATTTTTGGTATGATCGCCGGTATTATTTGCAGGCCAGGGGGGTGGCTATGGGTGCCCGTTTTGCTCCCAGTGTGGCCAATCTATTTATGGCCCACTGGGAGGAGGATGTAGTATTTAAGAACCGTCCACCCCAGCTGGTTTGTTATCGGCGATACATAGACGACCTTATATGTATCTGGGAAGGTCATGTTGATGACCTGCGGAAGTTTATGGAACGTTTAAATAATAATGAAAAAAACATAAAACTCACTTGGAACATAGACACACATAAAATTCAGTTCTTGGACTTGGAAATCTTTAAGGAAGGCAGTAGCTTCAAAACAAACAATTTCTTTAAGCCCTCGGATCGAAATGCTTATATTCCTCTTACCAGCTGCCATCATAAATCATGGCTTTGTAACATCCCCCGTGGACAGTTCATTCGATTGCGACAGAACTGTTCCTCAGAAGCGGATTTTGTTGCACAGTCTCAAGTATTAGCAGCCAGATTCCAACAAAAGGGTTATCAAAAAAACTTAATAGAGGAAGAAATAAAGAAAGTCCGAGAGATTGACCGAAACTCCATTATTACTGGACAGAACAATCACAAATCCACCTCTAAGATGGAATACAGGATGGTCCTGAATTATAATGTTCAATATAAATCTTTCGAAAAAATAATACAGAGGCATTGGTCTATACTGAAGGGCGACAGAGTATTGGGCCCATTACTCCCGGAACGCCCTGGTTTTATATATAAAAAAGCACCCACGTTACGTGACATTTTAGCGCCAGGAGTTATTGACCCCCCTAAAAATCAGGAGAATAAACTGTTCTCATTTCTGTCTGGCTTCTACGCATGTGGCAGATGTGCAGCATGCAAGGGAGCCAGAGGGAATATCAAAAAGAGAAAGCAATTTACGTCCCTGACTACGAACAAAAAATATGACATCAAAGATTTAATTACTTGTAGCACCAAAGGGGTAGTGTACATGTTAGAATGCCAATGCGGACTGCAATATGTGGGTCGCACCTCAAGAGCATTGCATGTCAGGATCGCTGAGCTCATTAATAATATCATCAAGGGGTGCACTACCCACAGCGTATCTAAACATTTTAAATTATGTCATCACAGAGATCTAAGAGGTCTCAAATTTTGGGGAATTGAGAAAGTGTCTCGGCATTGGCGAGGAGGTAACTTCATTCGACATTTGAGCCGCAGGGAATCCTATTGGATATATGAGTTAGGAGTTCTCAAACCTGCCGGCTTAAATGTCGAATTTGACCTCAATTGCTTTATTTCAGATAGATAACTCATATAGGGAATTTATGGGAGCATGGTGGCTCCACTATTTTCCTTATGTTCCTTGTCTTTTATTGTGATGTTTGTATGCATTCATGATTTATAAGTTTGTGATGGGAGTTTGTTGTTTTGGGGTAATTTTTGGTTAGGAAACATGTACAGGGCAGCGGTGCAATAGGCGATTACGTGGCTTTGGTCCATTAAACATGAACGTTATGTTTTGGACCATACTCCTTAGGATTATTGTTATCCAAAAAATTTTTTTAGGACCATTTCCATTCCTTGTGGGTGCTCTGGGAGGGTTACCTACAGAGTTGTCTGGAACCAAAGTAATTTGTAGTAGCTCCTCCCCCCATAAGGTGAACCTTATGAGGATTATTTTTTAATGTGTATGCATATAATTTTTTTAGATGCTTTGTAATTTTTTATCTATTTTCCCGCTCGGAGGTAACTTCCGGGTGTTAATTCCGGAGGACTATGCCATCCGGGGACAAGAGTAGAATAGGGCGGGTCCGCACGCACTAATCACCTAGGAGGAACTGACGTGATAGCGTCACCGTTTCTATGGCTATAGGTCCGGTTCCTTTCATTATCTAGGACCAATTGCAAGAAGGGGCGTGCCTGCCAGTGCTAGCCACTGAAGTGTAACGCACGTAGTATTTCCGCTGTCCCTCGTGAGTACTTCCGGTTCGTTTTCCCTGCTGTCAATTTGTTGAGGGTTTTCATTGGCTGCAGCGGCTGTCACATGACTAGGATATGACGCTACATGAACAGAAAGGGTGTCTGACGTGCTTCATCTCACGCTGAAGAAGTCCCCGCCTACCGGACGTAACGCGTACGGAGTTGAAGCCACGTTAGTTGTCATTATCCACCGCTGCCCTTCTTAGTCTGCATCAGTCTGTTTTTATACTAGCACCAGTGGAGGTGCGGAACCATGTGAGTAATCTCCTTTTAATAAATGAAGGCTTTTTTAAACAAACGGAGAGCACTAGATCTGTTCTATTTGTTTTTATATGCACAACATCTGTGAGGATTTCCCTGGTCGTATCCCAGAAACAGTGAGAGTGCTGTCAGGACCAGACGTCTTGAGATTTACACATGCTGTGTGACCCCTACGGGTCGAGTAAATGAGGTGAGAGGCTGGGAGTTTCTATGGTGGCAGGATCCACGTTTTTTTCTCACCTGCATGCTTCTGAAATTCAGGCACTTTTTTCACCGGGATATGCATTTGACACTTTATCCTTAGGATGTTGGAAACTGTTGTTCAATGGTTACGATATTCATTTATAAAAGGACATCACCGATTACTGCCCTTTGCTGCTTAAGAGACTTTCTGTTTGCGCTGCACTGACCAATTGATTATTCGTTACATATAGTTAACTTGGTGTTGAGTTACTTTAAGGTCATCACAAAGGACAAGGGAGCACTCTTTACCTCCAGAGGAAAAAAGATTTCATCTCCAAATATGGAAAGGTTTCTTCACTGTTAGAGCTGTGAAAATGTGGAATAGACTCCCTCCAGAGGTGGTTTTGGCCAGCACGGTAGATTGCTTTAAAAAAGGCCTGGATTTTTTCCTTAATGTAAATACTATAACTGGGTACTAACATTTTTAGGTAAAGTTGATCCAGGGTGAATCCGATTGCCTCTCGGGGGGATCAGGAAGGATTTTTTTCCCCTGCTATAACAAATTGGATCATGCTTTTTTATGGGATTGTATGGTTATATATAATTTTTTTTTGGTTGAACTAGATGGACTTGTGTCTTTTTTCAACCTGACTAACTATGTAACTATCAAGGCCTAATATAGGTTATTTTTTACATCTCATTGTGATTCTAATAGCATCTACTGCTCAAGCCCTGAGGAAGGGGAGGCCTTTCCCTGAAACTCATTTGATGTATTTGCTACTCTTAATCAGTAAACATTTCAAAAAGACCTTTAAGTGACGTGAACTTTTGTACTTGATGTTCCTCTGTACCAAGAGGTTATTGTCTGCTGTGCACTCCTTTTGTCACGATCAGAGAGATAGCAGTCTAGTTCCAGAAAAAGGTCGACATACATTATACCTTCATCATGGATCAGCTACTTTGAAGGAAGATGCACTCCACTGTACATCTATCAAACCCAATTCTTACTTTTATCGGTCCAGCGCTATCACACACATCAGACAATCATTAGTGGTCACAGGCACTTTAATCTCCCACTAACAACAATTTAAAAAACAATCATTGGTAGTCAGTGACACTTTAACCCCCCTTTAATTTGCTGCTACCGATCCCTTTCTTCCTGCAGTCCTGCTTCCTCACCTTCCTCCATTGTGAGAGGATGGGGAGCGCTGAGTGTTTGTAAACACTGGTGGCAATTATACATGTCAACGCTGTGATTTGTACACAGCAATCACAAGGTATAGAGCCACTCTGACTAGCCCAGTACATTTTACCTGTGATCTGCGCTGTCTAATGAGAGCTCACATATAGTCAATCAATGGGCACACTTGCAGCCCGTGCTTGTTTTCTGCAGCACTGTTTGTAAACGGCACTGCTGAATATTGGGTCCAACGACCCAAAGTTTTTCTTTTTGCAGTAATGTGGTAGTAGGGTGGTTAAGGACCATACGATGATTCACAGGTTTCTATATACCCAAAAGGGTTAAACATGTCTGTGACCAAATCCTACACAGGGTTTTACAGTGTGAGTGGACCATTAAATAAATTGCATTTGGTTCCCAGTCCCATTAATCCTTTTAAGAGAAGCTTCTTGGCCTCTTATGTTATTTTTTCCTTTAATGTCATCTGAGTCAATTTCGGTAATATAGAACGTGATATATGCTAGTCATAAAATGCCCCGGAGTAGGAGGACCACTGTGTCGAGTCAGCAATCTTCCAGCTGGGAGGACCCGAGGGCGTTTGGTCAAAGACCACATAATTTACATGTTCCACAAACAGTTTGTTTTGTTGTGAGCGAAAGGCTGGAATAACCTCTATGAATTATTCAGAGAGCGCTCTGGCTCAGGTAATCTTCCTACGAGACCCTGGCATGTGTGCAACGAGCCTGCTTCTCCCTCCTCTTCATCATCAGCAGATGCAAGCTCACAAAAGGTTTCCATCAATTGCCATTTTTATCTTTTCATCCCTTGCTTCCATCATAAAGAGCTTGATTTCAAGTGCATGTTTTAATATCCTTGTTTGTGCAGATAATTACCCACATTAGCAAAAAAAAAAAACACCTCTTTATCATGAGAAAGTCAAATTGTTTTTGTGACACAAGAAAATATTGATTAAAGTGGCAGCAAGGCTTTCAACCGGGAAGATCATTTTGTGTTAAATAGAAAATGTGTGCCATATCCATTAACAATAGCCGCTGTCATTTCAAAGAAGCACTCGTATAAAAAGAACTAACTTTTTTTTTTTTCCATTTGATATTGTGCTTTGAAGAAAATATCAACTTTCTTTAATATATATATATATATATATATATAATAAGTATAATTACTACATATGTCATTTTGTAATTTAATGTTATTAAAACTCTTTCCACTGAAATTAGCAGATTTTCAAAAATGATCAAGTAGTTCAAATATTACTTTCTTAAAATATGTCAAACTCAGGTTGTAATGGTTGCCTTTCTTGTACAGGACACCCCTTTTTTTTTCCAGAAATTTGCACAGAACTGGAAGTCAAATTGAAGACATTCCATGCTCCATTCACACTATGGCGTTCCGTTTTGCGGGTGGATTCTCTGCGATTCTGTGCACAATTTGGAAATGCCACAAATTGCCCTTGCGATCCCAGCTATTTTGAATGGCACCAAATTGTGGCGTGGTAAAATTGCTGTAAAAAAGCGCAGGCAGAATCGTGGGATGCCCGATGCCCTAAAGAAGCTCTTGTAAAGTGGAACTAAAGTCTAAAAAAAAAATAAAAAACTGGGAGCAGGCAGGGTCTTTATTGCAGAAGAGATATGCAAGGTGAAGCGAATGTAGGCAGCACACTGCAGAACTTTGTCTTGAGGTCCAAGATAAGGTTTGCAGTAATGCTGCTAAAGTGCATTGCTATTTTTCAATATGAATGAAAGCCAGAGCAGACATGCCTCTTATGCAAAAGTCTAGAATATGTATATTAAAGTCCACATTCTCAATGGCAAATGACTGTAGGATGGTTAGTCAAGTTTTAGGCCTGGTTCACACTGGTGCAACATGAAAGTTGCGCGACTATCGATCCACCTCTGTCCTGCGACTTCCATCTGACATTGACCAACTTCCATGTGACTTTAATGAACTGGATCCGATTTTTGATCTGACTTGTAGATGAGCGCCAAAATAAAAATAAAAAAAAATGCTGTGCCTCCCCCCCGAAGCTATACCAGGCCCTTAGGTTAGATTTTGAAGATAAACCCTACACCAAAAAAAAAAAAGAAAATGGCTTATCGGAATCTGGAAGCCCCCTTTAAGAAAGGGGGCCCCCAGATCCCCCCACATAGTACCTACCCATTCACCCAAAAAAAAAGAGTGTAGTGTAAGAAAAACAGGAGATAATTTTTGACAAGTCCTTTATTAAAAATGAATAATTTCACCCATGGTAGCTCCAACATCAATCACGATGGTCGTCGTCACTGCCACCGACCTGATGCAGGCTCCCACCATTCTGGCAACTCCAGTGTCTGACAGTTCTTAAATAACTATGGGGCGTAACTATGCGGTGATGTCACCCAGAGACCCGCCCCCTTGTGACATCATGGACCCATCATGCCTGGGGCAGTGAAGTAAAAAAGGGGCAGGTTCTTTAACCCTCCTGCCCCAAAGCATCCCCCCGTGTTGAGGGCATGTGGCCTGGTATGGTTCGGGGGGGTGCTCGCTCACCCCCCCTTTTCCTGGCCTGCCAGATTGCATGCTCGGATAAAGGGTCGGGTAGGTTTTGGGGGGGCCCACACCAATTTTGTTTTATAAAATAAATTTTGCACGACGCAGTTAATATACTGATCTGACTTGGATGCGACTTCCATTATATTCTATGGGCTGAAATTGCACCCAAGTAGTGCAAGAACCTTTTCAAAAGTCAAACCACCACAAGTCAGACCAGTTAAGACGGCTCTCATAGGGAAACATTGAATTTTACATGTCATGTGATTTGTGCTCTCAAAGCTGGAGAACTTATCGCACCAGTGTCAGCCACGCCTTAAGGAACACTGTGTCTATTGTGACTGTTGTTGAGGCTGCTCTCAGGGTACCATTAGCTGAGGAGCCCAGGGTTTGAGATCCACAAGCAAAAGTCTAATGAGAGCACCAGACCATTGATCTAACAGTCCAAAATATTTTATTATTAGAATTTATAATTATCAATAATTCATAACAGGATAAAGTAGAACAGCCAATATGTTTCAGAGACAATGGCACTCCCTCTTCATAAGGGCTTGAGATTTTGGTTAATGTGAAATAAAAAGACTCCGTTTGGGTTAGTCAATGGAAGAGATCTAAAGAAAATAGCATGGTAAAGTCAGTGTTGCCAACCAACAGTAAATGCCAGTTACAGAAAGAGGTTGCTAGTAAAAAGTATGGCTGTGACACTCGGCTTAGAACTGCGCATGCGCAGTACCGGTCAGGGGCTGGCCAGGACCATTTCAGTGCCTGCTACAGTGTGTTTGGGGGGCGCTGGTGGGGGACAGGTCTGGTGGAGGCGGTGGTTGAACGTTTTCTGTGATGTCATGGTGCAAGGGAGCTGAACAGCCGCATACTTGTGTGTGGGTCTGCGGGCCGGGAGCAAGGCAAGCCGGGGGTGGGAATGTCAGTGCTGTTTGGACTGGAGAGGACTGCAGGGACCACCTGGCGTGGAGAGAGACTGTCACTGTGACTCAGGAGGGGATGTGTCATGTTGGTGAGGTGTGCTGCTGCACACTGCTGTCACTCACTGTGGAAGTTAATTTCATGTGTGTGCCTGTTTATTCTAATTTCTTGCCCTCCAGAGTCCTGTCCCTGAGCTATTTACTTACTATATCACCAATAAAATAAATATGTTTTTGCCTTAATATCTACCCAAACCGCTTGCCAACCGTCAACCAACTGAGAGGGGGAAGGGCAGTGATCACAGCCTTCCTCTACATGGAAGCTGTAATCACTTCCCTTCCCCTGCGAGGGCAGCCCACACACAGTTAGAACACGCCCAGGGAACACAGTTAACCCTTAGAGCGCCCCCATACAGGTTAACCCCTTCACTGCCAATGGCATTTACACAGTAATCAGTGCATTTTTATAGCACTGATCGCTGTATAAATGCCAATGGTCCCAAAAAAGTGTCAAAATGGTCTGACATGTCTGCCCCAATATCGCAGTACCACTAAAAATCGCAGGTCGCTGCCATTACTAGTAAAAAAAAAATAAAAACCCCAGAAATGAATTCTCATCATCCGTAAACACGGCCACTTTTGCGCACACCAATCAATAAACGCCAATTGCGTTTTTTTATCACAAATATGAGGAAGAATATAAATCGGCCAAAACCGATGAAAAAATGTTTTTTTTTATTTTTTTTTTGATTTGTATTTTAGCAAAAAGTAAGAAATTTGTTTTTTTTTGCAAAATTGTCGCTCTTCTTCTGTTTATAGTGGCGATCAGAAATGATGCAGCGATGATCAAATACCACCAAAAGAAAGCTCTATTTGTGGGAAAAAAAGGACGCAAATTTAGTTTGGATACAACGTCGCACGACCGCGCAATTGTCAGTTAAAGCGACGCAGTGCCGAATCGCAAAAAGTGTTCTGGTCCTAAAGTGTGAAATCCTTCCGGGGCTGAAGTAGTTAAATCACATAATTGCATATTGCACGTGTTTGTAGCCTAAATACTGAAATTTGCACTTAAAACTGTAATTTTGTAACTTTTGGAAATGCCAGTATAAACTTAGCTGTACCAATACATTTTGGATGTCAAGTCAGTAAATTTCAATCTGGTAGGTTGGCAAACTGGGTGAAGTGAATGTAGGCAGCACATTGCAAATGATTTGTCTTGAAGCCCAAGAAGAAGATTTGCAGTGCTGCTGCTAAATTGTATCTCTGCAGTTGTTAGAAGGAAATGGGGGCCTGGGCATGCATACTATCTGTCCAGAACACATATTATAGAGGCTCTGGAGTTAAATTCTCAATGACATATAATTGTAGGGATGCAGTCATGTTTTTGGGGAATGCAGTGGTACCTTTAAAGCTGCTTTAAGGGTACAATTGACTGAGGGGCCCAGCGTTTGAGATCCACAAACAAAAGTGTGCCAGACAGATGATCCAAGAGTCTAAAATATTTTAATATTAGCTAATAACAGGCAGCATGTTTCTGTGGCACTGTGAGTTTAAAACAGAGAGTTTACTCCACGCCAGATATAGTTTTGAGGGCTTTCCTGCCCCCTTTTATTTAAAAGAACATCAAAACTTCTCACAGGTATGTCTTCTCACACAGGAGGTCTTCAGGGTCTTCCTGAACATCAGTACCTTTTTGGTCCTCCTGACCATGAAACACATCACAGTGTTTATGCACAGAGGCTGCACTTCAGCTCTGTGTCTTCCTTACAGCTTCCTAACTGCTCTGTTCATCATGGACTCTCTCAGGCTCAGGCCTTGGCCTGCCCAAATTGGACATCATAGTGCACACCAGCACCTCTCACAGCTCCCTTCACATGCTGACCTCCTCAGGAGGGTGAGTCTCTGAGCTCTACCTTTGGCTCTCATATATAGCTAGCACACACCTATGTCATTAGTGTGCTTGCTTCTTACAAAATCTGTCGTTAACCACCATTTTAAACAGTGGAACGGGCCCATCCTGCCACATATGACATAATAAAAATAATAAAATAATTTGGGCCCTTGCATCATTGATCTAGTGCTCTCATTAGATGTTTTACTTGTGAATGCCATCTCTGCAGGCTACGTGACTGTATAAGGCACCCTCTGGGATTTAGAAGCCTATTTGTATTAAAGGTGTGTTAGATGCGCACCCTACCCCTGTCACATAGAGCCTAGGGGATGCTCACCCATGGGGTAGGAGAATAGCGAGGGTCATTCTTTATTATGTCCCGACCATTCTCATGGTCTGGAATATCCAAGTAGTGCCGTGCACATGACTGACTTGAATATGTAAATGCGACAGATATCCCTGTAAATACCATTATAATCATTTTAAAATATTGTCAAATAAGAAGAAGTGATAACGTGTGGGTGGCAGCACCAGATTAAGTTTGTGATTGGGAAAATGTGTGATTCTGTGATAATTACAGCCCAAAATGTTATTATTATTCCTAATAATTAATCCTTAGGTGTCCATAGCAATTAAATGAAATGTTAACTATAATGTATGTACAACATTTAAAATAAAGATTGCTTTCTTAACAGCAAAAACCCATAACAATACGAGTTTAATGAAGTTAGAACAAGCTGAAAATCTTATCTTCTACTGGATTGACTTCAGTAAATTTCTGTTGATTTTTTTTTTTTTTTTTGCTGTTAAAGTGATTGTAAGCCTTCCTGTTTTTTTTGTTTTTTTTTAACCACTTCAGCCCCGGAAGGATTTCCAGCTTTAGGACCGGAGCCCTTTTTGCGATTCGCCGCTGCGTCGGTTTAACTGAAAATTGCGCGGTCGTGCGACGTTGTACCCAAACGAGATTTGCGTCCTTTTTTTCCCACAAACAGAGCTTTCTTTTGGTGGTATTTCATCCCCTCTGTGTCATTTCTGATCGCCGCTATAAACAAAAGAAGAGCGACAATTTTGCAAAAAAACCCAAATTTCTTACTTTTTGCTAAAATCCGAATCCAAAAAAAAAATATAAAAAAACATTTTTTTTCACCGTTTTTGGCCGATTTATATTCTTCCTCATATTTGCGATAAAAAAAATCGCAATCGGCGTTTATTGATTGGTTTGCGCAAAAGTGGTCACGTTTACGCATGATGAGAATTCATTTTTGGGGTTTTTATTTATTTATTTATTTTTACTAGTAATGGCGGCGATCTGTGATTTTTAGCGGTACTGCAATATTTCAGCGGACATATAGGACCGTTTTGACACTTTTCTGGGACCATTGGCATTTATACAGCGATCAGTGCTATAAAAATGCACTGATTATTGTGTAAATGTCATTGGCAGTGAAGGGGTTAACCTGCAGGGGGCGCTCTAAGGGTTAACTATGTTCCCTGGGCGTGTTCTAACTGTATGGGGACTGCCCTAGCTGGGGAAGGGAAGTGGTCACAGCCTCCGTATACAGGAAGGCTGTGATCACAGCCCTTCCCCCTTCACAGAATGGAGGTCCGTGTTTACATACACGGACCTCCGTTCCTTCACTCCGGGGGGGCCATCGCGGGTAGCCGGCGGCAATCGAAACCGCCGCACCCGCTCCCTGGCCCTCCCCGAACACAGTGAGCGCACATCATACTTACCTGCTCTGTGCAATGGTTTTCAGGAGCCCTTATCCTCCTTTTCTGGGGTCCCCTGCTGGTGCTTTTGGCTCCCTGTCTTCTGCAATTGCCCCCCTAGGAAGCAGCTTCCTATGGGGGCACTCATGCGGGCTCGATCCTGAACAGTGCTGCCAAGAAATGTGCTGCTCTATTTGTTCCAAATTGAAATTAGGACTACATTTTCTTTATTCGGAAATTTGGATGTAGCCGAATTTCCAAATACAACAGTAATGAATTTCAACTAATCTGAAATAAACAGTAAAAAATTTAACAAAATGTGTTACTTTCATATAGGTGTTTGCAGCATCTGAATTAAACAAATGAATCAAATTCATTCAATAATAGCTAGTAGGAATGGGCGAACGGTTCGGCCTGAGCATGAGTTCGGGCCGAACACTGGCTGTTTGCCAAACAACCGGATTATTAGGGTGTTCGACCGTTTGTTTGGATCGCCGAATGGCCACAATGCACTGCGCCGCCGCAGTGTGCTGAGTCAATGAAAGCTTCGGCCAATCAGGGCACAGAGCACTGTCAGAGCCATGATTGGACACTGTCATGATGACTCTATCCAATCATGGCTCATTGCTCTTAGTTCCGCCCCACACTATTCTTTCAATAGCGACCATTTTCAGTGCAATATCTGCATGGAGAGAGCTAGAACAGGGCTCCGTTCAGTGCTACTATACAGTTAGTGTGCTATTGTGATTCTATTGTCAGTGTAGAATATTAGTTTAGTGTGAATCTAGGGATAGTCAGTGTGAGTGTAGTGATGACCATTCATCTTTACATTAGAGTGTATCTAGGGACAGTTCAGATAGTGTGATTGTAGTGTAGTGACCATCATTCATCTTTGCATTAGAATGCATCTAGGGACATAGTTACATAGTTAGGTTGAAAAAAGACACAAGTCCATCTAGTTCAACCAAAAAAAAAACAAAATAAAACATTTATTTATTTATATATATATATATATATATATATATATATATATATATATATATATAGAAAACCAAATAATCCCATATACAACAGTTGATCCAGAGGAAGGCAAAAAACCCCAGCAAATCGTGATCCAATTTGCTATAACGGGAGAAAAAATTCCTTCCTGATTCCCCGAGAGGCAATCGGATTCACCCGATTGTCCATGCTTCTTGTTAGTTTGGTTGCCCTTCTCTGCACTTTCTCTAGTTCCCCGATATCCATTTTGAGAACTGGTGCCCAAAACTGAACTGCATATTCCAGATGAGGTATTACTAATGATTTGTACAGGGGCAAAATAATGTCTCTATCTCTGGAGTCCATACCTCTCTTAATACAAGAAAGGATTTTGCTTGCTTTGGAAACCGCAGCTTGGCATTGCATGCCATTATTAAGCTTATGATCTACCAAAACCCCCAGATCCTTCTCCACTATGGATTCCCCCAGTTGTACTCCACCTAGTATGTACAATGCATGCATATTCTTAGCCCCCAAGTGCATAACTTTACATTTATCAACATTAAACCTCATTTGCCACATAGTAGCCCAATTAGACATCTGCTTGTAAGTTGGAGACATCCTGCAAGGACGTTATTCCACTACATAGCTTGGTGTCATCTGCAAACAATGAAATAGTATTTTTAATCCCAGACCCTATAATATATCATTTATAAATATATTGAAAAGTAAGGGTCCCAACACTGAACCTTGGGGTACACCACTGATAACCTTAGATCATTCAGAATAAGAATAATTAACCACTACTCTCTGAATTCGGTCTTTTAGCCAGGTTTCTATCCATTTACAATTGACCTTTCCAAGCCTGTAGACTTTACCTTAGACATTAGCCGTGCATGGGGAACGGTGTCAAACGATTTCGCAAAATTCAAGTATACCACGTCCACAGCCACCCCTCTGCCAAGGTTTTACTTACCTCCTCATAAAAAGAAATCAGGTTTGTTTGACAACTTCTGTCTTTCATGAATCCATGCTGTCTGTTGCTTAAAATATTTTTATCCAACAAGAACTCATCTATGTGGTCTTTTATTAAACTCTCCAGTATCTTCCTAGCTATAGAAATTAAACTAACAGGTCTATAGTTTCTTGGTAAAGACTTTGATCCCTTTTTAAATATGGGCACCACATTGGCCCAACGCCAATCCAGTGGTACTATTCCAGTCATTAAGGAGTCCCTAAAAATGAGACACAATGGCTTTGAAATGACAGAGCTCAATTCCTTTAGGATCCGTGGATAGATGCCATCTGGTCCAAGTGCTTTATCTACCTTTATTCTGTCTAAATACTTCTGGACCATTTCACTTTTGAGCCATTGTGGATCATTTGGGGCTGTGTCCCTACCAACCCCAACGTGGAGGACATGAGCTCCCCCATGCTCCTTTGTATACACAGAGCTGAAGAAAGTATTTAATAAGTTTGCCTTCTCTTTGTCCCCAGTCACACACTCTAGATTATTTTGTAAAGGACCTACATGCTCAGACCTGACCTTTTTACTATTAATATATTTGAAGAATTTTTTGGGGTTTGTCTTACTATCTTTCGCAATCTGTCGTTCGTTGTGAATTTTTGCATCCTTGATTTCCTTTTTACACATTCTGTTATATTCTTTGTAACATTTAAAAGATGATAGTGTTCCCTCATTTTTATATTTTTTAAATGCTCTTTTCTTATCATTTATAACTTTTTTATCTTTGGCTGTGAGCCACATAGGTTTTCTTTTTAGCCTTTTAAATTTATTGCCCATGAGAATATACTTTGCAGTGAGTTTGCATACAGTTTTTTTGAAAAATTCCCATTTCTGTTCTGTGTTCATCAATACCAATATTCCCTCCCAGTCTAAGTCCTGGAGAGCAGCCCTCATCTTTGTAACATTTGCTTTCTTAAAATTAAGTGTTTTTATCTTTCCCATGTGTGTTTGTTGCTTGCAGCTTACATTAAATGAAATCATGTTATGGTCACTGTTACCCAGATGTTCTTTTATATGAATATTGGTAATAAGCTCTGCATGGTTTGAGATTACCAGGTCCAGCAAAGCGTCATTCCTAGTTGGGGCCTCAATAAACTGGACCATAAAATTGTCCTGTAATAGGTCTATAAATTTTTGCCCTTTAGCTGTCCCAGCAGTGCCATTACCGGGTAGTTAAAATCCCCCATTATTATCACTGTCCCAGCCCTTGCAGCTCTTTCTATCTGTGCAGTTCAGTTAGTGTCAGTGTAGTGTAGTGACGGCCACCATTCATATTTACATTAGTCTGTATCTAGGGACAGTTCAGATAATGTGATTATAGTGTAGTGACTACCATTCATCTTTGCATTAATGTGCATCAAGGGACAGTTCAGATAGTGTTAGTGAAGTGACCGTTTAACACCGTATAATTCATTGCGTTAATGCAAGTTTAATGCCATAAAGTTCTGTGCATTACTGCAAGTTTAACGCCATATACTTAATTGCGTTACTGCAAGTTTAACGCCATATAATTCATTGCGTTAATGCAAGTTTAATGCTATATATTTAATTGCTTTACCGCAAGTTTAACGCTATATATTTCATTGCGATACTGCAAGTTTAACGCTGTATATTTGATTGCCTTACTGCAAGTTTAATGGTTGGTCAAGGCAGTCAGCCACAAAGTCCATGTTACTGCTGACACATGGTCCAGAAAGCATGGGCAGGGACGATATATTTTGTTCACAGCACACTGGGTAACTCTGCTTGCAACCCAGAAGGATGCAGGTCAGGGCTCAGTGCTGCAGCTTGTTGTGCCCCCACATCTCCAAGCAGTGCTTCAGCTGGTGTGTCTAGGGGACAGGAACCACACCGGAGCAGAGATTCTTGCAGCTCTGCAGGGATAGGCCCAGTGGTGGTTCACGCCACGCCAGCTAGATTTAGGAATGGTGGTGTGCGATAAAGCCACAAACCTCCTGTCTGCCCTTAGGTAAAGTTTCCTGGCACATGTCCTCAATTTGGTGGTGCAGCATTTCCTAAAATAGATACCCAGGTTTGGAAGATCTGCAAAAGCAGGCTAGAAGAGTCTGTAGCCATTTCAGGCGGTCATACCCAGCTAGTGCTTGGTTGGCTGAAATTCAGTGGGAATTCCACCTGCCCATAAACTGCCTGATTTGAGACATGCCCACCAGGTGGAACTGGGCTTTGGCAATGCTGCAGCGGCTGTACATGCAGCAGAAGGCTGGCAACAAGTACCTGTGTGAGTATGGCACAACGACAAGCTCAGGCTAGCTTAGCTATTTTTCCCCATGCCAATGGCTGCTCATAAAGGATGCATGCACTGTACTGTCACCATACAGTATGAGGAGGCCACAAAGATGGTGAGCCGTGACAAAGCATGCATCAGTGACACAATCCTGTTGTGTTCCTGCTGGAGTAGACTCTGCGTGGCATTATGGACAGGGCACCAGAGGCAGAGCAGCGGGAGGAAGAGGAGGACTTCCTTTCCTCTTAAGGCCAACTTTATGCAGACACCATTGTTTTCCTATGCCACAGAACACATAAGAGGAGAGAGAAGAGGAGGAAGAGTAGGATTCTGGCAGTTCTGGAGCCAATAAAGCAGAGGAAGACAAACATCAAACAGTAAGCAATGGTTTTTTATCCCCAGAGCCCTTGGGAGTAGCATGTGGCTGGGAGGAGGCGTTCCAGATACTGTAATCCTCAGTGACCCCGAGAAGTCTGCTTCTCATGCCTCCGCAAATTTGTAGTGCAAGTGCTCCCTCATGCTTCAAAGCCTGTGAAAGGACCCAAGAATATGCAGCATAAAGGAGAAGGATGACTATTGGTTGGCAACCCTCCTTGACCACCGTTATCAAGGTAAAGTCTCAGAAGTCATCCCATCCCCACAGAGAGTGCAGAAGATGAAATCTCTTGAGGAGTTTATCGAATGCTTTTCCCAATCAGTAGGTTACAGTGTAATGGAAAACATAGTTTTGAGGCTTATGTTGGTCAAGAGAGGAGCGGTGGAAAAGGCGGCCACCTAAGTGATGTATTTTTGCATTTTTTTAGTCCTTGCCGTCCAGGGCTGTTAGCTTTCACATCCTATCGGCAGCCTCTGCATCACATGGTGACTGATTTTCTAGGGGCGAAAACAGAGATGGAGAGCTTTCCAGTCGATGATCTACTGGCTTACTGGGTCATGAGAATAGACCACTGGCCAGAAATTGCTCAGCATGCTATTGAGCTGCTGGGCTGCCATGCATCCAGCGTGCTCTCCGAATGGGCATTCAGTGCTGCTGGAGGTTTTGTTACCGATCAAAGAATGCATCTGTCCACAGACTCCATGGACCGTCTGACTTTTATCAAAATAAATCAATGCTTGATTACCAGCAACTATGAAGCCCCTAATGCTGATGTCGCTGATTAAGTGTTTTTGGGATGTGGAACCTCTGCAGGACTTCTAATCCTCTGCATTGTGCAAAAAGGCTCTTTGATACTATATGGACAGATCCTTCCCCTTCTGCACTGTCTATCTTGGCAAGGCCATACAATACAGTGACTGTATCCATCCTGCACATGCTCAGTTTAGTCTTTATTGCTGGAGAGAACATTTCCTGTTTCAGTTGAACTGTTCAGGTCCCATGATATTGGCATCACACATGTGGGCGTGTATGCAGGCTGTAGTAGAAATCTCCTCCTACCTGAACACACAGCTATGGACAAACTGTGCAGTTTATCATGTGACCGTGGTATACAGATCAGCAAAAAACATATATAGTGGCAGTATTTTAATGTATAAAGAATATTTATAAGCTGTAGGCACTGTGGGGAGGCAGAGGAACTATTTTCATATTACTGGGTTTAACACCTTAAGATCAATTTTTCCGCACATGTTTGACAGCAAGGCCAATTCTTGCTTTCATCAAGAGTATCTCTATAGGGTTATAGTGTGAAGGCACCACCAACATCCTAAAACCAATTTTTCAGTACCTGTTTGACATCTGCGTCAAATAAAATTTTTTTACAGCAAGGCCAATTCTTGCTTTCATCAAGAGTACCTCAATAGGGTTACGGTGTGAAGGCGCCACCAACACCCAAATCCCAATTTTTCCGCACCTGTTAATTCTATCCAAGTCTGTGGAAGAGACACCAGAATTTATCAAAAAATCTCTAATCTTGTTCCCAGTGCACTACATTGTGGCCTTATCATACAGACTGGCTCCCCAAGCTGTCTAACAAAGCGTTTGACACAGTTCCCCACACACGGCTAATGTGTAAGGTAAGGAAAGATCTATTTGTAAATGGATAGAAAACTGGCTAAAAGACCAAATTCAGAGAGTAGTGGTTAATGATTCTTATTCTGAATGGTCTAAGGTTATCAGTGGTGTACCCCAAGGTTCAGTGTTGGGACCCTTAATTTTCAATATATTTATAAATGATATAGGGTCTGGGATTAAAAGTACCATTTCAGTGTTTGCAGATGACACCAAGCTATGCAGTGGAATAACGTCCTTACAGGATGTCTCCAACTTACAAGCAGACCTCAATGCACTGTCTAATTGGGTGACTATGTGGCAAATGAGGTTTAATGTTGATAAATGTAAAGTTATGCATTTGGGAGCTAAGAATATGCATACATCGTACATACTAGGGGGAGTACAACTGAGGGAATCCATAGTGGAGCAGGATCTGGGGATTTTGGTAGATCATAAGCTTAATAATGGCATGCAATGCCAAGATGCAGTTTCCAAAGCAAGCAAAATCCTTTCTTGTATTAAGAGAGTTATGGACTCCAGAGATAGAGACATAATTTTGCCCCTGTACAAATCATTTGTAAGACCACATCTGGAATATGCAGTTCAGTTTTGGGCACCAGTTCTCAAAATGGATATCAGGGAACTAGAGAAAGTGCAGGGAAGGGCAACCAAACTAATAAGAAGCATGGACAAGCTCAGCTATGAGGAAAGATTCGAGGAACTGAATTTATTCTCTCTTGAGAAGAGGAGATTAAGGTGATTTCATCTCCAAATACGGAAAGGTTTCTTCACAGTTAGAGCTGTGAAAATGTGGAAGAGACTCCCTCCAGAGGTGGTTTTGGCCAGCACGGTAGATTGCTTTAACCACTTCACCCCCAGAAGGATTTCCCACGTTAGGACCAGAGCACTTTTTGCGATTCCGCACTGCGTCGCTTTAACTGACATTTGCGTGGTCGTGCGACGCTGTACCCAAACGAAATTTGCGTCCTTTTTTTCCGACAGATAGAGGTTTCTTTTGGTGGTATTTGATCACCTCTGCATCATTTCTGATCGCTGCTATAAACAAAAAAAGAGCGACATTTTTGCAAAAAAACTTTTTTTTTACTTTTTGCTAAAATACAAATCAAAAAAAAAAATATAAAAAAAACATTTTTTTTTCTTCGGTATTGGCCAATTTATATTCTTCCTCATATTTTTGATAAAAAAAAATCACAATCGGCGTTTATTGATTGGTTTGCGCAAAAGTTGCCGCGTTTACGAATGATGAGAATTAATTTCTGGGGTTTTTTATTTTTTTTTAATTTTTTACTAGTAATGGTGGGGATCTGCGATTTTTAGTGGTAATGCGATATTGCAGGGGACCATGTCGGACCATTTTGACACTTTTTTGGGACCAATGACATCTATAAAGTGATCAAAAAATTTAAATATCCACTGATTACTGTATAAATGTCATTGGCAGTGAAGGGGTTACCTTCAGGGAGAGATTTAGGGGTTAACTGTGTTCCCTGCATGTGTTCTAACTGTGAGGGGGCTGGGCTGTTATGGACATAACAGATCTAACTGATCCCAGTGACAGGAATCAGTAGATCTCCTATGTCCCCACTGACAGAGCGGGGAACCGCCGTGTTTACATCGGTGGCTCCCGTTCTTTTGCTGTGGCAGCTCATCGCAGCTCGCTGGTGGACATGGGGTCCACTCAAGCCGCGGTCACACTCCTCCGGAGTACGGCGGGCACGCGCCCTCTAGCTGCCACTTCCGAAATCGCCGTTTATTTACAGCGATTCGCGGGACACGTCCACGCTGCCTCAGTAAATATACTGTGCACGGTGTGGAAGTGGTTAAAGAAGGCTTGGATTCTTTCCTTAATGTAAATAATATAACAGGGTACTAACATTTTTATGTAAAGTTTATCCAGGGTGAATCCGAGTGCCTCTCGGGGGATCAGGAAGGAATTTTTCCCCCCCTATAGCAAATTGGATCATGCTTTGCTGGGGTTTTTTGCCTTCCTCTGGATCAACTGTGGGTGAAGGATTGTATATGGGATTGTATGGTTATACATCATTTTTCTATTTTTTTTTTTTTTGGTTGAACTAGATGGACTTGTGTCTTTTTTCAACCTGACTATGTAACTCTGTTTACAAAATAAAGGCAGCTTGCAGGGAAAATGCCATTTTTTTGGCTTTATAAATGCAATTATTGCTGCAGCAGATTCTATATATGGTACAGATGTGCCACTTTACAAGTAGACTGAGGGGACCCCCACAGACACTAAATTGAAAGGAACTTTTCATTTTTATGCTTTCACTTTAAGCATCAATAAATCACTGCTCTTTTAAAAATGATGTTTTTTACAAACGTTTTTTTCATTGATACATAGCCAGGCCATTACCCGGACCCCCATAACCATTGTATGCCCAATTACTTGCATATAAGCCTTCAAAATGGGCACTTTAGATTTTTCACGTTCGGGTCCCATAGACTTCAATGGGGTTTGTTATTCTGTTCGGTACTTTCCCGATGTTCGAAAGTTCTGGTGTGAACTGACCAGGGGGTTGTTCGGCCCATCCCTAATAGCTAGTTGTTAAGGAGTAGAGGAGCCCCCCAGCTGCCATGTCCTTAACAATCATGACTCATTTGCGGTCAGCAGGATTCCTCTCTGACGGCAGAATATAAGCAAACCAGTGGCAGCATTTAAAGGTTAAAAAAAAAACAGCATGGGGCTCCCCCCAAACCATATCAGGCCTTTTGGGTCTGGTATGGATTTTAAGGGGAACCCCATGCCAAAGTTTGAAAAAAAGGCATGGGGCCCATCCCAAAATCCATACCAGACCCTTTTTCAAGCATGCAGCCCGACAGGCCAGGAAAGGGAAGGAATGAGCGAATGCCCTCCCTCCAGAACCATACCCTCAACATGGGGTGGTGCTTTTGGGGCAGTGGCAGTGGGGATCTGTGGTCAGCTGGCTTATTGGAATCTGGAAGCCCCCTTTGGTCCTGCACCCCTTTCTATGTGAATGAGTATGGGGTACATTCTACCCCTATTCATTCACCAAAAAAGTGTAAAAAGTGAATAAAACACAAACACAGTTAAAGTCCTTTGCATTCCATAGCATTCCATTGCACAGAGCAGGTAAGTATAAACCTGTTTGTTATTTTAGAAAAAAAAAGCAATTACAATCACTTTAGGCTTAGTAATAGCCAGGACTTCCGTTTTAATGAAGCAGATTCCAGTCCTAGATGATGCCTGAACAAAGATGGCTCTGTCATTCTGATCAGAAAAGAATAATGCCTGTAAATGTTACACTTACACACCACTTAGCATTCATGCACCTAAAAAAGGAACATATAACTGATACTAGGCCATCTTCTGTGCTTAGTGCCTTGAACCTTCGGGAACTCCCATTTGAAATTAATTAGATTGTCACTGCCTTTTTGACATACTGTACCAGGTAACCCACAGATCCCCTTCCTGCTCAGCATGTAATTGTTACAGTGCTGACAGTTGTTTGATACCATCATGAGCTGTACATATCAGTTTTCTAGAGCGAACAAGAAAATACTAACCGGTACCCTAGTTGTGATTTGGGACTCATTATCTAGTTATTTTTCTTTTAATTAGAAGAGAAAAATAATTTCTTTGCAAGTAGACTAAGCAGGAGAGGCTCATGAGATCCCCTTAGCTCAGATTAATGTAAAACATAATTTTCTGGCTTTCGCACAATCATAGCATATTCTATGTGTGAGATGACCTTCACATTCGGCGGTGCTTAATATTCCCTTATATATTCCAGCTCCTAGAAAACTCAGATTAATGACTGTTCTAAGAAAGTAACACAGGTTTCTACCTTCAACAACAGGGTTGCTTTCTGCAGTACATGAGATTCTAAGTCTTTATAGTCATAACAGCCTCATGTATGCGTTTATGCACTTTGCTGGTCCTGCAGACTCAGACATTCAGTATTTTTAGATTAGTAAGTGGGGCTTTCAGGGTACCACAAAATTGTCTCTATATATGAGTAATAAAAATAAATATGTATTATTCATTAATTGCATTAAAAACATAATACTACTTTGACATATAACTTCGGTCTACCTCCCTGCTTAATCACCATGTTGGAGTACATACATATCCCCTCAGTACACTTGACTAGGGTATAAAAGATGCTTTGACTCCAATACTACCTGACCACCACTCCACCACTTATCATTAATAAGTAATCACATATGACATAGCAGCCCTTTATTAACAAAATATAAATAACATATTAACATTCAGCACAGTATGAATGGAGCCCCAAGGAAGCAAAAAGTAGGCCTCCAGCCACAAAAACACAGACTAAGAGACAAACCAATATTGCAGATACCGCTAACCAGAATAATGGGAGCCATACAATGTAAATATTTTGCCCATAATAAAACACGTACAAGGACCATGTAGCATGCCAGCTGCTATGACAAAATCCTGTACCAATGCAACATACCAGGCTTCCCCTTCCCTTATTCTGGGCCTAACTTTCATAGTGTTTCTATAAAATACTTTCATATTTTATCAAAAACAATAGCGGAAGACTGTCAAGACTGGGATCTGAACCCATGACCTCTGCTGCGTCTGGCAGTGGCTCTTCTTGCTGAGCCACTTGGGATGCTGGACAGCACCCTGTCTGATCGTTTGGACCAGGGGTCTCCAAACTGCTAGCCTTCATCTGACCCTTGTGGCACTATTCCTCCCAATGACATTAGGCATTATTCCTTCCATTGACACCAACAATGGGGTACTATTTCTTCCACCAATACCAATGATGGGGCACTACTCCCCCTCCTACTGACCACCAACACTGAGGCCATGTTTATTCTCACTGATGCTTGGCCAAGGACATTTTCTACCCGCACTAGCCAGAATCTGCCCCCCCCCCCCCTAAATTCTGAGGGACAGTAAACTGGCTCTTTGTTTCAGAAATTGGAGACCCCTGCTTTGGACAATCCTACTTTGTGCCTTGTTTTTAGTGAACCTTGTTTTCCTTGTTCCTCCAATGAATTTCCTATTTAAGCCATGCCTTTGCACTTTCTGATTGTTAGATTATTGCGCTTTTCTCCAGCCAATATCTTGCTCTTTTCTGTCCTGCTGCTGTCCGTATCTTCACTACTACTTGTTACCGATTGTAGCTTATTCCTCGACTACGTTTCTGCTTGATCCCAACCTACAACCTCTTATCAAGTGTGTGCTGGAGAGAGGAAAGGAGAAGAGTAATGGTCAGCAAATAGTGTGCTGAAGGAGAAGAAATGTATATACCGAAGGTGTATATAGTAGGTCCCATTTTCAATTACTGGGCATCCCACAGTCATCCCTAATCCCTATCCAAGTTCAAAACACTAAATAAAACAACAAAACAAAGTACCGGCCTGTTCAGTGACTCCGGGTGTGTGGAATTCTTGTGATTGAGGGCAGTGGGCAGATGGACCACAACTATCAGTCACCCTTGAGAGGGCACGTGGCTACATTTGGGGGCTCGCTTTCCGGGATTCATCTGCAAGACTGCCCGTGGTTGCCTCTAGCAACCAAAAGAGAACCGAGCCAGGAACTGTATTGTTTTATTGCTAAAGTGGACTGAACTTTGGGAAAAGGACTTGTGTGTTTGACCGGCTAAAGCTTTACAAGTGTACTGTTGCCCATAGCAACCGGTAAGAGCGGTCGCCAATTGCTGCTCTTGCCTGCTTAGTCACTGCAGCCGGCATTGGGGTGAGCACTTGCACCATCCTGAAATTCAGTGACTTTGTACCATGTGTCGTTACCTCTGGCAAACACACCGGGAGACCACACCCATGGATTACATATATGTCCTGCGCCATGCCAAGGCTGGACATTACCCACTGGATTACAAATATGCCCATCATTTTGCAAAAACTGGGCATCGTGAACTTTTTGCTCCAACTCCTGCTTACAGTAAAGTGTGCCTGAGACTGTTCTTGTTGTTAAAGGGAAAGACTGTGTTACAAGTAGAGTTTCCAGCAAAACAGTAGCTACTATTAATTACCTTTGCTACCGGCAAAGTCAATATGTCAGGACAAGTTCTGCCAGTGTCGTCGTGCCTTCAAAGTTGCATCCAATGCACAAGGGGTTACAGCCACGTGAAATGCTGCAGGCCTGCTTTTCAGGACTTTTGGCGCCAGTGCGCCTGGTAGCGTGGGGTTGGTACCATGCCCTGGAAGAGCTTCAGCGTTTGCAACCTGTAGCAGACACCAAGCGACAGAGCAAGATGGCGGAAGGTGGTCGCCTGTTGCCTTCACAGGCATGGCTGCCGGAAAAGCTGGAGAGGACCCTGGTGGACACCGGGATCCGAATGAAGCCTAATGAGGAACTCGCCCTTGGTGTGATTGGGGGGACCGAGTGGTTGCGCCTGATTTGTACGGACTGTTGGATCCCAACAGTGCAGGTTATTGCTTGGGTCCGGTGCGGCCATTGTAATGAAACGTTGACTAAGCTGGTATCAGTGATGCAGGAGCCATACTACTACACCGTAAAAAAAAAAAAACATTTGGCTCAACTTTTTAATGAATTTTCTTATTTGAAATGGTTTACACTCAGAGGCACCTCCTCCTTTGTTTTTTCTCCATATAGGGACGGATTTGGCTTCCTCCACCTAGAGAGAGGCCCTTTTTTGTTGAACCTTATCTGCCATTTTTTCCCCAGCCATTGCATGAACATTTATGGACATTCATGATCTACCTGTTGGTATGTGTACACAGTGTACCTTTTGATGCGCCTATACTTGTCTCTATGCTACTACACCATGACCTGGCCAGGGACCTGGGACTGGTGAGTCCTGCCCAGACCAATTAAAGTCCCTGATGTGCCGGTCAGCTTGCAACCCCTCACCATACCTGTCCAAAAGGAGCTGCTGCTAGAGACAGGAGTGTCCTTAGGTGAGCTTGACGGGGAAGGTGAGGAGCGGGCCTTAGACTTGGGTTCCCCCAGACTGCAGTGTGAGTTTGGGTCCTTAGAGAGACTTACTGAGTGGATATCCCTCGGGTCAAGCAACTTTGATGAGGCAGAGTGGGAAATCGGAGGGATTAGTGCTCCAGAAGCCCAAGTTGAAGGGAGAGAGCCAACACCCAGCTTGTCATTCAGACCCCCTGCAGGAACTCAAGTAAATCAGTTGTTTCATCGCAGGCAATCCATAACCAAGACCAGGGCACCAAATTAGTAACAAATGGCAGTGAGGTCATCTGAAACTGAGAATCTCCCAGGGAAAGGAAATGCAAGGGATTTGCCAAGATTTTCCAGATTTCAGTGGGAGGTACAGCGGAGGGTAGCCCTGGAATGTGGCCTGGACTTTCCCTATGTCTCACCTCAAATAATAGACATTGTGGAGGACTCCCGGCTAGAGTGGGAGGAGGACCTTATTTGTGACTATCTCCGGTTCTTGGAGATCAAGCAGGAATGGTGACTTGGGAGATCGATCTACAAAGACAGAGTGCTGATTGTGAAAGTGGGTCGGCAGACTCAGTGCCACTTTGTTTACACAGATACAGTAGGAGGGGGGCTGAAGAAAGTTGCCGGACCCTTGGTACTATGTTTGAGGAAGTTAAAAGTGCCACATAGGGTGAGGAGAGTCTGCTCCAGTCCATTGCGCCCCTACAGAGTTTTATTTGGAATTCCATGCTGTATATGTCTCTATGCATGTAAGTGCAATCATTTTTAATAAATTTTACTGGTTAAACGATACTACGCAATGTAGCGCTTTTGTTTCCATATGAGGGTATGTGCCTATAACCATCTTGGATCTCTGGTGTGAAGTTTGGGCATGAGTGGTGTTATCAAGGTATCTGTGAAAAGCTGACCATAATTCCTGAAGGGTGTCTACTCAAAAGCTGGGGAGCCATATCCACGAGCACCAACTTGATGTCGATGAGGTCCCTATTTTGCCATTGTTTGCTACGCTTGTATCCAGATTAACTCTGGTAATAGTACCCATTTCTGTTCAGGTGGAGGATCACACTGCATGTGGGTGGAAGTCAGCTTTTTTTTGGTCCTGCCAAGAACTGCGTCATGTAATCTCAGAAAGGAAGAGTGAATGCATGGGCAGTCATTGATTCTGGACACTTTATATGCACTTTATTAATTGTATATAAGGAAGAGGGACTATTGCATATAAATCTAGAACTTTGGACACTTTTGCACTTTATTATATAACTGAGTTTATTATATCACATACCATTTGTTTTTGTGGTAATGCACAGCTCTAAAAAAATGCCAATTATCTGATGGGTCAAAACCACCAGGTATCTAATATATAGCGCTGCACTTTACTTTTATTTAAAGTGCCACATAGACTGCCATCAAAGACTGCTATTTTTGTAAATTTTCATCTGAGGGACCAGCCGATGTTTAGGGTGGTGAGTGTAGCTCCCCCATAGTGTAGGTGCTTTTACTTTGTAGATTTTTGGTAGGAGAGGAGAAATCTAGTCAGGCCTTACTGTAAATGCAGGCCTGAATGTTTTGATTTGGGCTGGAAGTGGCTCAGGGGAGGGGCTGGAGATGGAGGGAAGGGACACCCCTTGGAGATTTCCTCCCCTTGAGCTGGGAAATTCTAGAAGGGGGATGGATGAGGAGGTGTCCAGATGTATGACAAGGAGCCCTGACCAATCCACAGGCTGGGTTGGCAGGGGGCAGGCCTCCTTAAATACAGCAATCTGCCAGCAAGTGTCAGGAGAGTTTGGATGGAAGAGATGAGGATGTAGCTGGAGCTTCGGACTAGGCCTTGCTCAGGAGGGGAGCCCCCAGTCTGGGGGCGTGAACCTGAGGCCTGGGGTTTGGGTGCAGCCAGGAGTGGGAGTCGGCTCCTGGAGTGGCCCAGGAGAAACAGAAGAGCAGCTGAGTTCTACATGGAAGGAGACTATTTAAAGGATCCACCAAATAGTCAGTGAGTGGCGACCCTTGGGAGTTGAATGAGAAGGCTGAGACAGTCTGCAAGGAGAGCAAGCAGTTTGTAGAAGTCGGTAGGAGCAAACCAAGGGGAAGGAGAGCCGTTAGACCGCAGGACAGGCCGGATGGTTCTGGAAGATTTATGGGCTGGGATGGGAGTAGTAGTTCATCCAAGGCCTAGCTAGCACCAACGTACTTCGCTACACAGCAGAGAGTCCACGGTTTCAAGGAAGAAAACCTGCGATTCTTACCCACAAAGGGTGATTCCCCGCAGCTGCAGCAGGCCTCACCATGCGCTTGCTGTGTTGAAGAGGAGGTGTCATGGAAGTCTGATAAATTTCCTTTCGGACAAGTGTAACAGTCAGCAAGTGTGTGCTGAAGAGAGGAAAGGAGAAGAGTAACAGTCTGCAAGTAGTGTGCTGGAAGAAAAGACTTGTATATGCCGGAGGTGTATATAGTAGGTCCCATGTTCAATTACTGGGCATCCCACAGTCATCCCTAATCCCTATCCAAGTTCAAACCCCTAAATAAAACAACGAAACAAAGTACCAGCCCATTCAGTGACTCCGGGTGTGTGGAATTCTTGTAATTGAGGGCAGCGAGCAGGTGGACCACAACTATCAGCCACTCTTGAGGGAGCACATGGCTACATTTAGAAGAGGCTTCCTTCTGGAACGACAGCCATGCAGACCAATTTGATGCAGTGACCAACTTCTTTGGACCATGGTGAGGCCTGTTCTGAGTGGAACCTGTCCTATTAAACTGCTGTATGGTCTTGGCCACCGTGCTGCAGCTCAGTTTCAGGGTCTTGGCAATGTTCTTATAGCCTAGGCCATCTTTATGTAAAGCAACATTTTTTTTTCCAGATTCTCAGAGAGTTCTTTGCCATGAGGTGCCATGTTGAACTTCCAGTGACCAGTATGAGAGAGTGAGAGCGATAACACCAAATTTAACACACCTGCTCCCCATTCACACCTGAGACCTTGTAACACTAACGAATCACATGACACCGGGGAGCGAAAATGGCTAATTGGGCCCAATTTGGACATTTTCACTTAGGGGTGTACTTGCTTTTGTTGCCAGAGGTTTAGACATGGCAATGGCTGTGTGTTGAGGTATTTTGAGGGGACAGCAAATTTACACTTTTAAAGAAGCTGTACACTCACTACTTTACATTGTAGCAAAGTGTAATTTCTTCAGTGTTGTCACATGAAATGATAGAATAAAATGTCAACAAAAACATGAAGGGCCCATTCCCACAGGGACGACTTGCGCTCGGACTTGAGTCGCCTCAAGTCACCCCAATTAGCTTGATATGTCAAATCCAATTGAAATGAATGGGAGCCGTCTTAATGTACGCTACTGAGTCGCTCTGACTTCAAAAAAAGGTTCCTGCGCGACTCCAAGGAGACTTCTATCCGACTTGTGCCCATATAAGTGAATGGAAGTCGTCTCCAAGTTGGATCCCCATCTTTATGCAAGCAACTTCACAGTGAAAAGAATAGAATTTTATTTGGCCCAACCCCCTCCCTCCCTTCTCTGATTGGCCACAGGCAAAGTCGCCTGGCATAAGTCGTCTTGTAAGTCGCCTGAAGTCGCGCTGAAAGTCACACTGCAATTGCCTTGCAAAGTCACGCCAAAGTCGGAATGCCCCTGTGTGAATGGGCCCTTATGTGAGATAATGTGTATAAATTCATTGTGTATTTTAACCACTTGCCAACCGCCGACCGCAGTCTGACAGCGACAGAGTGGCTCGTTATCGCAAACCGCCATCATACGACGGCGGCTGCGATAACTAGTGCTGTGAGCGCGCTCGCGCCGCCAGAGGCACGCTCGCAAGCTCACTGTGTCCAGGGGGGCAGGGAGCGGGTAGGGCAGACTCGATCGCCGCCGGCTACCCGCGATGGCCCCCCCCGCAGTGAGAGAATGGAGGTCCGTGTAAGTAAACACGGATATCCGTTCTCATAGAGGGGGAAGGGCGGTGATCACAGGCTTCCTCTATATGGAAGCCATGATCACCCCCTTACCCCAGCCAGGGCAGCCCACATACAGTTAGAACACGCCCAGGGAACACAGTTAACCCTTAGAGCGCCCCCTGCAGGTTAACCCCTTCACTGCCAATGGCATTTACACAGTAATCAGTGCATTTTTATAGCACTGATCGCTGTATAAATGCCAGTGGTTCCAAAAAAGTGTCAAAATGGTCCGACATGTCCGCTGCAATATCGCAGTACCGCTAAAAATCGCAGATCGCCACCATTATTAGTAAAAAATAAAAAAAAATTAAAACCCCAGAAAAGAATTCTCATCGTCGGTAAACACGGTAACTTTTGTGCAAACCAATCAATAAACGCTGATTGCGATTTTTTTTTTTTACCAAAAATATGAGGAAGACTCTAAATCGGCCAAAACCAATGGAAAAAAATGTTTTTTTATATTTTTTTTTTGGATTTATATTTTAGCAAAAATTAAGAAATGTGGGTTTTTTGCAAAATTGTCGCTCTTCTTTTGTTTATAGTGACGATCAGAAATGACGCAGAGGTGATCAAATACCACCAAAAGAAAGCTCTATTTGTGTAAAAAAAAGGATCCAAATTTTGTTTGGGTACAACGTTGCATGACCGCGCAATTCTCAGTTAAAGCGACGCAGTGCCAAATCGCAAAAAGTGCTCTGGTCCTAAAGTGGGAAATCCTTCCGGGCTGAAGTGGTTAAATAAAAAAAGTAGCAAATAAACTAAATAAACTTGCTACATATTTTCCTTCATAGAATCAGCTTTCCTATTCAGATCATAACGAAGGTTTTGCAGGACATTATGGCTGCCATAACCTTGAAAAATCCAACCAAACTTAATTGTAACCCATCAATAAACAGAAGACTACAGTCTTTCTTTTGGCGTTAAATGGCCATAGCAGCCATTTATTAAATAACAATAAAATACAACTTTATTACAAAAATACATCTTTTAATATCCGAACATCAATGAAAACAATATAAGTACAGTAACTGACCTCTAAGTCTAGGGTCTTTGAAGGCAACTTGTATTTGATCGGCTGTTTCTACCAAAAAATAGACCTCAAGTGCCTCAATCGCAAATACACAGACGCTGGGACAATTTACTATCAAGATACCCTCGATACAGCCAAACTCTTATTACACTACTGCAGTTGGGCCACACGGTCAATATTTAGAAAAAAAGCTTTATTAGTAATTGATTACAAAATGCATGAAAACATCACAAATAGCATAATAAAAAAAGACAAAGTTGTCTATGTTAAAACAACCCCCCATACATACTGGCCGGCCATGGTCATACACACCTTGATGCCACCTCAACCTAATGCTGACTCAGATCAGTGGAGCTGTTGCAGTTAAAGATCCAGCAAACAAGCTGTTATCAAATTCAGACAGAGCAGTCACTGAGATCAGTATAGGCTGACAAATGGAGCGAGGTCACCTGGATATATCCGATAACATAGGGAAACCTGCTGGGAGGGTAACCCATATACTGGCATTCATGAGACAATTCCTCAGTATCCCCTGTTTTTTGTAGTGTGATTTATGATGAAATAAAACATCCAGATGCGAATTGGGTCAAAAGGTGAGTCATGGAGTCATAGAGTACAGCCACTAGAATATGTGTTCCATCATATACAGCTGTGTCATAACACACAATGTGATAAATATTGGACTGATCTCACCACAACAGTTGAATCCGTAGACCCGAATGAATAGACCCATCAGCGTTGGAAGTCCGTCATCCGTGATTCACTCACTATAAGCAGTGAGCTTTGTCATAGCCGCTGTGTGTGGGGTCTCAGTGCAGGCGGTCAGGACGATGACTGCCGTAGAAACCGGCAGAATGCTGCTGGCGGGTGCCTACGCACCTTCCACACTGCTGGTCCGGCCGCTGCTTCCGTGCGGCGTGCAGCTGGGTAGCTGCCAGATATGGGGGCAGACTGATGTTAGCTGGAACGCAAAGATTTCCTTTGAGTGAGTCGCTGGTCGGGCCGCTACCAGCGTGCGGTGTCCCGGAAGTCTCTGCTGTCGGGTCGGCTGATTCAAAACTCACTCCAGAGATATGGTGGAGGTGGCTGGGTAGGTGATGGGCGGGGCGCGATGACGCGTACGCTGACGCATTTCGTTCGGCCAATCCGAACTTTATCAAAGCTTTTCTTTCTTTTTTTATTATGCTATTTGTGGTGGTGTCTTTTTTCATGCATTTTGTAATCAATTACTAATAAAGCTTTTTTTCTAAATATTGACCGTGTGGCCCAACAAGAGTCCTTTGGTGCCTATACCCCCATCTTCTTTTGCATATGCATTTTGACTCTGGGGCCTGCATCTTATTATAGATGAAGGGTCATTTGTACCACATTAATTTGTAGGTACATTCATTACTGTATACATCACCTCCACGGGGGACCCCTTTTTACCTTATTCTTTTCTTATTACACTACTGCCTTAACTTAAATAGGGAAAGTGCACCCAGTGGTGACACATCCATTAGGGCCGCCCTCCCATCTAATGCGTCTAGCCCCCCTGATCTACAAACAGGGCTCCAGACACATGGATTACAGTGGGTGGGTGGGGGGGAGGGTTAAGGACTTAATTAGAGCCAGAGGCTCCTTCAAAAAAGGATGGGCTTGGGGCGCAGAGCACTGCACACTGAGTCCATGCAGTTGTGTGACAATAGCGAATGAATATTTGCTGTTGTCACACTGATTCACCCCCTGGCCAATCAGGAAGCAGGTCTGAGACCTGTTTCCTAATTGGCCGAAAGGAGAAGCATTCTGATTGGCTTCCAATGACTAAGGAGGAGATGAAAGCCACCTTGATGACTGTGGAAGAGAGCAGGGGAAGGGGAAGCCACCCGTGATGCCCGCAGTGGAGAGCTGGGGAAGCCTCCCATGATGCCTGCTGGGAAAGGAGAAGCCATCGCCCTGGTGAAGCGCTGCTTGCCATAGATTGGGTAAGTGCTCCTGATGACCTGACCGACTGACCGAACCAAGGGTGGGGGGTGGTTTTATGTGTGGGTACACTGTTTCCCGCCCCCCCCCCCCAAACCACCAGTCGCCACTGGATACAACTATACCTGAGATGGGCCCAACCCATCATTCTCCAAATTTTTAATCATCACCACTTTCAAGGACCCTGAGACCCCTGCAAACTGCTACCAATTATCCCAGGTATAAGCAGACAATCTCCAGAAATGCAGATCAGTGCCTAAAAAATCACCCCCACCCCATAGTCAAGTTCCTGAGTGAATAGAAGGGAAAAAAGGCAAATAGAAGAAAAGAAAAGAGAAAAAAAAACATGGGAAAAGATCTGGGGGAGTGGAGGACAGAAGAAGCTTGTTATTCACTGTACCAGTTCCGGTTGACCCTGTGGAAGGCACCATCCAACATCACCCCACCAAGGTCCCACCCTTACACCTTCCAATCAGGTAAGATTATGTAACTTTTAAACAAAAGCTAATTTTAACCCTTTGTTAACTCAAGCCTGCTCTGCAAACCCATGTTGGCTTTCTGCCAATGTTGCCCATCTTGCTCCAGATCTTATTCTTGAGAAGGAATAGATAGAATCATTTAACCAGTCATCATAGAGGAGGATGAGGTCAAATCTATTTTTTATTCATTTACCTAAAATTAACACAATAAATACATCATTTGTATATACTGAATTCATTTTAGTATTACAGTAAAACTTTTGCAAAATAAAATAATTCGCTTTTAGTCATATGAAATTCCATTTGTTACGGTTTCTGTAATCTTATTGCAACATTTTCTTATCTATATTCAAAAAACAATTTTGTAAGCCATCATACCTATATGTTTTAGTTTCTTCTGGACCTGGATTTTTATTGTGTGAGTAGAATGAAAATTACTTCACACTTAATTCTTTGACAAAACAAGCTGTAAAAGCACTTTACAACAATTCACAATTTGCTCATTTAGCTGTATATATGCATTTATAAAAAGATTCCTGCAATCTTTTTTTTTTTGTTTACAAACTTTTATGCGGTACAAACAAAAGGGAGGTACAAAGATCAAGATTCTGAGGTAGTACATGAGATAATGGCAACAATATAAATCAAATTACTAATTGTTCTACATTCTGTGGTATATTATATCTACACAGTTACATTCAAGATATCATTGTGGACAATAGGTAAGAGGGGTATTGCATCACAATAAAATATATGAGCGTGAGGGTTAAATCTAATAAAAAAAAATCATTTGAAGAGGAGAACCAAGGATCCCATTTACTGTTAAATATATGCATAGTATTATATAAGGTGTGAAAAATTCTTTCCACATTCACCATACTGTTTATTCTTTCGCGCAATTGGGGGAGGGGAGCATCTGAGGATTTCCAATTGATTGCTATTAGCCAGTGAATGGAGACACAAATAGAATGTATTAGGCTTTGGTGATTTACAGTTAATCCTAGTATTTGTGAGAATAGGATACAATTAGTGAGCTTCAGCTGAATTTCCATTCCTGAGATTTTAGAAGCAAACTTTTCTAGGCGGTTCCAGAGATGCAAAATTTTTGGGCAATCCCAGAATATGTGGGAGAATGAACCAGCATTATTACACTCTCTAAAACAGCATGGTGAAATAGTGGGGAACATAATATGAAGTTTTGTTGGGGTATAATACTATCTTGTAAACACTTTAATTGCTGTTTCTCGAATTGTGATCGATTTTGTACATTTACGCATGTTTATGAGGGATTCTTCCCATTCATCTAATGAGAGTGAAATGTTACATTCAGATTCCCATTTACACATGTAATTACATTTTTCTATAGCATAAAAAGAAGTAAGGTGGATATATATTTCTGAGATCAGTCCCTTTTTTCTTGGGTAGTTCAGGCAAATTTTTTCAAAGAATTAGTATGGAGAGTTATTGGTGGTATCAAAATATGTGTTGTAAAAGTGTCTAATTTGGATGTATCTTCTGAGTTCTTCGTTAGGGATCTGATATTTGGTCTTGAGTGAGGAGAAGGAAATAAAATTGGAGTTCTCTATAAACTTTGATAACTGAGTGAGGTTATTGGTTGTCCACCATGAGTATTCCTCATAGTTTGAGGAGCATGAGCTAAAGTTGGGGTCGCCTATAAAGTTAGCGAATGGAGTGGATGGGGAGACAAGATCATAGTGTTTATGAAAGAGGTTCCATAATTGGTAGGATTGAAAAACTATAAGGTTTTTGTTTTTTAAAAGTTTAGGTTGAACCTTATTTCCCCATAAAAGGCCGGATAGAGAAAATGTGTAATAGCATTTTTTTCGAAGTGAATCCAGGGGATACTGTAATTACAGATATGCCATTGTGCAATTTGTACCCATCTAGCAGATAAGTAGTATGTCCAAAGGTCTGGAAGACCCAGTCCCCCCTTGGTTTGTGGAGTGTACAGAACCTTTTTTGATAAGCGTGGATGTTTATCAGACCAAATTAATTTATTAATATATGATTGGAATTTTGTTATGACTGCTTTATTTATTCGGACAGGAAGGGCTCTGAACAGGTATAATATTTTAGGGAGTATTATCATTTTCACTGCATTGATTTTACCAAGAAATAAAATATGGAAGGTTTTCCAGGTTTTCAGTGTGTCCTTAAGTTTATTGATCAGTGGTAAGTAATTTTTTGAAGGTATGTCATTCCAGTCTGGGGTAAGATTAATTTCTAAGTACGGTAGAGAATCTGATGTGAGAGAGAATCTAAATGTTGATTGGATGGAGTTAATGAGAGAAGGGGGTGTGTTAATTGTCATTCCTATTGATTTTGTAACATTAATTGTTAATCCAGAGCAGGTGGAGAAGAGATTTAGTGTTTGTAACAAATTTGGCAATGAGATATTGAGGTGTGTGAGAAAAAGGATCATGTCATCCGCATACATACTAAGCTTATATGTGTTATTGTGCGCTTTATAACTCATGATATCCGGGTGTTGTAGTATTGAGATAGCTAGAGGCTCAATGGCGAGTGCAAATAGAAGTGGGGAGAGGGGACAGCCCTGGCGAGTTCCCCTCCCCACCTCAAAGAAGTTAGAGTTGCAACCCGGCAATAGATTCCTGCAATCTTTGCAGCAGGGACATAAACATGTTTTTTTTTTTTGTTTTTTTTTGTAAGAGCTGATTTTTTATTTATCCCATCACTATAACTTCAAAATAGGGCACTTCTTTCAATGCCATTAGAAAAATGAAATTAACATTGCAGTTATTTGTTGTAATCCTTTTAAAGTGTATGTAAACCCTCACATATACCGAGTGAAGTGAACAGTCTCAGATGATACACAGAGATGAAACAAATCTTCCTACATAAGTTTTACTTGTTTATCTGCAGTCAGAGGCGTAACTAGAACCTTCAGGGCCCCGGTACAAGAAATTATGAAGGGCCCCCCCTGACCCCTGGCCAGGGTCCTTCCCTCTTTCCACTGATCCTGGGGCCCTTTACTCCCGTCGCAGGGCCCTTTATTGAGGTCTCACGGCGGGACCCTTTCACAAGTTCTGCTGCGGTCCCCTTCCTGCCATATTCGGGCCTCCCCATGGTGGTGAAATGCCAGGGAGCAAGTGTGACCTTTGCAATCCTGATAGTTCCCTCACTAGTGTCAGTTTTTAATTTTTGTTATTTTAATTTTATTATTTTTTTACCATTTCATTTTACTTTTTTTTACAATTTTATTTGTGTACTGAGCCTCCCAGTACAGCAGCTGGCAGGCGAGAGGAAGGGGGGAAGATGGCAGCGCTGCACGCATGGGGGGGGGGGGTTCAAAGGAAGGGAATGGACCCAGGAACAGCAGAAAAGTGAACTGGATAGGAGGGGGGGTGGGGGCAGCATATAGAGGAACCAAGCTATTCCACTAGAGCATGGGGTCTGGTTGCAACTGCAACCCCTGTAGTTACGCTCCTGTCTGCAGTCCTCTCTTCTCTACAGCCATTAAAAAGGGCAGAATCGTGTTAAAATCCTTCTCCATCTGTTAGTATCACAGAGGAGGGGGTTGAGAGTTGCAGTTACAGTGCGTGAGAGCTGATTGGAGGAAAAAAAAACACCCCCTCCACACATAGCAGAAGAACTGTGTTGTGAATAGACTAGCTGTCTGCTGAGCTCTCCCTCCCCGACAGAAATTTTATCTCATGTGTCAGTAAAACTTGTCAGAAGTGACTCATGCGAATAAAGAAGAGGAAGGAAGCACCAGAGAGAAACGATACTTGTCGTTCCAGGTTAATAGCACAAAGCCTTATATTTGTCAGCCTGCTGTGTAAGATCCCTAATGTAGCTATTGTACTGTCTATCAGGTACACTGGATAGGCAGCCCAAAACCCAAAAAGGGCATTTACTGTATAATCGTCAAGCAAGATACTTAGCAGCAAATTCTACACAAAATATTCAAAGAGAAATGTATTCTTTGAGACATCATGCAAAACATTTTTTTAACCACTTGCCGTCTGCCCACCATCAAATGACCATGGAGTGTCACCGTCAGTGACCTGGCATGTCACCAGACACCCATCAGTGACCGTGGCGTGTCACCCATCAGTTACCATGGTGTGTCAACCGCCACACATCAGTGGCCTGTCACCCAACACTGACTGTGGCCTGTCACCTGTCACCCATCACTGACCATGGCCTGTCACCCATCAGTGACCACTGCCAGTCACCTGTGGCCTGTCACCCCTCACCCATCAGTGACCACCGCCAGTCACCCATCACCCATCAGTGACCTTGACCAGTCACCCATCAGTGACCACCGCCAGTCACCCGTCACCCATCAGTGACCACCGCCAGTCACCCGTCACCCATCAGTGACCACCGCCAGTCACCTGTCACCTATCAGTGACCACCGCCAGTCACCCATCATCCATGAGTGACCGCCGCCAGTCACCCGTCACCCCTGAGTGACCACCGCCAGTCACCCATCAGTGACCACCGCCAGTCACCTGTCACGCAGCTGTGACCACCGCCAGTCACCAATCATGTATTAGTGATCACCGCCAGACACCGGTCACCCATCAGTGACCACCGCCAGACACCCATCACCCATCAGTGACCACCACCAGTCACTCATCACCCATGAGTGACCACCACCAGACACCCGGCACCCATGAGTGACTACCGCCAGTCACCCATCACCTATCAGTGACCACCTCCAGTCACCTGTCACCCATCAGTGACCTCCACCAGTCACGTGTCACCCATCAGTGACACCACCAGATACCCATCACCGACCACCACCAGACACCCGGCACCCATCAGTGACCTCCACCAGTCACCCGTCACCCATCAGTGACCACCACCAGTCACCCATCAGTGACCCCCAGTCACCCGTCACCCATCAGTGACCACCACTAGTCACCCATGACTTATCAGTGACCACTGCCAGTCACCCGTCACCCATCAGTGACAACTGTCAGTCACCTATCACCCATCAGTGACCACCGCCAGACACCCGTTACCCATCAGTGACCACCACCAGTCACCCATCAGTGACCACCAGTCACCCGTCACCCATCAGTGACCACCACCAGTCACCCATCACTTATCAATGACCACCGCCAGTCACCCATCAGTGACCACCGCCAGTCTCCCATCACCCATCAGTGGCCACCGCCAGTCACCCATCAGTGACCATCGCCAATCACCTGTCAGTGACCGTCACACCCATGAGTAAACATCACCTGTAAAAGTCTCACATATTTGGCATCGCCATACTCAGGAGGAGTAGCAGAATGTATTTTGGGGAGTCATTTTTGCTATGTACATGCTATGTGTTGGAAATATCATATAAATGGACAACTTTATGTAAAAATAAAAGCGTTTTCATTTTTTTCCCACATTTTCCAAAAACTACTGGAAAAAAATTACATGTTCAAAAGACTCATTATGCCTCATAGATTATATGTTGTGGTGTTTGCTTTCCAAAATGGGGTCATTTTGTGGGCAATTCCATAGTCCTGGTGCTCCAGGACCTTCAAAAGTGTGATAGGTAGGTGGTTGAGAAATGTGATGTGTAATTTGTGCTCGTAGAACGCCTGAAGGTGCTAGTTCAATGTTGGGCCTCTGTATGTGGTCATGTAAAAGTCTCACACATGTGGTATCGCCATACTCAGGAGGAATAGCAGAATGTATTTTGGGGTGTCATTTTTGCTATGTACATGCTATGTGTTGGAAATATCTTATAAATCGACAACTTTGTGTAAAAAAAAATGCGTTTTCATTTTTTCCCCACATTTTCCAAAAACTACTGGAAAAAAATGAACCATTCAAAAGACTCATTATGCCTCATAGATTATTCGTTGGGGTGTTTGCTTTCCAGAACGGGGTCATTTTGTGGACAATTCCATTGTCCTGGTGCTCCAGGGCCTTCAAAAATGTGATAGGTCGTCATGACATTAGATGTGTAATTTATGTCCCTAGAATACTTGACGGCACTCCCTGCATGTTGAGCCTCTGTATGTGGCCAGGCTGTGAAAAAGTCTCAGACATGTGGTATCGCCATACTCAAGACGAGTAGCAGAATGTGTTTTGGGGTGTAATTTGTGGTATGCATATGCTGTGCGTGAGAAATAACCTGTTACAGTGACAATTTTGTGAAAAAAAAGAAAAACAAATCTTCATTTTTCAAAGAATTGTGGGAAAAAATTACAACTTCAAAAAATTCACCATGCCTCTTACGAAATACCTAGGAATGTCTACTTTCCAAAAAGGGGTCATTTGGGGGGTATTTGTACTTTCCTGGCTTGTTAGGGTCTCAAGAAATGAGATAGGCCATCAGTATATCAGGTGTGATCAATTTTCAATGATTGGCACCATAGTTTGTAGACTCTATAACTTACACAAGAACCAAATAATATACACTAATTTGGGTTATATTTACCAAAGATATGTAGCAGTATAACTTTTGGCCAAAATTTACAAAGAAAAATTACTAATTTGCTAAATTTTATGACAGAAACAAAGAAAAAGGCATTTTTTCACAAAATGTTCAATGTTTTTTTATTTATAGCGCAAAAAATAAAAAAAAACCCCTAGTGATTAAATACCACCAAAAGAAAGCTCTATTTGTGTGAAAAAAGGACGCAAATTTCATATGGGTACAGTGTTGCATGACTGAGTAATTGTCATTCAAAATGTGATAGCGCTGAAAGCTGAAAAATGGCCTGGACAGGAAGAGGGTTTTCGTGCCCGGTGCTGATGTGGTTAAATGACGTTAAAGCTGAAGTAAACCCAACAACAATCATTTTAAATATTGCAGTTTACCAATCTTTACATGTGGTGGTTGGTTAGTTTTCTTTTTTATTCTTTTTTATTTTCAACTGGTGATCTGCCAGTATCTTAGGGAGGATGGAGGAGCAAAGTAGTCATCTTTGGACAGCAGCATTTTCAATTTGGGGAGGAGAGGAGAGTTATATGTACTGGCAGATTAAAGGGCCATACACACAGGCCAAATGTCAAGCGGTATTGGCCAGTTCAATAGAAACCGGCCAACATTCGGCCCCTGCGTATGGCAGCCAGTCTGACAGAAGCCGACTGAATGCCCAGCTTCTGTCAAAGGGGCATGATCGAAAAAGGTCTGCTGATCAGCCATCCCCCTGTCAAAACACAATAGCTCAGCGAGGGAGATTGCTGTACTAACATCAGATTGTTAGTACAGTGACTCCTCCTGAGCACTTTAGTTTCTTTCTGTTCAGCCCGCTGGGCTGATAGTGTGTACCGGGCTTTAGATGGACTTGACTAACAAATTAAAACTGAACTTCAGCTAACACTTTTTAAGCAGTTATAGCAACAGTTTTTTTTTTCCTTTAGGGATAAAGGTCTTATATAAATGAATATATGCTTAGTCTTGTAAGCACCCTTGTCAGTGTTACATGGTTTGTCTCAATCCTCTAACAGCTACTTTTGCTGTTATGCCTTCCTTTAGTAAAAGCACCTCCCACACAGTACACAAGCACTGGCTAGGAACACATTTAACCCTTTGATCGCCCCTGAGTTAACCGCTTCCCAGCCAGTGTCATTAGTACTGTGCATATTTTTAGCACTGATCACTGTATTAGTGTCACTGGTCCCCAAAAAGTGTCAAAAGTGTCAGTTAGGTGTCCAAATTGTCCACTGCAATATCGCAGCCCCGCTATAAGTCACTTATCGCCGCCATTACTAGTAAAAAAGAAATAAATCCCATAGTTTATAGACGCTATAACGTTTGCACAAATCAATCAATTTTTACCAAAAATATGTAGCAGAATACATATTGGCCTAAATTGATGAAGACATTTTTTAAAAAAAATTTTTTTATTGGATATGATTTATAATCAAAATTGCAGCTCTTCTTTTGCTTATAGTGCAAAAAATAAAAAAACACAGTGGTCATCAAATACCACCAAAGGAAAGCTCTATTTGTGAGAAGAAAAGGACATACATTTTATTTGGTTACAACATCGCAAGACTTTTGCAATTGTCAGTTAAAGTAACGCAGTGCCGTATTGCAAAAAAATGGCCCGTCAGGAAGGGGGGTAAATCTTCTGGAGTGGTTAAGGGAAGTTGAAAAATAACAGACTTACTGGCCAGATCACCAGGCGATAATATATGATACAAAGCATAGAAAAGAAAGCAATGCAACCACTACATCTAAGAATTGGAAAGGTGAAATATAAAACATTTTTGTTTTTTAAGTTTTAAGTGATTGTAAACCTCAGTCATGAAATCTGAACTAAGCACACATATCTGTAGCCTTTACTTATCTCTCTCCAAAGCTCTAAGTGCCATTTCTCTCTGGTGCTTCCTTTTTCTGTTATCCACATGACTCACTTCTGACAAGTTCTCCTGACACTTGAGATAAATTTGTGACAGGGAGGGGAGCTCAGCACGGAGCTTGTCTTTACGGAACATCGCTCTGTGTCCTTCCTTCGCTCCTGTTTGCTGTGTGGAGGAGGGTGTGTGACTTTCTGTCTCCTCCTCTGTGATTCTAACAGAGGGAGAAGAATTTTAACACGATTCTAATGACTGCAGATAAACAAGTGTAGCCAAGTGCCCCCTTAGGGGTGGCTGGTTGATGTGGTCCATCTGTCACTCTGCCCTCGATCACACATTTCCTTTCACCCGGAGTCACTGAACAGGCTGGTACTTTGTTTTTTTGTTGTTTATTAGGGGAATAAACTTGGATAGGATAGGGACGACTGTGGAATGCCAAATAGATCAAGAAACAGGATCATCTATATACACCTCCATATATTCACTCCTTCTTCCTCCAGCACTGACACTTGCTGACCGTTACACTTCCTCACTTCTCTCCTGCACAAACTTGCGTCTCCACGGTGAGGCCTGAAGGGATATTTATCTGACCTCCATTACATCTTCATCCACCCTAGCTAGCACATGGTGAGGCCAGCATTCCTGATGGTAGGATCTCTGGACTGCCCATTACAGGTAAGGGCCACAGGCCCTCAAAGTGTAGCTGAGAACAACTGTGCTAGCAGGGTTTGATGGACTACCACTCCCAGTCCATCCTCTTCTAGGCCACCTCAGCCCTCCTGGGCTGGCTGCTCCGGCCCACTCCACTGCTCATTGACACCGCCCCCTGACTGGTTCCTCTGACCTCCACAGACTGTCCACTGTATCCTCCCAGCCTGCTCCAGTCCTCTTCTCCAGCTCCCAGGGTCTGTCACTCACTGACACCAGTGGATCCTTTACAGAGTCTTTCCTGTAGCCTCTCTGTTGCTCTCCTGCTGCCTTGTGCTGCTCCAGGATCTCTCTCTCTCTCCTCCTGGCTACACCCAAGCTCCCAGACCCCAAGCTCACCCCCCAGACTGGGGTTCCCCAGCTTCTGCAACCTCTGCAACATCTCACTCTTCCACCGACACTCTCCTCCCCCCAGCTGGGCAGACCACAGTATTTAAGGAGGCCAGCCCCCTGCCAATCAAGATTGGGGATTGGTCAGGGCTCCTTAACATACTTCACAAAGGCCCACCTCCTCTTCCATCTCCTTTTCCAGAACCTTCTGGACACAAAGGGGAGGGATAACCAAGGGGTGTTCCTTTCTGCAGTCTCCAGCTCTTCCTGGGCCACTTCCCTGCCCAAATCAAAACAACCAGACCTGCACAACAGTCAGGCCTGACTAAATGTGCCTCTCCTAGCAAAAATCTATCACTGAAGCACCTATTCACTATGGGAGTGCTGCACATGTAAAACTTATGTATAAGGATTTGTTCCATGTCTGTTTATCACCCGAGGCCAGTCACTTCACTGGAGATATGGAAGGGTTTATAATCACTCTAATACTACTTTAGGTCTTCACATACATGTGATATTTTATCACAAAATGTTACATTTTATAAAAAATTACCCATGAAACAAAATGCATGCAAGTTCTTATAGCTATAATGCTTTAATTCCACAATAGTTTACATTCATTTCAGAGTTTTAAATATATTTATTTAAAAAATGGTAAGTATTTAATATGTAATGTTATTTTCTAATAAGAATAAATAAAAGCATAAATTGGTTATATATGGATTCTAAATTTGATTTAGAAATATTTTTTCCACTTGGTCAAAATGTCACCTTCCATGCTGCATGCTAAAGATCTCCCTGTCTGGGAGAGGACCTTCATCACGCCTTAAAGAAGATGAATGGGCCTGCACCGTACTGTATAGAGGTGATCAGTAGTAACATCTGCAGTTGGGCATAGTGTGCAGCAACACCTGTTACTTTTAACTTTGACCTGCTCAAGGCAGTGTTTAAAAAGCAATGGGTAACCACTATTGTCTGCTTGGCCTGGCATAAAACACAGTTAGGCTTGCTGGAGTCAAGGCTTTTAATGTGTTTGCTTTATGATTTCAACTTGGGTCAAGGCTGCTGTTTGGTGATTGGTGTTGATTGTGCAAGGAACATTGTTTATGGGTTGGATACTTAATCGGCAGTGATTTTCAGATTAGGCTGGTGCAGCTGGGAAGCTATTCATAAATAAAAATTGACTCATTATTTTACTATTTAAGCCAAAGCTGAACCTGCAGTGCTGAAAGTGGATTTAGGTCTTTAGCCAGAGTGATAGAGGAGTAATAGAGTTCTATTTCCATCTTTTTCTGTTCTTCTTTTTGAAAGTAGGAGCTTAAAAAGATTCTATTAGATGCAAATCATAAATCAGAATCAGAAATCATACTTTTTTGGAAAACAATTGCAGAACAATGGTAAATAAGTAAAATAAATATTTACGTAGCGCCATCCTCAGCCTACAAGGGCCTGGTGGGGACCCCCAGAGGTCGAAAGGGCCAACATTCCTCTTCAGGGTGCAGTTTACTAGGCATGGCGGGTGTAGTGCAAGAAGGAAAGATGCGCGCCACTCACTTTTAAACATGAACAAAGGGAGTTTTATTTCTCTTAACAGGAAATATGGGAGAGAGGGTTAGGGCACAGGACAACTATAGAACTAGGCAGACAGCCATACAGGAAAAGGGTATTTAAGCTGAATGCAGTGATCTGTATCGTGTAGCAACTGCTGTCTCCTATAGCAACAACTTTACTCACAGTATCCCACTGTAGATGCTCAAGCTTGGCTCACAGCTAACTGCTAGCTTTCTCAGCTAATTCACAGTCCCTGGCTGATGAAGAATCTCCTCTGGTACTCCTTCAAAACTCCATCCCTTTACACCTGTCTCTGGCAACAAGAGTGGTTGTCTCTCTGGCAACTTCTTTTCCCTTGCCTCCTAGCAGTAATCAGGCTCCCCTCATGCTGAGTCCCTTTACACGTGGCTAGGCCCCAAGCTTCAGGCCTACACCTCTGCTGTGGCTCCACACACATCCAAGCCGCAGCCTGGGTGGAAAGAACCCTGATCACTTGACTCTCTCCAAATAAATAGCCTATCCCAGCAGCCTCAGCAGCTAAAAAAAACTCCTGCTGATTGACTCAGAAAAGCATATTGACTCATAACTAGAGTTGAGTGAACCCGAACTGTAAAGTTCGGGTCCGTACCGGACTTTGGGGTGTCCGTGACTCGGACCCAAACCCAGACATTTGAAAAAAAGTTTGGGTTCGGGTTCTGGGTTTGGGTATTTGATCATGCATGTTGAATAGCTGCAGGGCAGCCAATCAACAAGCGTTTCACTGGTTTTCCCTTAGAAGCCATCACAGCCATGCCTACTAATGGCATGGCTGTGATTGGCCAGTGCATCATGTGACCCAGCCTCTGTATAAGCTGGAGTCACGTAGTGCTGCATGTCACATGCTCTCTGGCTAGTCTAGGGAGAGGATGCTGCCGGCGCTGTGAGGGACAGATTGCAGATATTAATGACATCTCATCCTGCATTACAGAACGATCTGATTGTGGACTAGGTAGAGATTACTACTACTGCTTTGAGGGACAGATTGCAAATCTCATCCTGCATTACAGAACGATCTGATTCTGGACTAGGTAGAGTCTACTGCTTTGAGGGACAGATTATTGTTCTAAAATCATCACCTACTCCTATAGGGTCAGGTTCCTGCTGTTGCTGTAAGGGACAGATTATTGTTCTAAAATCATCGCCTACTCCTATAGGGTCAGTTTCCTGCTTTTGCTGTAAGGGACAAATTATCGTTCTAAAATCATCTCCTAGTTCTAAAGGGAGAGGTTCCTGCTGTTGCTGTAAGGGGCAGATTGTTGTTCTAAAATCATCGCCTACTCCTATAGGGTCAGGTTCCTGCTGTTGCTGTAAGGGACAGATTATTGTTCTAAAATCATCGCCTACTCCTATAGGGTCAGGTTCCTGCTGTTGCTGTAAGGGACAGAGTATTGTTCTAAAATCATCGCCTACTCCTATAGGGTCAGGTTCCTGCTGTTGCTGTAAGGGACAGATTATTGTTCTAAAATCATCTCCTAGTTCTAAAGGGAGAGGTTCATATGTCTAAATACATAAGGGGTCCATATAGTGAACTTGATGTGGAGTTATTAACTTTAAGGTTATCACAGAGGGTAAGGGGGCACTCTTTATGTCTAGAGGAAAAAAGATTTAATCTCCAAATACGGAAAGGTTTTTATACAGTAAGAGCTGTGAAAATGTGGAATAGACTCCCTTCAGAGGTGGTTCTGCTCAGTTCAGTAGATTGCTTTAAAAAAAAGTCTGAATTCTTTCCTAAATGTACATAATATAACCTAGTACTAACATTTATAGATAAAGTTGATCCAGGGAATGAATATCCGATTGCCTCTCAGGGGATCAGGAAGGATTTTTGTCCCCTGCCCGATCAAATTAGGTCACGCTTTGCTGGGGTTTTTTGCCTTCCTTTGGATCAACTGTGGGTAAAGGATTATGTATATGGGATCGTATATTTTTTTTCCCGTTTATAGGTTGAACTAGATGGACTTTTTTTCAACCTGACTAATTATGTAACTATGTAACATTAACTTTCAAGTTGTATCTGATGCCCCTATCAAGTGCAATCTTGAAAGTCCACAGATGGGACTCCAGATTCTAACTGCTCAACTTTAAAATCAACTTTTTTATTGCTCGCTAACATCTTGAAGCACATTCCTTCTCTAATGGTGCCAATGATATATTTCTGGAAAATATATATTAGATTGATAGCTGTAGTGTGTTGTGTTGAAAATAGACGGTAATCCAAAAACTGAAAAATAAGTGTCTATCTTACCAAAATTGGACCTCCTAATAAGTATTTTGCATGTGTATTTTTAGCACCTAACTGCATAACTTTACATTTTTCAATACTGAACCTTATTTGCCATGTAGCTACTCTTTCCCTTATTTTGTCTAGGCCTTTCTATAACATTGCTACATCTTGTGCCAAATTTGGTATCATCAACTATCACTGAAATTGAGCTTTTAATTTCAACCAGAATATCATTCATAAACAAGATGAACAGCACTGGCCCCAAGATAGAGCCCTGAGGCACACCACTTACAACCTTAGACCATATAGCATTTAACACCAATAAATCTTATTTTGCAAATTAAAAGTTTAAGAGGTAGAATATAGAAAACAATGTTAATCCAATTTTAACCACATCCATCCATTGTAGATCCATCGTCAGTCATGATTAGTGTTGAGCGAACCCGGACTGTAACGTTCGGGTCCGTACCGAACTTTAGGGTGTCCGTGGCACGGACCCGGACCCGGACATTTCAAAAATCGTTCGGG
>BLSH010423037.1:79804-90927 GCA_018402905.1 Glandirana rugosa | reverse complement strand
GCGCGCGCTCACTAGGCGCGATCACGTGGCCGCCGTCATATGACGGCGATCCGCGTTACAGAGCCACTTTGCCGCCGTCAATTGCCGATTGACGGTCGGCAAGTGGTTAAAAAGATTAAATCTAGTTGCAACTCAAAGCTCCTTATGACTTACCTAGAGAATTACCCTTTTAGGGCTCTGGGTACCAGACATGGGGGAGTTGACAGGCGATCAGTGGGAGATGGCATTGGAGGCCATCTGTTCTAGTTCATTTAATGTGTCTCAACGACTTTATCAGTTGTATATACTCTTATATGCACACTAAACACTTTGCAAATTGCACAAAATGGGCATGTTGGCAGATTCAGTTTGTCCTAAATGTCGTAGGGATCATGGGGACCTGATCTACATGTTGTGGCGATGTCCCAAGCTACATAGATATTGGGAAACTGTCATACTTGCTCTCAACCAGACATTCCAAACAACCCTTTCTTCTGATCCTAAACAATGTTTACTGCTCAGGAGATTGCCAACCATTTCAAAAGTAAAATTGACACAATTCGCGAGGAGATATCCAACATACAACTCCCCCCCCACCCAACCAACACATCAGGTCCAATACCACACTCAATACTCTCCTCCTTCACCCTTGTTACCACGGAGGAAGTTGACCAACTCCTCTCCACAGGCCACCTCACCATCTGTCCCCTCACAATTACTGCGACCACCATCTTGCTCTATCTTACACTCTCTATCCCACATCTTTAACCTCTCCCTCTCCTCTGGCACCTTTCCCTTCTCGTTCAAACATGCACTGGTTGCCCCAATACTCAAAAAACGCTCACTAGACCCCACCTGTGTGAATAACTTAAGACCCATCTCCCTGCCCCCGTTTGCCTCCAAGCTCATTGAACGCCTTGTCCACAACCGAATAAGTTGCTACCTCACTGACAACAACCTTGATCCCCTACAGTCCGGCTTCAGCCCACAACATTCCACTGAAAATGCCCTATTAAAACTCACCAATGACCTACTAACTGCAAAAACCAATGGCCAGTACCCCATACTTATACTCTTGGACCTCTCTGCTGCCTTTGACACAGTTGACCACCGGCTCCTCCTCAGCAAACTCCACTCCCTTGGCCTCCATGATTCTGGTTTATCCTGGTTCTCCTCTTACCTGTCTCAGTGTACTTTCAGTGTCACTTACAACTCCATCTCCTCCACTCCTCTTCCTATTTCTGTTGGGGAACCCCAAGACTCAGTTCTTGGGCCCCTCTTATTCTTCCTCTATGCCTCTTCCCTGGGCCAGTTGGTAACCTCCCATGGCTTCCAATACCACCTCTACGCTGACAACACCCAGATCTATATCTCCACTCCTCAGCTCACCCCCTCGATCTCCTCACAGATCACAAACCTACTGAATCATATATCGGTATGGATGTCACACCACTTTCTCAAACTCAATCTTTTTCAAACTGAGCTTGTTATATTTCCTCCTTCCCAGTCTCCTCCTCATGACTTTACTATTAAGATAAACGGCACAACCATTGGTCCCTCTACACATGCCAGGATACTGGGTGTAATCCTTGACTCTGACCTCTCCTTCAGCCCTCACATCCAATCACTGGCTAAATCTTGCCGCCTTAACCTCCGTAACATCTCCAGGATCCGTCCCTTCCTGACTAACGACACCACAAAGCAACTTATTCACTCCTTGGTTATTTCCCTCCTTGACTACTGCAACTCTCTCCTCTATTGCCTACCCCTACACAGTCTATCATGACTGCTGCTGCTAGACTCATACATCTCACTAACCGATCCATGACTGCTGCCCCTCTCTGCCAATCCCTTCACTGGCTTCCACTACCCCACCGTATAAAATTCAAAATACTAACCATAACATACAATAACATACAAGGCCATCCACAACACCGCCCCTTACTACATCTCTAACCTCATCTGCAGATATCGCCCTAATTGTCCCCTCCGCTCCTCCCAGGACCTCCTACTTTCTAGCTCCCTGGTTACCTCCTCTCATGCTCACCTCCAGGACTTCACTAGAGCCACTCCGATCCTCTGGAATCCCAGCCCCAGTATGTCAGATCAAACCCCACCCCGTCTACCTTTAGGAGATCCCTGAAAACTCATCTAAGTGTGCTGTCCCCCCTCTACATTGTGAAGTGCTGTGCAAACTGTTGGCTTTATATAAATCGTGTATAATAATAATAGTAATGTTACTAAAAAAAGAGAGGGGGAGGTGTTTGGGACTTTACATGAGGCACGAGAGGGTAGATCATGTGTCTCCATCCCTATACACTATTAACAAGAGGAAAAGATGTGGGACTTTATATGAAGCATACACCTGGCTAAGCCACATGAGCATGGAGTATCTGGAATATGTAATATAGAATATCCCATAAACATTGTATCGTGAAATGTATAGAAATTGATTCACTGGCCTGTACCAATTCAGCATGGTTTTTATAATACATTGTGTAAACACGGATTCTGGAGTGTGAGATTTTTATGGTGCAAATATCATGAATCATTATGCCTCAATTGTATTGTTATATATTGTTATTATATTGCTAATGTATGAAATAACATTTTATTTCTATTTTCTGTAAATGTCATGATACAATGTTTATGGGATATTCTATATTACATCCTCCAGATACTCAGTGCTCATGTAGCTTAGCCAGGTGCATGCTTCATATAAAGTCCAACATCTTTTCCTCTTGTTAATACCTAAACAATGTTAGCTGGGTATACTAAATGATGTAGTGCCTGATACATTCATTAAAGAGGCAGTATCCAGAGCATTGTACCAGGCATGGACGATTCTCTTGCTACACTGGAAAAGCTCTTCTCCTTCTTCTCCACACGAGTGGGTTACTCATATGGACACAACTTTTAGGTATGAAAAGGTTAATATATCAAAACCAGGGCTGCCCTGCCAAAATTTGGAACCCTATGGGATGGCTGTGCCCGGTCTAGCACCGATAGATCTTGCCCTGAATAGATTGCTGTGATGATAGCAGTGGATATTCTGGGGTTCATTTACAGGTACTAAGAATAAGGAGAAGCAATAGATGTTAGATTAAGGATAGTCACTTTTCCATAAAAGAAAATGGTAAACATTGTGCCTAGAGAGCGTAGGGCTGCAGGATTTAGCCAAGATCCCGTTTGTGTATAAAAAGAAACAATTGGCAAGTGTGGTTTGACTATATTTGATAGTAAAGATAGATTTATTTTCTTTCCTGTTGACAAACAAATGACAAACAATTTTTCATGTCTAATTAAAATTTTATTAGAATATCTACTTATAATTATATATCTTAATTCTTGAATCGTGGTACTACTATATATTCTAATACTATGGGCAGCACTGTGACTTAGGCCTCATACACACGATTCGACGATCGTACGACCGAACGGCTCAAATCGTATGTTGGCTGTTGTATCTCCCATACTGACGTGCACTCAACGATCGTACAAGCAACGTGCGACCAAGCCGAACGTAAGGACGTGAAACGAGCGTATAAAGAGGAAGTGCTGTTATCGTGTGCCACCCTTTGGGCTCCTTCATCTAATTTCGTGTTAGTTGAAGCTTGGTGTTTGTTGATTCGCGCCTTTCAGATCGTTCTTTGGATCGTTCCTGGCCCTTCGTTCGTCAACTATGTTCAGTTCTAGAGATAGAAATCTCGCTATTGTTGGCCTAGGAGTCCTGGCTTGGACCCAAAACCAACGTAGGAGAAGGAGAGAGAGGAGTTGTTGGACCAAAAATTGGTTACTTAACCGTGATCAATTTGGTCATATGGCTTTAGTCAGGGAGCTCCAGGAGAATAATCCTGATGATTTCAGGAATTATCTTCGGATGATGGACCCCTGCTTTAACCACCTCTTGGCATTGGTGTCCCCCTATATCCAGAAGGAGGACACATGCATGCGCCTTGCTATCACCCCTGATCAAAGGCTCATTGCCACATTGCGCTACCTGGCGATGGGAAGAAGCCTCCAGGACCTCAAGTTCACTACAGGCATCTCCCCCCCAGGCTCTTGGAGTCATTATTCCGGCGACATGCTCAGCCATCATTCAGGTGCTGCAGTAGGACTATATTAAGGTATGTTTCATGTTAATACCACATTTTATGTGTTTCTGTTTGATAATCTAGTATTTGCCCTTTTTGACAATACCTAATTAGCAACATTACAATATGCTGTGAATGTCTTCTTTGGCCTCATGCATGCTCTAAGCTTTTTCACCTCCTTTTTTTCCTCTACACGCCTCCCCAGCATGTTGTCCAGTGTCCATACACCAGTGTCTCAAGGGGCCCTTACAACAAAGACTTTAGCAGTCTTTAACATTGGAGTCTATGGGAGGGTGGCATCCAGTTTGGGGAGACCATTCCCCTGAACCCTAGGCGAGAAAAATAACAAACTTTGCTCACAAGGAGAGGACCCCCTGGACCACAACTGTTTCAAGTTTGGGACCTGCAGCACCTATGCTTTGGCACAAGGTCTTATTGCAAACATTGAGTGAGGTTGTGTTGCCTGTGCACTGCTTTTTGAAGCCCTTGGATTTCACACTAGCATGCATTGCACACTTCACTGGGTCATGCTTGTCAGGCTACATCTCGTAAGTGTGACAGGGTGTATTGTTCCTACTGGGGCTGCAACATGTGTACACCCCTGGCCAGTGGGCAGATGTGGTGGAATGGCCCAGTGTGAAGGCCCTGGGTAAGGTTGGTGGTCAGAAGGGAGGGGGCAGGTCTAAAGTTGTGTAAGGGGCCCCCAAATTTCTGATGGCTTCCCTGCCCACTCAGCCTGGTAATGCCACAATTATTTATGTCAGATGCAGTTTAGGCGTCCCCCCCCCAAAACACACACTTTTGCAATGTTATTTTTGGCTTTCCAACCAGGCAGAGTGCTTGAGGTGTTATTATGTGAAACCTAATCCCCATGCTCCAAAAAAGTTACAACATCATTTAAAACTACTGTATCTCCAGAAATGTAATCTCCTATACACACTCTCCATCTTTTGCGGGTGACATTTCCCTACTAATTCCCCAAAACATGTAGTACAAGGGCCTGCTTGATTTGCTACTAATTTGACCTCATGTGATCTCTTTTGTTTGAATAGTGTTAGAAAAGTGTAATTAGCAAAGTATATTTTCTGTAGGTTGTGCTTCTCCCACGTCTTACATCTCGACTGTGCTGGAAATGGAAGTGTAGCCTTATGTTGCCCTTGCATTTGTATGTTGAAAAATATTTTTATGTTTGTTGGCAAAGTATAATTGTTTTTTTTATCCATAGTTTCCTTCCAATCCCCAGCAGTGGCAGGAAGTTGCTGCTCAGTTTATGCAGTAATGGGATTTTCCCAACTGCGGGGGTGCCATTGATGGAAAGCATGTTCGGATTGTACCACCACCCAACTCTGGCTCCTATTATTTCAATTACAAGGGGTTTTGCAGCATTGCCATAGTGTCTGCGAACTATGAGTTCTTGTACCTGGATCTGGGGAAGAATGGCCGCAACTCCAATGGAGGAGTCATCATGCAGACAGAGTTTTATAGGTGGCTTCAGAATGGCACCCTGAACTTGCCACCTGCAGACCAAAACATGGAGGGTCTGAACTTTGTGTTTGTTGCAGATGAAGCGTTTGGGCTTGGTGAACATGTTATGAAGCCATTTCCTCAACAAAACCTGACCCCTGACCAGAGGATTTTCAATTATAGACTTTCACGTGCTAGAAGGGTGGTGGAAAATGCCTTTGGAATTTTGGCCAACAGATTCCGTCTCTTTTTGACGCCAATCAACCTGGCCTTATATAAGCTGAATCACGTGGTACTGTGCTGCTGCATCCTGCATAATTTTTTACGCAGGAATGCCACCAATTATCTACCAACTGTGCCCACTGACATTGATGCAGCCCCAGGTGCATCCACTGAAGGTCGTCCGTCGTTGGATGCAATGGCAGACCTCCAGAGTAGATGTGCTACCTTGGCCACCCAGAATGCAAGGGATTTGCGTAACAAATATATGCAATATTTTGTGGGGAGAGGGGCCGTGTCCTGGCAAAACAGGATTCCTGATCTTTAATGTTTTATTACCCTTATAAATGAATCCTTCAGTTTAACTACTCTTGTCTGTGGTTTTTCGATGTGTAAAAGAGATGTTCTATATGTGCTTTATTTTTGCACTTGCTCCAAGAGGGAAATCTAACCTTCATTTCTCCATGAGATCACAATATCAGCTTCAGCAAAGTATTTTTGTGTGCAGGGGTTGTGCTACATATACACAAACACACAATGTTTTTGGTGTTCATGCATTCCATGCATGAAGAACAAAAACATGATGCATTAACAACTGGTTTAAATGTTTTGAGATGAACTACATCTGTGTTGGCCACATAGAAGAGCACATTTGCTCTGTAAAGACCTAAACTTTATGGAACTCACAGGCATACATAAAGTAAAGAAGAAACCACACACTGTTAGTATCAAACCGTTATATTGCTTGCACATTCTGAGGTGCATTGCAACATGTAAAAAACAGATGTCAAACATATAAAGCTGGTAGGCCACAAACGAAAGCATGTAAACATGTACTCCATCTCATCAGGGGTTGTCAAGTGTCATCTTTCTGGGTGAGCAGACCCCCCTTCCTCCAAACTGGAGTTTCTTGGAGAAAGGGGTGTTGCATCTGAGAAATGTGTGAGTTGATCCCATCAGGGGTTCTGAGCCGACCCGTTTTGGGGGTGGCCACCTTTATCCAAACTCCACTAGCTTGGATAAAGGGAGGCAACCCTGAAAATGCGTCAGCTTCGAACCCCTGATGGGATCAACTCACACATTTTGCAGATGCAACACCCCTTTCTCCATGAAACTCCAGTTTGTAGGAAGGGGGGTTTGCCCACCCAGAAAGATGACACTTGACAACCCCTGATGAGATAGAGTACATGTATTCACGCTTTTTCATGAGGCCGCTTCAAACAGGCAACAGGCCCTAAAATGGGGTCCACAAAAACCAGCCCAATTGCAAGAAGAATTAAAATTTAGCAAGCATGTCGCCGTTAGAGTTCCTGCGCTGCCCTTTGGATGTCCCTGGAGCTCCCCACAGCACCACTGAATCTCCCTCCTTAGTCTTCCAATGGTGCATTGTGGAAGCTCATGACCTGTTAAGTAGAGGAAAATGCATAAGGGCAATGATGGTCAAGTGGTTGAGGGCCAACATAGTGATTTGTGTTATTTTGCTAGTTTTTTTAAGTGATATCTTGACATTGATTGGTATTGTATGCCTGCGCTGTGATTGGATGGAGGCGCAGACCTGGAAGAAGGATGTCACCGGGCAAAGTGGGGTGCTTAGACCGCTCCAACAGCTTCCTTCCAAGGTAACTATTTCATAAACAGCTATTATGTGCTGCATAATAGCTGATTATGCCTTGGATGGGCCTATTTTTTTGGGGTTGGTTGGGGGGGGGCACTTTCCAACCACTTTAAAGGCAACAATAATAAAGGCCATGGCCATACTTTAGAACAAAGTAAAAAAGGTGTGTTGGTTATTAACTGCGGTCTGCTGTCCCATGTACCAATAGACATGTCAATACACAAGAAGCAATATTAGAACAGTACTTGCAAGGGCAAACGACAGGCTCACTCATGGCTTGTTCCATTGGGGACTCAGGATGTTGGGGCAGTTCAAGTGAATCCGGTTCTTCTAAAAAAAATATCAAATGCATTCATTGAGCATCCCAAAGTCACTACAGGTTTAACACATACATTGTAGGATATTTTTCAAGTGTACCAACCTTGCAATTGGGCTGGGCTGGGTGCATCTGGTGGACTTCTTGCACCAGCTTGGGGGGCCTCTGTAGGATTTTCTGCCAAAAAACAACAACAAACGGACGATGATGCCATTTTCCACGGCCCAAATACTTGACAAGTGGCAACATTCGTCAACTCCTACAGCTGCTCCCCCCCTCGCTCCTATGGGATGTGGCCTGTCTGCTATCCATCATATGCATTTGTGTGCCTTCCAGCACTGGGGGCTATCCTCTCCCCATGTCTGCACTAGCAAGGTTGGATTAATGGGCACTGATGAATCAGTCAGCAGCCAGTAAAGTGATACTTATCCTTTAATTTAGGCCTGAAACCCCCGCCCTTTTGTCCACCTAGCAGCACCCGTCTGTGGCACAATTTGTATAGTTGTCATTTAGCACTTACCTTCTGGGCGTGAAGGTGGGCTTGATTCCACATCTGCTGACGGGCCAGGGGTGGGAGCATCCATTGGTCCCTTGGGGGGGTGGGTTCTTTGTTTTTTGAGTTTCCCTGTTGCAAAATACAAACAGAACATAAGTGCACAAAGAAATGTCTGAAAACAGTCTAAAATGGTATTCTTCTTATATAGTATGCTTGATTTGAAAATTACATTTGGGAACCCCAAGGCATACAAAGAGTTAAAAAATTCACAGATAATTCTTTCTAGCTACTTTGACCAAGAACAGATCCAGACACCTAATTTACACATCTACATATTGGTTACCAAAAAATATTGCTTACTTTTTTCAAGGATTCGATGGATCTGGCGCAGCTGGTCTGGCTCCCGATGTTTCAGATCGGACCAGCGCTTGCGGAGCTGATCCTTGGCCCGCTGGACCCCATATTTTTGAGACAGCCACTCAATGACCCTGTCTAGGATATAATCCTTATGGCTGTTCGGCCTCGAATACTCCCCCCTCATACAGTCATAATCCCTGGCCTCCATGATTCCCACCATGTCGACCATTTCTGCCCTGGTCATGGGGGTGGCCCTAATTTTGTGGTGTCTGCTAGAGTGGCTCCTCTGCAAATGCGCCATGGCTTTTGCACAATCGATCGTAGCTCGTTCGTCATAGATCGTTCGTTCCGTGGAGGCGGTGGTACGTGTCACGCCCCAGCGTCACGACGCACCTGAGAACATGCGCAGTGTATAAAAGACGAACGAACGCTCAAGGAAACGGCCGTAGGTAGGAACGTTCTGTGAGAACGAACGTGCGAGAAACTGCTCACTGTGCAAACGAAGGTTCGACTGGAACTTGTGACATAGGTGGGTAGAGGCCTATACTGTTATGCTTGGATTGGATTGGGAAGAATGGCTTATACTGCTTGGCTTGGGGCCCAGATTTGGTGGAGCTTTTAGGGGTATGCTGGGTGAAGTTGCATGATGCTTTGTCTTGTGTCTTGCAGGCATAATGAGCGACAGAATTTCGAACATCACGACGACCTATGGGAGGGAGGTGAAAATGGTACAAGACTCCCAAAGGTCCGGAGCTGCAGCATCTGCTGTCTATGTACTGAAGCTGTGGTACTTTGACAGCCTGCAGTTTTTAAAACATCCCTCTGAGGCTAGGCCATCCCTTTCCACCCTTCCCTCTACTTCTGCTGAAGCCATGGCTCCTAGACCTGAGGATGAAGATGAGGAGGAGGCTGTCTTGACCCAGGTATAGTGTTGGTGAACATATTGTAAAGATAAAATACAATGATAATAACTAAACATTATTGTCCAAACATTTGAGTCTTAACACATTTGTTTCTATGTCCAAACCCAGTTGTGGCCTAACAAACACTTTTTTATACACAGGAAAGTGTGACTGAGGAGGAGGCAGCTGGCTCTTCCCAACTTTGCCAAGCGCAAATTCCTCCACTTCAGGTTGGTAGGAAAAGGAAGAGGAAAACACATCACATGGATGAAGCAGCTTCCTCCTTTTTGCAGCAGGCCACACAAATCCTGCAGAGGGACCTGGACCAGAAGGAGTCATTCGCTGCCTTACGCAGCAGCGAAACTTAAAAAAATGGCTCCATACCAACAGAACAGGGCTGAGGAGCTGATAAGCCAGGTGCTGTTCAAGGGGGCGATGGGGCTCATTATGGAGTACACGGAGCTCCACGAGAATGTGCCTCCACCTCCACCACCTACCCCATCTCACCACCCAACCCAAACACCACACCAGCATGCTGGCCAGTGGCAATTTTTTCCCCACGGCTCCCAACAAAAACCATGGCCAGGGGATTATGGCCAATACCCCCATTGAGGTATTTATTTATTTTTCTGTATTTTTGTTTTTATTTTTTTTTCGTTTGTTTAATCTTTAACACATTTTGCTGTGAAGAAACTGTTTTTTTCTGTTATATTTTCTTTGCATAAAAATTGCTTTGCTAATTTATTTTCTGTTCTTTATGCTTTAAAAATAAAGAATAATTCAAATAACAATACTTGCCTAAGTTTATTGAAGAAAATGACAGGTTTGAAGTAGGCAGTTACATTAAAAAGAAAAGTTAGAACAAATAGCAAGGGACCACAAACAAGTTCAATTAAAGGAATTATTATATTTCAGAGATTATGATATTGGGGAAATGTTAAATAGAATAAAAGAGATTAAAAATAATGCAAATTATATTAATATCACTACAGAAAAGCTGTTTTTTTATTACATTTGTAACATGTGTATCACTACCAATGCATCTTCATTATTATCCCATTGAAAAAGATGCTAATGTGCACAGCATTTCGCTATTTGAATTCAATTGCCAATAGACGAACGAATATGCATTGTGAAATAGAAATGTAGGTTTACACGAACGGACACTTCTGGCCGTTCCTGACTTGGAGCATGCGTGTTTTTGCAGGTACAACTTGTTGGACCAACTTCTCTGTACACACGATACAACGGTTGTATGACCACTTGTTGGTACTACCAAAGTTTTCTAGTTTGCTCATACAACTCCCGTTGTACGACCGTCGTACGTCGGCTGTTCTAATCGCGCATACTAACGATCGATTTATATTGTAACTCTCTGTAGAATATCGGGCGGATGTGGTCGGTGTCGAAAAAAAGTGGTGTACGTATAAACCTTTTGTACGTCCTACAGAAACAACCCTAAACTTTGTTACTGCGATCACGACGATCCATCTTCACGATTGGTGATTACGGAGCATGTGTGCCAAGCTGCCAGCATATGTTGTCCAGCATGCTTACTGGCAACATACGCTTTAGCTAGCAATCATACGCGCTAATCTTGTCGGCTGCATGCTGCCAGCATGTTGCCCTCAACATACTCGTTTGATCTTTTGAAACCATCATGGTTGTTCACCAGTATGTT
>BLSH010423037.1:66852-79794 GCA_018402905.1 Glandirana rugosa | reverse complement strand
ATATTTTCTTTGCATAAAAATTGCTTTGCTAATTTATTTTCTGTTCTTTATGCTTTAAAAATAAAGAATAATTCAAATAACAATACTTGCCTAAGTTTATTGAAGAAAATGACAGGTTTGAAGTAGGCAGTTACATTAAAAAGAAAAGTTAGAACAAATAGCAAGGGACCACAAACAAGTTCAATTAAAGGAATTATTATATTTCAGAGATTATGATATTGGGGAAATGTTAAATAGAATAAAAGAGATTAAAAATAATGCAAATTATATTAATATCACTACAGAAAAGCTGTTTTTTTATTACATTTGTAACATGTGTATCACTACCAATGCATCTTCATTATTATCCCATTGAAAAAGATGCTAATGTGCACAGCATTTCGCTATTTGAATTCAATTGCCAATAGACGAACGAATATGCATTGTGAAATAGAAACGTAGGTTTACACGAACGGACACTTCTGGCCGTTCCTGACTTGGAGCATGCGTGTTTTTGCAGGTACAACTTGTTGGACCAACTTCTCTGTACACACGATACAACAGTTGTATGACCACTTGTTGGTACTACCAAAGTTTTCTAGTTTGCTCATACAACTCCCGTTGTACGACCGTCGTACGTCGGCTGTTCTAATCGCGCATACTAACGATCGATTTCGCATACAACGGTCATTCGTACGACCTGTTGTATACGACCGTCGAACCGTGTGTACGAGGCATTAGTGGTTAGCACTTCTACCTAGCAGCACTAGCGTCATTGTTTCAAATCCCAACAAAGACATCCTGCATGTTTTCCAAATATGCATGTGGTGAAAAAAAGCTGTGGCTGGTGTAGGCGGGCTATAAGATGTCTCTCAATGTTATATTAAAACAAACTTTAACCACATCTCTCTTACCTTAACCAAAAATTTTCCCTTTCCCACTTAATTTGCCCAAGCTGTCTCTTTTGTGTGTGTATTTTAGTTTGCTCATTTTCAGCTGCCTGCAGTTGCTGTAGTGTGCCTTAAGGGGCCAGTTCACCCCACATGCAGCCCAGTGCGTTTTTATTCTGCATCAAAAATGCATGGAAAGTAGGTTGTATGTTTCCAATGGCATAGATCAGTTCAGTCCATGGCGTTCCAGAAAAAAAAAGTAGAAAAAAAAAAAAACAGACCCCAGTACAGTGAAAAAACTGGAAAAAAAAAGCATTTGGAAACACATTAAAAACACACATGCAGAAATGCATCCATAACGGATCTGGAGTGGGCTTTTGTGGTGTGAACCAACCCTTAGCCCAAGCAAATGATCTATGTGCTTATGCATCAGCATATGACTGGTGTGGTGGGGATTAGGGGTACTGACTGGGGAAAGTAAGGTTAAAAATGAAAAATGTGTGTACAAAAAACGTAAAGATTTATGTGAAATATATTTTTAATTTATGTAACATACTTTAATTTGAGTAGTTCAGTGTCACTATAGTAACACTGTACTACTCTCGGTGGGGGAGTCCAGTTTTTTTGTGTTAACATTTTGATTGGTGATACAGTGAAAATCTTTTTACCAGTAATATTTTGAACTGTCATGCATGAGTTTCTTTCATGACAGCTGCAATTACTACTGATCTGTGATTGACTAAAGCTAATCACATGGTACAGGGTGCTGTGATAGGCCCAGGTAACATGTGATAGCTGTGAGCCAATCACAACTCACTAATTTATTAATTTATAACAGCTTTGTAGACGTGATCATATGATCGCATAGCAGTCCCATAAGACCAGGGCTATTCAAAGCGGAACAGTACCGTGAGCCACAATCCGCTGTGTTTGGTGGACACAGCAGTTTCTAAGGGCATGCTGCGCACCCCAGCAGACATGCAGCGACCACCTTAGCCCCAGTAGGCACCATAACATATACAGAATCTCACAAAAGTGAGTACACCCCTCACATTTTTGTAAATATTTTATTATATCTTTTCATGTGACAACACTGAAGAAATTACACTTTGCTGCAATGTAAAGTAGTGAGTGTACAGCTTGTATAACAGTGTAAATTTGCTTTCTCCTCAAAATAACTCAACACACAACCGCTGGCAACAAAAGTGAGTACACCCCTAAGTGAAAATGTCTAATTTGCACCCAAAGTGTCAATAATATGTGTGGCCATGTTATTTTCCAGCACTGACTTAACCCTCTTGAGCATGGAGTTAACCAGAGCTTCACAGGTTGCTAATCCTCCATGACTACATCACGGAGCTGGTGGATGTTAGAGACCTTGCGCTCCTCCACTGTTAGGAAGAGGGCCTCTTGGCCGTTTCCGGCTCTCCGCGCGCGCGCCAATGGCGCCTATTTAAGCAGGTCAGCACCAGGAATCAAGTGCTGTCCGTTCTACAGCGTTCCAGTACCCTGTGACCCGTGAGCTACTTTAAGTGACTTCCTGTATCCTGTATCCTGTGACCCCGGCTCCCCTTGGACTTTGTTGCTAGCTGCCTGCCCTGACCTCCGGCCTGTCTACGACTACTATTTGCCTGCTCCTTTGTACCTTTGTTGCCCGCACGTTGCCGACCCTGCCTGAACTCGACCACCTGCCTGCCTGATCCTTCTGTACTTCACCGTCAGCCTGTTAACGACCCGGCCCGCACCACTACTCTTCTGTTGCACAAGCTCCAGCGGAATCTCAGCTGCCATCAGAGACTGTATCCAGCCCTCGTGCCCCCCTGTGCTCCTGGATTCCCTGTCTCCACTACCAGGGGTCTTTGAACCAGGGCCGCAAGAGAGGTTGTCCCCTGCACAAGTCAGACTTGACCACCAGGTACGTGACAGTAACGGACAGACATGCCCGAGTCTGTGCAGGGGACCTCTCCCATGGATGAGTGTGCACCTGGATGGCCTCACTCACGCCATATGGAACCTCCAAGAGGGGTACACCTACCTGGAAGGGAGTATATGGGAGCTCTCCACCTCAGTTTCTGCTGATCCCCGTCAGTCTCCTCCATGCACCATTGTGGCCCTGCCCATGGAGCCCGATGTACCTCTGCCAGAGCGGTTTGCGGGGGACCGCCGGAAGTTCCGGAGCTTCCGTACCTCATGCGAGTCGTATCTCGCTCTCCAACCCCGGACTTTTTCAGTGGAGGCAACTAAGGTGGGGTTGGTGATTTCACTGCTCTTGGAGGAACCACAAGCATGGGCCCATCGCCTATTGGAGCAGAAAGCCCCGGAGACTACCAGTTTGGACCGGCTGTTTCAAGCGATGGCTCAGCTCTATGCAGACCCCCACGTAGCGGCCACGGTGGAAGCAGCCCTTCACGACCTGCAGCAAGGCCGCCGCACAGCGGAGGAATACATCTGAGTTTCAGCGCTGACAGCCTGGAATAAGGCGGCCCTCCGTCATCAATTCAGGCTGGGTCTCTCGGAGCCGCTCAAGGACGAGCTGGCTCGCGTTGGGGTGCCTCCTACCCTCAACGCCCTGGCCGATCAGTCCATACAGATCGATCGGCGCCTGCGAGAACGCAGGATTGAGAGGTCCACGGGGGCTGCACGCCTTACTGGGATGATGCCCAGAAATTCCAGCTGTCCTGATTCCTGTCTAGCCACCCCCTCCGTTCCACCAGACCCATCCGAGTCCATGCAAACCAGTTTCCACCGCCCACCATTGACCTCAGAAGAGCGCCAGAGACGCATGGTCCTCAGCCTCTGCCTATATTTTGGAGGGCCTGGGCATCTGGTGAAGAATTGCCCTGTTAAGGCCGGCATGCGGGCCACTCCGACCCAGAAAAATCTGATGCATTTACCAAGCAACAAAGCTCATCTGGTCATCTCTCTGTCACTACAGCTTCCCAGTGGGGATATCCGGGTGCAGGCAATTATCGATTAAGGAGTTTGCAGTTGCTTTGTTGATGTCACTTTTGCAGCCAACCACCAGATCCCACTTCGACCCAAGGACCATCCAATGGTTGTCCAGCTGGCCGATGGAACCACTATTAAATCCAGCCACGTTACCCAGGAGACCATCCCTATACCCACCAAGTTGGAAGGGGGACACTTGGAATTTCTACGGCTGGACGCCATTGCGTCCCCCCTGTTTCTAGTCATTTTGGGTCTTCCCTGGCTCCGGATGCACAACCCCCACATTGACTGGGCCACAGGGGGAAGTGCAGTTCAGTTCTTCCTACTGCCTTCAGCACTGTCTGCCATCTCCCTCTGAGACCCCATCACCTATACTCTGTCTGGACACTGAACACGACCAGGACACCCGCCTTACTGTACCTGTACCGTACCATGACTTTCTGGACGTATTCAGTAAGAGAGGAGCTGATGTCCTCCCACCGCATAGGTCATACGACTGTCCAATTGACCTTGTGCCTGGAGCCGAGGTCCCTTTCGGTCTGATTTTCCCCTTGTCTGAGGTAGAGCTAGGGGCCCTCAAGGCCTATCTTGATTAGAACCTGGAAAAGGGGTTCATCAGGCCATCTACTTCACCCGCCGGTGCGGGAATCTTCTTTGTGGAGAAGAAAGACCGGTCCCTCAGGCCCTGTATAGACTACCGGGATCTTAACAGGATCACCATCAAAAACAGGTACCCTGTCACGCACCTGATGGTGGAATCTGTCTTGTGCAGGAAGCAACCACTCTTACGACCCTGGTTCAGGAACCCCTGATAGAGCAGACAGAGGGTTCCAGAGCACAGAGGGGCAGGAGGGCTGGACTGGAACACTGGTGGCAAGATAGCTCCGTCAGAGGCTCGTGCAGGTGTAGAGTAGTGAGGCAGGCTGAGGTCGGCAACTGGCTGGCAAGTGGTACAGAAGGATCAGGCAAAAGGGTCGTCAGGTGCAGGCAGGGTTGTTAACGAGCAGGCAGCGAGGTACAAAGGGATCAGGCAAAAGTGGGGTCGTGGGGCAAGCTGGGGGTCGGTGCAGGCGGAAGTCAATCAAAGGTCAAACAAGCCGGGTCTCAGAAACAGGTCAGGATACAGATTCAGAGGATAGGTAGCTCTCCAGATACACTCCAACGCTGTAGAACGGACAGCACTTGTTGACAGGAACAGGAAGTTTAAATAGAGCTGCTCATCCAGGAATTAGAGGAAAACACAACCACATGCAATTAACCCTTAGCAGTCTTTTTCTAACATTCCCCCCCCCCCCCAAGGGGCAGCCTCCGGATGGCCAAAGGGGCTCTCTTGGTTGGGTTGCTCCGCAAAAAAGTCAGGATAAGTTCAGGGGCATGAAAATTGCCCTCTGGTTCCCACAAGTTTTCTTAGGGGCCAAACCCCTTCCATTTTATCAAATACTGTGTGGATCCAGATCTCCTCCGACAGTCCAGAATGGCTTCAACCTCAAACTCCTCCTCTCCATCCACAAGCACTGGTTCCGGTGGTCCCTTTTTCCGACCCGGGAACGGATCTGGAGGGACTGGCTTAAGCAGAGATACATGGAACACCGGGTGCACACGTAAGGATGAAGGCAGGACCAGTTCATAAGTCACCCTGTTCACTCTCCTCTTAACGGGAAAAGGCCCAACAAATCTGGGTTCCAATTTTCTCGAGGGACAGGCAAATTTTAGGTTTTGGTGAGCTCTGTGGTCCTGGCAAGTGTGTCCCGCAGGATCTGTGTATTTTCCCTGAAAAAATTCAAGGTGTCTTGTACTGCTGGTACCGTACCTTCAATAGCCAAGCCAGGTAGAAAAGTCGGGTGGAATCTATAATTCGCCCAGAATGGGGACTGTTTGGTGGCTGCGTGAACAGTATTATTGAAGGCAAATTCAGCTAGAGGTAATAGGGAGGCCCAGTCGTTCTGAGAGAATGATGAGAAGCACCGCAGATACTGTTCCAGCGTCTGATTTGTTCTCTCAGATGGCCATTTGTCTGAGGGTGGTAGGCCGAAGACAGGGATAATTAAATTTCCAGTGCTGAACACAGGGATCTCCAGAACTTGGAGGTAAACTGAACCCCACGATCTGACACGATGCTCAGGGGTATTCCGTGTAGTCGGACGATCTCCCGGATGAAAACTTCCGCTGTCTCTGCAGCCGTAGGTGTCCCCTTCATAGGCAAGAAGTGGGCCATCTTGGTCATGCGATCCACAACCACAAAGATGGCGGTAAAGCCCTTGGATGGAGGTAGTTCCACGATAAAGTTCATGGCTATCCGGGTCCATGGACCCTCAGGTACTGGGAGTGGGTTCAAAAGACCCCAAGCCTTGCGCTTGTCCGTTTTATTGCGTGCACAAGTGGCGCACGTGCTCACATACTTCCGGCAGTCTTCTTCTGCCAACGGCCACCAGAAGGAACGTAAGATCAGCTCCAATGGCTTACGCATTCCAAAATGCCCCGCCAACTTGTGGTCGTGGCAAAGTTCCAACACCATGGGGCGTTGCTCTGCTGGAATAAAAAGCTGCTGACCGTGCCACCAAAGGCCATCCTTCTCTGACAATCTGGGGTCCCGGGAGCCGGTAGCACTAGCCAGGGACCGTCTAATTTGAGCCAGGAGGTCCTCCTGGGACAATAAGAAGTTCCGTGACGGAAGAATAGTGTCTGGGACAGCACAGTTGCCGGAATCATTAAACATCCTTGAAAGGGCATCAGGTTTGACATTGTTCGACCTGGGCCTGTATGTTAGATGGAAGAGAAACCTCGAAAAGAAAAGTGCCCAACGAGCTTGACGTGGTTTCAGCCTTTTGGCCGTTCTCAGATACTCAAGGTTTTTGTGATCAGTATATATTAAAATAGGGTGTGTGGCTCCTTCCAACAAGCATCGCCATTCCTCGAGTGCTGCCTTGATGGTCAAAAGCTCTCTATCCCCCACGTCATAATTCCTCTCCGGGGAGGACAGTTTCCGAGAGAAGAACGCGACAGGGTGGAGCAGAGCCTTGGGACCCTGTCTTTGGGAAAGAACTGCCCCCACTGCAATTTCAGAAGCGTCCACCTCCAGGACATAGGGCAGGGCCGAGTCAGGGTGCTTTAGAATGGGTGCTGCTGTGAACAGGCCTTTAAGAGTCTGAAAAGCTACTTCTGCCTCTGTGGACCACTGAAAGTGTGTGTTCTGTTTTGTGAGCTGCGTGATGGGCGCAATGATGGCTGAGAATCCCTTTATAAATTTTCTATAAAAATTTGCGAAGCCCACGAAACGTTGGACCCCTTTCCTGTCTGACGGTGCTGGCCAGTCAAGAATGGTGGAGACCTTCTGGGGGTCCATTGTAATTCCGGTCACGGAGAGCACTAATCCCAAGAAGTGGATACTGGTTTGTTCGAAAGCGCACTTCTCCGCTTTGGCATAGAACCCATGCTGTCGAAGACGGCCCAAGACCTTGGTGACATGCACTCTGTGTTCCTCAAGGGAGGACGAGAAGATCAAAATGTCATCTAGGTATATAATCACAAATAAATCCAAGAAGTCCCGAAAGGCATCATTTACAAAGTGCTGAAATGTAGCGTGGGCATTACACAGACCAAAGGGCATGACTAGATACTCGTAATGCCCGAAACGAGTACGGAAGGCGGTCTTCCACTCATCGCCTTCTCGGATGCGGACTAGGTTGTAGGCACCCCATAGATCTAGTTTAGAAAAAATGATGGCAGATCCCAGTCTTTGGAAAAGTTCAGGAACCAAGGGTAAGGGGTAACGGTTCTTGATCGTTATCCGGTTTAATTCCCGGTAGTCTATACAGGGTCGTAGAAAATGATCCTTCTTCTCTACGAAAAAGATACCTGCTCCTGTGGGGGCTGAGGAGGGTCGGATAAATCCTTTTCCTAAATTGTCATCGAGATAGGCCTTGAGGGCCGCCAACTCTAGCTCTGACAGAGGATAACTCCTTCCGAACAGCACCTCCGCTCCGGGTAGCAGCTCGATTGGACAGTCGTAGGGGCGGTGAGGCGGATGTTTCTCAGCCCCCTTTTTACTGAACACATCCAGGTATTCATGGTAAACGGACGGAACAGCCAGACGGGTCTCAGGGTCAGAGTCCATGTCCAGACAACCCAATGTGGACCCGTGTTAGGCAATGCTGCCTGCAGTATGGAGATCGGAACTGGATGGTCCCAATAGTCCAATCTATGTCGGGACTGTGGGTAGGCCCAAGATGATGGGGAACAGAGGGGATGCGATCACATCCAACAAAAGGAGTTCCTGGTGGCCATCAGCGGTGGTGGCAGGTAGTGGGACGGTCTCCTGGGTCACCACACCCGACTTAATGGGTGATCTGTCGGCCAGGCGGATGGTGAAATTGTGGGTCTTTGGCCGAAGGGGAATCTGTTGCGATGCTGCAAAGTTTTCATCCAGGAAGCAGCTACACACTCCAGAATCAATAATGGCTGCCACTTGGATACTCCTTCCTGGAAGCTGCAGAGAGAGAGAGCACAAGGTGAGAGACAGGGTGATGAATGCTGGACACATCACTGAAGGAGGCTGGCAAACACTTACCGCGCTTAGCGGGACAGGATCTCACCATGTGACCAGGTTCTCCGCAGTAAAGGCACAGACTTAATGTGAACCTCCGCTGCCTCTCTTCAGGGGTCAGAGACGGGCATAGGAGCCCTATTTGCATGGGCTCAGTGGTGTCTTGTGGAGAGGAGGAAGAGGTAAACTGAGTTGGCCTTGGGTAGGCAGGGACTCGGGGAAGCATCCAGGTGGGCCGTGAGAGACCCGGAGCCCTTTCAGCACGGCGCTCATGGAGTCGCCGGTCAATCTGTATTGCCAGATTGATGAGGGCATCCAACGTAGCAGGCACCCCCACCCGAGCCAGTTCATCCTTGATAGGGTCAGATAATCCAAGGCGGAACTGATAGCACAAAGCGGCATCATTCCATGCCGTGTCAGCGCCCCAGCGTCTGAACTCCGCTACATAATCCTCCGCGGAGCTGTGGCCCTGCTGAAGGGCATGCAGTGCGGCCTCTGCTGTGGCTACCTGATGCGGATCTTCATACAATCGGGCCATGGCTTGAAAAAACAGAGCTGCAAAAGATACTTCGGGGGCTCTCTGCTCCCACAAACGGTGGGCCCAGGCCTGGGGCTCTTCCTGCAATAAGGAGATAATCAACCCCACCTTAGTAGTCCCTAAAGAGAACGTGTGAGGCTGGAGGCCAAAATAGAGCTCACAGGCGTTGCGGAAGGCCCGGAACTTGCGGCGGTCTCCTGAAAACTTGTCCGGCAGGGGGACCTTGGGCTCTGATGGCAGGGCCACAATGGTGCGGCTAACGGCCTGAGTGCCTCCAGAAGGGGTGGGTGCTGAGAGCTCCAAGAACCGTTCTTCCAACCGGGTGTAGCCATCTTGAAGGCTCTTGACTGCCTGTGTCAGGCCGGCTAGATGGACACACAGCTCATCCATCGCAGAGGGTGCTCCCTGCGCAGACTCAGACATGGCTGTCCGTTGCTGTCACGCACCTGATGGTGGAGTCTGTCTTGTGCAGGAAGCAACCACTCTTACGTCCCTGGTTCAGGAACCCCTGATAGAGCAGACAGAGGGTTCCAGAGCACAGAGGGGCACGAGGGCTGGACTGGAACACTGGTGGCAAGATAGGTCTGTCAGAGGCTCGTGCAGGTGTAGAGTAGTGAGGCAGGCTGAGGTCGGAAACTGGCTGGCAAGTGGTACAGAAGGATCAGGCAAAAGGGTCGTCAGGTGCAGGCAGGGTCGTTAACAAGCAGGCAGCGAGGTACAAAGGGATCAGGCAGAAGAATGGTCGTGGGGCAAGCTGGGGGTCCGTGCAGGCGGAAGTCAATCAAAGGTCAAACAAGCCGGGTCTCAGGAACAGGTCAGGATACAGATTCAGAGGATAGGTAGCTCTCCAGATACACTCCAACGCTGTAGAACGGACAGCACTTGCTGACAGGAACAGGAAGTTTAAATAGAGCTGCTCATCCAGGAATTAGAGGAAAACACAACCACATGCAATTAACCCTTAGCAGTCTTTTTCTAACATACCCCCTGCTTTTGGTCCCCGAACTTTTCCAGAGGCTAGGAACTGCAGCCGTGTTCACAAAGTTTAGACGTCTGCGGGGCGTACAATCTCATCCGCATACGGGAAGGGGATGAGTGGAAGACGGCCTTCCGAACCAGGTTTGGTCACTATGAATACCTAGTTATGCCGTTTGGACTTTGCAATGCTCCCGCTACGTTCCAACACCTGGTGAATGATATTTTCAGAGACTATCTTGACCAATTTGTAGTGATCTACCTGGACGACATTTTAATCTTCTCCCCTTCCCTGGAAGAACATCACAGGCACGTGAGATGTGTGCTTGCCCACCTTCGACAACATGGCCTATATGCCAAGGCAGAGAAATGCGCTTTTGAACGCACCAGCATCTCCTTCCTTGGCTTTGACATTTCGGTCACAGGAACAACCATGGACCCGCAGAAGGTCTCAGCCATCCTGGACTGGCCGGCGCCAGTCGACAGAAAGGGTGTCCAACGGTTCGTAGGATTCGCAAACTTCTACAGAAAGTTCATCAAGGTGTTCTCGTCGGTCATTGCGCCCATCATCCAGCTTACGAAACAGGGTTTGCGTTTCCGTTGGACTCCTGAAGCTCAAGAGGCTTTCACAAAACTTAAAGAACTGTTCATCTCTGCTCCCATCCTTAAACACCCAGACCCGGCTCTGCCTTATGTCCTTGAGGTGGACTCATCAGAGACAGCAGTGGGAGCAGTTCTCTCTCAGAGACGAGGCCCAAAAGCTGCGCTCCATCCCATTGCGTTCTTCTCCCGAAAGCTCTCACCCCCCGAAAGGAATTACGACGTCGGTGACCGAGAGCTGCTGGCAATTAAGTCCGCCCTGGAGGAATGGCGGTACCTCCTGGAAGGAGCGACTCACCCTGTTCTGGTCTTCACAGACCATAAGAACCTCGAGTACCTGCGGACCGCTAGGAGGCTTAAACCTCACCAGGCAAGGTGGGCACTATTCTTCTCGAGGTTCCAAATGCACATCACATACAGGCTTGGGTCTAAAAATGTGAAGCCGTACGTCCTGTCCAGAATGTTCCATGACCCAGGAGATACCTCTCCCCCAGACACCATCCTACCTGCCAATAGCTTCCTGCTGACACAAGAGGACTTCCTTACCAGGATCCGATGATCCTTTGTCGGTCGCACCATGCCGCCGGATCAAGGGCTCACCATAAAGGATGGGCTGTGGTGGCGGTCAGGCAACCGACTCTTCATCCCGCAGGAGCTGCGCCTAGCAGCGCTTTTACTCTGCCACGACCTCAAATTAGCACACTTCGGGGGTCGTAAGACGGCAGAGCTGCTTTCCTGCTCATTCTGGTGGCCCCGCCTGAACGAGGACTGTAAGGACTATGTGAGCGCCTGCCTTGTCTGTGCCAAGAGTAAGACTGAGAGGTCTAAAGCTTGGGGTCTGCTGACTCCATTACCTATCCCGGAGCGTCCTTGGTCCCAGATCTCGATAGACTATATAGTGGAGTTGCCTCCGTCGGCGGGCTTCAGTACCATCCTTGTGGTGGTAGACCGCCTCACGAAGATGGCTCACTTCATACCCATGAAGGGTACCCCCACAGCAGCTGAAACAGCTGACATCTTCATCAAAGAGGTGGTCCACCTTCATGGTATTCCCAGCAACATAGTCTCAGACCGAGGAGTACAGTTTACGCCCCGCTTCTGGAGGTCTCTGTGCTCTTCCTTGGGAATCAGTCTTGCCTTCTCCTCCACATATCATCCACAGTCGAACGGTCAAACTGAGAGAACTAATCAAACCCTGGAGCAGTATATCCACTGCTACTCTCAGGATGATTGGATTTCCTTGCTGCTCGTAGCCGAGTTCGCATACAACAACTCCATTCATTCTGCTACCAAGCAAACCCCATTCTGGGTGAACTTCGGCTACCACACTACCTTCTTACCTGGCCTGCCCACAGAGAGCTCTGTACCTGCCGTACTGGAAGTCACCCAGTTCCTGGAGGAAAACAGTAAACGGTTACAAGAAACTGTTTCCCAGACCCAAGCACTCAGTAAGAAGAGTTTCGACAAGGGAAGACAAGGAGAATTGGAACTGCAACCAGGCCAACAGGTCTGGCTATCAACCAAAAATCTGAGGCTATCCTGCCCCTCCAGGAAACTGGGGCCATAATACATTGGGCCCTTCCCAGTAAAAAGACAGATTAACAAGGTCGCATTCGAGCTGGATCTACCCGCATCACTCCTCATTCACCTGGTCTTCCATGTGAACCTGCTCAAGCCTGTGGTTAAGGACCTCTTCCCTGGGCGCAACACAGCCCCTCCAGAACCGGTCTTGGTGGACGGAGAGGAGGAATTTGAAGTGGAGACTATTCTCGACTGCAGGAGAAGAGGGGGCATCATCCAATTTCTGGTCAAATTGAAGGGCTATGGGCCCGAAGAGAGCTCTTGGGAGCCTGAAGAGAATTTACATGCGGAAGCTCTGATCAGGACCTTCTGGAGAAGGAACCCGACCAAGAGAGCCCGTTTGGGCATCCGGAGGCTGCCCTTTGGAGGGGGCAATGTTAGGAAGATGGCCTCTTGGCCATTTCCGGCTCTCTGTGCGCGTTCATGCGTGCGCCAATAGCAGCAATTTAAGCATGACAGCACCAGGAAGCAAGTGCTGTCCATTCTACAGCGTTCCAGTACCCTGTGACCTGTGAGCTACTCTAAGTGACTTCCTGTATCCTGTGACCCCGGCTCTACCGTCGACTCTTAGGCGACCTCGAACACGTTGTCTTCTCATCACCACGCCCGGCCCAGCAATTGTCCGACCGCCACTTCATGTCTTCCTAGTCCGTCCGCCGACCAGCTCAAGTCCGTCCCAGCCGTTGCACGCCCGTTGTTTCCATGTTTTCTCGTCCGTTTCTCATCAGCATCTGTCCGGCCTCCAGTCCCGTCCGTCTATCGTTGTTTCAGGTTCCCCTCGGCCCCAGTGTCCTATGTCCTTCAGTGAATCTCATCGAGTGTCCAGTGTCCCATGACCTTGCGACATCTTACCTGTCGTGAACGAAGGACCACGACAGTACGAATTT
>BLSH010423037.1:56611-66842 GCA_018402905.1 Glandirana rugosa | reverse complement strand
GTCTGGCTATCAACCAAAAATCTGAGGCTATCCTGCCCCTCCAGGAAACTGGGGCCATAATACATTGGGCCCTTCCCAGTAAAAAGACAGATTAACAAGGTCGCATTCGAGCTGGATCTACCCGCATCACTCCTCATTCACCTGGTCTTCCATGTGAACCTGCTCAAGCCTGTGGTTAAGGACCTCTTCCCTGGGCGCAACACAGCCCCTCCAGAACCGGTCTTGGTGGACGGAGAGGAGGAATTTGAAGTGGAGACTATTCTCGACTGCAGGAGAAGAGGGGGCATCATCCAATTTCTGGTCAAATTGAAGGGCTATGGGCCCGAAGAGAGCTCTTGGGAGCCTGAAGAGAATTTACATGCGGAAGCTCTGATCAGGACCTTCTGGAGAAGGAACCCGACCAAGAGAGCTCGTTTGGGCATCCGGAGGCTGCCCTTTGGAGGGGGCAATGTTAGGAAGATGGCCTCTTGGCCATTTCCGGCTCTCTGTGCGCGTTCATGCGTGCGCCAATAGCAGCCATTTAAGCATGACAGCACCAGGAAGCAAGTGCTGTCCATTCTACAGCGTTCCAGTACCCTGTGACCTGTGAGCTACTCTAAGTGACTTCCTGTATCCTGTGACCCCGGCTCCCCTTGGACTTTGTTGCTATCTGCCTGCCCTGACCTCCGGCCTGTCTACGACTACTCTTTGCCTGCTCTTTTGTACCTTTGTTGCCCGCACGTTGCCGACCCTGCCTGAACTCGACCAGCCGCCTGCCTGATCCTTCTGTACTTCACCGCCAGCCTGTTAACGACCCGGCCCGCACCACTACTCTTCTGTTGCACAAGCTCCAGCGGATTCTCAGCTGCCATCAGAGACTGTACCCAGCCCTCGTGCCCCCTTGTGCTCTAGGATTCCCTGTCTCCACTACCAGGGGTCCTTGAACCAGGGCCGCAAGAGAGGTTGTCCCCTGCACAAGTCAGACCACCAGGTACGTGACATCCACCTTCCGTTTGAGGGTGTCCCACAGATGCTCAGTAGGGGTCTCAGTTTCAGGGTCTTGGCAATCTTCTTATAGCCTAGGCGATCTTTATGTAGAGCAACAATTCTTTTTTTCAGATCCTCAGAGACTTCTTTGCCATGAGGTGCCATGTTGAACTTCCAGTGACCAGTATGAGAAAGTGAGAGCGATCACACCAAATTTAACATACCTGCTTCCCATTCACACATGAGACCTTGTAACACTAACGAGTCACATGATATCGGGGAGGGAAAATGGCTAATTGGGCCCAATTTGGACATTTTAACTTAGGGGTGTACTCACTTTTGTTGCCAGCAGTTTAGACATTAATGGCTGTGTGTTGAGTTATTTTGAGGGGACAGCAAATTTACACTGTTATTCAAGCTGTACACTCACTACTTTACATTGTATCAAAGTGTCATTTCTTCAGTGTTGTCACATGAAAAGATATATAGAAACAACAAGTTGTCAGGAAGTGATGTACAGGAGGAGTGTGGAGCAATACGCAGAAGATAGGAAGTGATGTACAGGAGAAGTATGGAGCGATACTCAGAAGATAGGAAGTGATGTACAGGAGTGTAGAGCGATACTCAGAAGATAGGAAGTGATGTACAGGAGGAGTGTGGAGCGATACTCAGAAGATAGAAGGTGATGTACAGGAGGAGTGTGGAGCGATGCACAGAAGATAGGAAGCGGTGTACAGGAGGACTATGGAGTGATACTTAAAAGATAGGAAGTGATGTACAGGAGGAGTATGGAGCGATGGTCAGAAGATAGGAAGTGATGTGCAGGAGGAGTATGGAGCGATGCGCATAAGATAGGAAGTGATGTACAGGAGGAGTATGGAGCAATTCTCAGAAGATAGGAAGTGATGTACAGGAGGAGTGTGGAGCGATGCGCAGAAGATAGGAAATGATGTACAGGAGGAGTATGGAGCGATACTCAGAAGATAGGAAGTGATGTACAAGAATGTGGAGCGATACTCAGAAGATAGAAGGTGATGTACAGGAGGAGTGTGGAGCGATGCACAGAAGATAGGAAGCGGTGTACAGGACGACTATGGAGCAATACTTAAAACGAATGAACTCAGGAACCGAGGTACAAGGAGGAGAAGCTGTGGTGAGATAATTTATGCTGGAGGTGGCATACACCCACATGTCTGTTTGACATTCCATAACTAGAGGGTCCATCTGCTCTGGTAAGCATTCAGTATTCTCGTGTGTTGGTGAATCACCGGGTGGAGGATGTTTAAATTTGGATCTAGTCTGCACAGTGCGACGGAAGTTGGATATTTTTTCCCTTTTTTCCTTTTTCTGGAATTCGGACACTTTAGTCACAGTTTTTTGTTTTATATGAGTGTTTTTGCACATGAACTTTATTTCTGATTTGTGCATGATCTTGTAGCGCAACTTGTTGTTTCTATATATACTATCATTGTGTCAATAGCGCACATTTTAAGTTGCAGCTGTTTTTCACTTAATGTTTTTGGTTATATTAGTGTGGTACTGTCCCCCCCCCTCCCCTCTACATGAAAATATATAAAAAAAATTTACAAAAATGTGAGGGGTGTACTCACTTTTGTGAGATACTGCATGTACATGATTGTGCCTCAGTTTATGTATTGTGGCAGGACAGTGTGTGTGTGTGTGTGTGTGTGTGTGTGTATGTATGTTCAGTATCTCACAAAAGTGAGTACACCCCTCACATTTTTGGAAATATTTTATAATATCTTTTCATGTGACAACACTGAAAAAATGACACTTTGCTACAATGTAAAGTAGTGAGTATACAGTTTGTATAACAGTGTAAATATGCTGTCCCCTCAAAAAAACTCAACACACAGCCATTAATGTCTAAACCGCTGGCAACAAAAGTGAGTACACCCCTAAGTAAAAATGTCCAAAATGGGCCCAATAAGCCATTTTCCCTTCCCCGGTGTCATGTGACTCGTTCATGTTACAAGGTCTCAGATGTGAATGGGGAGCAGGTGTGTTAAATTTGGTGTTATCACTCTCACTCTCTCATACTGGTCACTGGAAGTTCAACATGGCACCACATGGCAAAGAACTCTCTGAGGATCTGAAAAAAAATGTTGCTCTACATAAAGATGGCCTAGGCTATCAGAAGACTACCAAGACCCTGAAACTGAGCTGCAGCACGGTGGCCAAGACCATACATCAGTTTAATAGGACAGGTTCCACTCAGAACAGGCCTCGTCATGGTCGAACAAGAAAGTTGAGTGCACGTGCTCAGCATCATATCCAAGGTTTGTCTTTGGAAAATAGACGTATGAGTGCTGCCAGCATTGCTGCAGAGGTTGAAGGGGTGGGAGGTCAGTCTGTCAGTGCTCAGATGATACGCCGCACACTGCATCAAATTGGTCTGCATGGCTGTCATCCCAGAAGGAAACCTCTTCTAAAGATGATGCACAAGAAAGCCTGCAAACAGTTTGCAGAAGACAAGCAGACTAAAGACATGGATTAACCCCCTGACAGCTCACCTAAGTAACCAAAGGGGGCAGATAAAAAAAAAAATGCAATAAAAATTTTAAAAAATTATACAAAAATAGACCCCCCCAAAAAGGATATTGATAAAAAATGAACAAATTACATTGTAAAAAAAAAAATACATAGAAATAAAATAAAAATAAAAATACTGACACCGTCCACTGCTCTACTGACACCATCCACTGCTCTACTGACACCGTCCACTGCTCTACTTACACTGCCCACTGTCCTACTGACACCGTCCATTGCCCTACTGACACCGTCCACTGTCCTACTGACACCATCCACTGCTCTTCTGACACCGTCCACTGCTCTGACAAAGTCCACTGTCCTACTGACACAGTCCACTGCTCTGTTGACACCATCCACTGTCCTACTGACACCATCCACTGCTCTACTGACTCCATCCACTGTCCTACTGACACTGTCCACTGTCCTACTGACACCGTCCACTGCTCTACTGATACCGTTCACTGTCCTACTGACACCGCCCACTGCCCTACTGACACCGCCCACTGCTCTACTGACATTGCCCACTACCCTACTGACACTGCCCACTGCCCTACTGACACCGTCCACTGCTCTACTGACACCGTCCACTGCTCTACTGACACCGTCCACTGCTCTACTGACACCGTCCACTGCTCTACTGACACCTTCCTCTGCTCTACTGACACCGTTCACTGTCCTACTGACACGGTCCACTGCTCTACTGACACTGCCCACTGCTCTATTGACACCGCCCACTGCTCTACTGACACCGTCCTCTGCTCTACTGACACTGTCCACTGTCCCACTGACACCGTCCACTGCTCTACTGACACCGCCCACTGCTCTACTGACACTGCCCACTGTCCTACTGACACCGTCCATTGCCCTACTGACACCGTCCACTGTCCTACTGACACCATCCACTGCTCTACTGACACCATCCACTGCTCTACTGACACCATCCACTGCTCTACTGACAAAGTCCACTGTCCTACTGACACAGTCCACTGCTCTGTTGACACCATCCACTGTCCTACTGACACCATCCACTGCTCTACTGACACCATCCACTGTCCTACTGACACCATCCACTGTCCTACTGACACCGTCCACTGCTCTACTGATACCGTTCACTGTCCTACTGACACCGCCCACTGCCCTACTGACACCGCCCACTGCTCTACTGACATCGCCCACTACCCTACTGACACTGCCCACTGCCCTACTGACACCGTCCACTGCTCTACTGACACCGTCCACTGCTCTACTGACACCGTCCACTGCTTTACTGACACTGTCCACTGCTCTACTGACACCTTCCTCTGCTCTACTGACACCTTCCTCTGCTCTACTGACACCTTCCTCTGCTCTACTGACACCGTTCACTGTCCTGCTGACACGGTCCACTTCTCTACTGACACTGCCCACTGCTCTATTGACACCGCCCACTGCTCTACTGACACTGTCCTCTGCTCTACTGACACTGTCCACTGTCCCACTGACACCGTCCACTGCTCTACTGACACCGCCCACTGCTCTACTGACACTGCCCACTGTCCTACTGAAACCGTCCATTGCCCTACTGACACCGTCCACTGTCCTACTGACACCATCCACTGCTCTACTGACACCATCCACTGCTCTACTGACACCGTCCACTGCTCTACTGACAAAGTCCGCTGTCCTACTGACACCATCCACTGTCCTACTGACACCATCCACTGCTCTACTGACACCATCCACTGTCCTACTGACACCATCCATTGTCCTACTGACATCGTCCACTGCTCTACTGATACCGTCCACTGTCCTACTGACACCGTCCACTGCTCTACTGACACCATCCACTGTCCTACTGACACCATCCACTATCCTACTGACACCGTCCACTGCCTTACTGAAGATAGGAAGTGATGTACAGGAGGAGTGTGGAGCAATACTCAGAAGATAGGATGCGATGTACAGGAGGAGTGTGGAGCGATACTTAGAAGATAGGAAGTGATGTACAGGAGGAGTGTAGAGCAGTACTCAGAAGATAGGAGGCGATGTACAGGAGAAGTGTGGAGCGATACTTAGAAGATAGGAAGTGATGTACAGCAGGAGTATGGAGCGATGCGCATAAGATAGGAAGTGATGTACAGGAGGAGTATGGAGCGATTCTCAGAAGATAGGAAGTGATGTACAGGAGGAGTATGGAGCGATTCTCAGAAGATAGGAAGTGATGTACAGGAGGAGTGTGGAGCGATGCGCAGAAGATAGGAAGTGATGTACAGGAGGAGTATGGAGCGATACTCATTAGATAGGAAGTGATGTACACGAGTGTGGAGCGATACTCAGAAGATAGGAAGTGATGTACAGGAGGAGTGTGGAGCGATACTCAGAAGATAGAAGGTGATGTACAGGAAGAGTGTGGAGCGATGCACAGAAGATAGGAAGCGGTGTACAGGAGGACTATGGAGCGATACTTAAAAGATAGGAAGTGATGTACAGGAGGAGTATGGAGTGATGGTCAGAAGATAGGAAGTGATGTGCAGGAGGAGTATGGAGCGATGCGCATAAGATAGGAAGTGATGTACAGGAGGAGTATGGAGCGATTCTCAGAAGATAGGAAGTGATGTACAGGAGGAGTATGGAGCGATTCTCAGAAGATAGGAAGCGATGTACAGTAGGAGTGTGGAGTGATTCTCAGAAGATAGGAAGTGATGTACAGGAGGAGTATGGAGCGATACTCAGAAGATAGGATGCGATGTACAGGAGGAGTGTGGAGCGATACTTAGAAGATAGGAAGTGATGTACAGGAGGAGTGTGGAGCGATGCGCAGAAGATAGGAAGTCATGTACAGGGGGAGTATGGAGCGATACTTAGAAGATAGGAAGCGATGTACAGGAGGAGTGTGGAGCAATACTCAGAAGATAGGAAGCGATGTACAGGAGGAGTATGGAGCAATGCTCAGAAGATAGGAAGTGATGTGCAGGAAGAGTATGGAGCGATGCGCAGAAGACAGGAAGTGATGTACAGGAGGAGTATAGAGCCATACTTAGAAGATAGGAAGCGATGTACAGGAGGAGTATGGAGCGATTCTCAGAAGATAGGAAGCGATGTACAGTAGGAGTGTGGAGCGATTCTCAGAAGATAGGAAGTGATGTACAGGAGGAGTGTGGAGCAATGCGCAGAAGATAGGAAGTCATGTACAGGAGGAGTATGGAGCGATACTCAGAAGATAGGATGCGATGTACAGGAGGAGTGTGGAGCGATACTTAGAAGATAGGAAGTGATGTACAGGAGGAGTGTGGAGCGATGCGCAGAAGATAGGAAGTCATGTACAGGGGGAGTATGGAGCGATACTTAGAAGATAGGAAGCGATGTACAGGAGGAGTGTGGAGCAATACTCAGAAGATAGGAAGCGATGTACAGGAGGAGTATGGAGCAATGCTCAGAAGATAGGAAGCGATGTACAGAATAAGTATGGAGCGATACTTAGAAGACAGGAAGTGATGTGCAGGAGGAGTATGGAGCGATGCGCAGAAGACAGGAAGTGATGTACAGGAGGAGTATAGAGCGATACTTAGAAGATAGGAAGCGATGTACAGGAGGAGTATGGAGCGATGCTCAGAAGATAGGAAGTGATGTACAGGAGGAGTGTGGAGCGATGCTTAGTAGATAGGAAGCGATGTGCAGGAGGAGTATGGAGCGATTCTCATTAGATAGGAAGTGATGTACAGGAGGAGTATGAAGCGATACTCAGAAGAAAGGATGCGTTGTACAGGAGGAGTATGGAGCGATACTCAGAAGAGATCCAATTGTCCTTCCCAGACCAATTTTCAGCATTCAGTGCTCTCACACTTTGAATGACAATTACTCTCTCATGCTACACTGTACCCAAACAACATTTTTATCAATTTTTTCACACAAATAGAGCTTTCTTTTGGTGGCATTTAATCACCATTGGGTTTTTTATTTTTTGTGACATAAGTGAAAAAAGAGCGTTTTTTTTTTGTTTTTTTTAAAACACCTTTTTTTATTTCCTATGATAAAATTTTGCAAAAATGCCATTTTTGTTCATTAAAGCGGAGTTCCACCCAAAAGTGTTTCTTCCACTGGTTGGATTCCCCCCCCAGGTGTCACATTTGGCACCTTTCAGGGGGGGAGGGAGAAGTGGACACCTGTCTTCAGACAGGTGTCCTTTTCCATACATCCGGGAGCTCGGGGCCGGCAGCCACGGCGGCTGACGTCAGCAGCCCGGCTCCCTCCTCGCTCTGCTACTGGCCACCTGGCCAATAGCAGAGCGCGGCGGAGCCTCGCACATGTGCAGTAAGGTGCCCGGCGTGAAGCTGTAATGCTACACGTCAGGGTTCCCTTACCCGCAATGGATGCGGCTGCACCCGACCTCCGATCCAAAGATCGGCGGCGGGTGCCGACATCGCTGGACTCCAGGACAGGTAAGTGTCCTATTATTAAAAGTCAGCAGCTACAGTATGTGTAGCTGCTGACTTTTAATTTTTTTTTTTTAGGCGGACCTCCACTTTAATTTGGGCCAAAGCCTATACTGCTACAAATCTTTGGTAAAAATTACCCAAAAAAGTGTATATTATTTGGTCTGTGTGAAGGTTATAGAGTCTACAAGCTATGGTGCCAATCATCAAAAATTGATCACACCAGATGTACTGATGGCCGATCTCATTTCTTGAGGCCCTGAAATGCCAGGACAGTAGAAATACCCCCCAAATGACCCCTTTTTTGAAAAGTAGACATTCCAAGGTATTCAGTAAGAGGCATGGTGAGTTTTTTGAAGTTGTATTTTTTTCCCACAATTCTTTTGAATATAAAGAAATTATTATTTATCTTACGTTCACTGACAGACACAGCTCTTCTTAATTGACACGTGGGTTTTATGTCCTCCTATCAGGAGTGACTAAGCAAAACAGATGCAAAAGCATCAGGGATAGGCTTGCCCCTCCCATGGGGGCCGTCCTCACCTGAGCCTATAAAACCCCCTGCTGGCCAATAGCATTCAGTTTTGTTTGCCTAGTGCAAAGGAGTTGACTGGGTTCCCTCTGGGACCTGCGTTTTCTGCATGTAAATTTTCTCTGAGGAAAAAATGAAGACTTCTATCAAGTAACCGGCTTTGGCATAGAGCGGATATCACGAATCCAAAGCTTTGCCCTGCCAGGCCACCTCCTGGCGAGCTACCCTGAAATGACAGGGCTACGTCGCTCAGGGCCCATTCCGTGCGGACGGCCTGTGGCTGTTGCCACTTGTGCCCAGGGTCTGGCTTTTGCCTTTCCAGTTGCCTTGGCCAGCAGCAATACTTCCCGGGACAAGGGGGGTAAGTCTGCTTCAGGTGGCTACCCGCAACGCCCATCGGACTGGTGAGTGGACCCCTCCCCCGCCTTAGGGCATGTGGAGCGGCATCCGGGGCAGTTAAAATTTAGCCGTAGCTTTTTCCATCAGGGGTGCACCTAGTAAGTCGCTTCGGTTGTCACGGGGACCCCGTGGCACTCTCTGAAGGCGAATTGGTTCTCTCAGATACTGAAGAGGACCAGGGGACCTCAGTGGCGCGCGACAGGGCAATTGTGGCGGCGCTAATTGTTGACATTCGCCAGGCCCTGCGCCTTGATCAGTCAGCGGAGGCGCAGACTTCCACTTATGTCTGTGGGTCTTTGAGGCCTCCTAAGTCCCCTAGGGTTTTTCCCTATGATCAATTTTTTGAGTGGGCTGTTTTTAAGGAATGGGGTTTCCCCAAAAATTCCTTCACCTTGCCTAAGCGTTTTGAGGAGCGCTATCCCTTTCAGGATGCTTTCCTTAAGCGGTGGGCTTCCCCTTCGGTGGACCCACCGGTGGCCCGTCTGAATAAGGCTACAACCCTTCCTGTGGAGGGTTCGCCCTCCTTTAAGGACGCGGCGGATCGTCGCACGGAAATAGTGTCTAAGGCTATCTATCGCACGGAAATAGTGTCTAAGGCTATCTACCTATCAGGTAGCAGGTTTTGCTATGCGGCCAGCTCTGGCCTCAGCAATGACAGCACAGTCTCTTTTTCAGTGCCACTCCTCGGTGAGCAAATATTTAAGTTGCAATTGTGCGAGGAATAAGTTGCATAAGGTGCAACACGTGGCGGAAGGCCTCCATTATCTGTGCGACTCCCTGCTGGACATCATGCCCATGCTGTTTAAAAAATTTCTGCTTTTGCAGTAATCATCAGACGGGTGTTGTGGATGAGGTCTTGGTCGGATGATCAGGCATCTAAGAAGCACCTCACGGACCTTCCCTTCCAGGGGGGTTGTTTGTTTGGACCACAGCTTGACGGAATCATTAAGGATTTCACGGGGGGGGGGGGAGAGTCTTTTTCTTCCGGAACCCAAACGGCGGGTCTTTCGACGACGACGGGCCTCCCTCCCTTTTTTGGACAGACCCCCGTCTCGAAACTTGAGATAGGCCATAGGCCACCTGTGGTATAGATCCTGGGTGGCTAGCCTCTACACTCGACAGGTCGTCAGGCGTTGAGGTTATTGGCCGGGGGGTGGGCTCTCTACCCGCCCCCGTTGGGCAGTGCGACTCCTCCCGAATAGGAGGCGAAATGGCCCAAAGGCAACAGTCCAAGAGAATGGTCTGGGTCGGCTCCGGAATGACCTGAACCTTGGGCGGGGCCGACACGGTCTCCGTGCTTTTTTGAAAAAGACGGGTCTTTTTTTTCCCTCCGGGCAGCAGCAGCTTTCTGGACGGCAAACCCAAGGCC
>BLSH010423037.1:31512-51581 GCA_018402905.1 Glandirana rugosa | reverse complement strand
ATTTCATGCGCATTGAGGCTCCTGTAATAAGAGCCCATGCGGGAAGGTGAGAATTTAGTGTGACCGGTGGAAGATATGTGACACTATACCACTTGTGTCTGCTCTATTCACAGTAACACACTGGGTGATCTCGCACTGGAAAGGACTATTGTAGGATTCAGAGCGCTGCACTTTTTCACTTTATGGACTTTGATTGAGGGGTTTTGGATAATTTTCCCTTTAAGTGTCCAGCTGCTATATATTTCATTTATACATAATTGCTGCGCTGTTTGATATTGGTTATTTGCTGATACCACATGTGTGCGACTTTTTCACAGCCTGGCCACATACAGAGGTCCAACATGCAGGGAGCACCATCAAGCATTCTAGGAGCAGAATTTTCACATCCAATTTCCTAACCACCTATTACACTTTTGAAGGCCCCGGAGCACCAGGATAATGGAATTACCCACAAAATGACCCCATTTTGGAAAGCAAATACCCTAACTTATATTCTATGAGGCATTATGAGTCTTTTGTATGGTTCATTTTTTTTTCACAGGTCTTCGAAAAACATGGAAAGAAAATGAAAACGCTTTTATTTTTACACAAAGTGGTCAATTTATAAGATATTTCTAACACAGAGCATGTACATAGCAAAAATTACCCCCCAAAATATATTCTGCTATTTGTCCCGAGTATGGTGGTACCACATGTGTAAGACTTTTACACAGCCTGGCCACATAGAGAGGTCCAGCATTAAAGTAGTACCTTCAGGCCTTCTAAGAGCATAAATTACACATCTAATTTCATTCCTACCTATCACATTTTTGAAGGTCCTGGAGCAATAGGACAGTGGACTTACCCACAAAATTACCCCATTTTGGAAAGAAAACACCACAATGTATATTTTATGAGGCATGGGCTGGTCACAGGTACTATGATACTCTGATGGGTTGGAGACAGGTACTCGGGTACTCTGATGGGCTGCAGATAGGTACTAGGGTACTCTGATGGGCTGGTGACAGGTACTCAGGTACTCAGATAGGCTTGTAACAGGTACTCGGTTACTCTAATGAGATGGTGACAGGTACTTGGGTACTCTGATGGGCTGCAGATAGATGCTAGAGTACTCTGATGGGCTGGTGACAGGTACTTGGGTACTCTGATGGGCTGGTGACAGGTACTAGGGTACTCTGATGGGCTGGTGACAGGTACTCGGGTACTCTGATGGGCAGGTGACAGGTACTCGGGTACTTTGATGGGCTTGTGACAGGTACTCGGGTACTCTGATGGGCTGGTGACAGGTACTCGGGTACTCTGATGGGCTGGTGACAGGTACTAGGGTACTTTGATGGGCTGGTGACAGGTACTCGGGTACTCTGATGGGCTGCAGATAGGTACTAGGGTACTCTGATGGGCTGGTGACAGGTACTCGGGTACTCTGATGAGATGGTGACAAGTACTTGGGTACTCTGATGGGCTGCAGATGGGTGCTAGAGTACTCTGATGGGCTGGTGACAGGTACTCGGGTACTCTGATGGGCTGGTGACAGGTACTAGGGTACTCTGATGGGCTGGTGACAGGTACTCGGGTACTCTGATGAGCTGGTGACAGGTACTCGGGTACTCAGATGAGCTGGTGACAGGTACTATGGTACTCTGATGGGCTGGTGACAGGTACTAGGGTATTCTGATGGGCTGGTACAGGTACTCGGGTACTCTGATGAGCTGGTGACAGGTACTATGGTATTCTGATGGGCTGGTGACAGGTACTATGGTACTCTGATGGGCTGGTGACAGGTACTAGGGTATTCTGATGGGCTGGTGACAGGTACTCGGGTACTCTGATGGGCTGCAGATAGGTACTAGGGTACTCTGATGGATTGGTGGCAGGTACTCGGGTACTCTGATGAGATGGCGACAGGTACTCGGGTACGTTGATGATCAGGTGACAGGTACTCGGGTACTCTGATGGGCAGGTGACAGGTACTCGGGTACTTTGATGGGCTGGTGACAGGTACTCGGGTACTCTGATGAGATGGTGACAGGTACTTGGGTACTCTGATGAGCAGGTGACAGGTACTTGGGTACGTTGATGGGCAGGTGACAGGTACTTGGGTACGTTGATGGGCAGGTGACCTGTACTTTGATGGGCTGTGACAGGTACTTTTGAAGTGACTGGCTGTGATAGGACACAGCCGGTCACATGGTAAAGAGTCAATTTTATTGGCTCTTTACCCCGATCTGGGATGGGCTGAGTCCTGAGGGACACGCCCAATTCCCGATCGCCGCAATGCGGGGGCCCGCAGAACAGCGAAAACAGGAGGACGCCATATGACGTCCACCCAGGATGGGGAGTGCACCTTGCCGGCGTATTATTACAATACATTGGTAAGGAAGTGGCTAAAGAGCAATGTGATATATATAGAGAATAATTAATATATGTACATTTCAAAGTGGTGGTGCAGTATTTACATTTCATATAAAAAAAAGTCTAATAAAATTGGGTCATGATAAACTTGTGCAAATTCAGTGCAAGCTGTTTGCACCAACTTCATTGTAACATCACCAAGACACAAGCGCACACCAGCTTGCCAACAAATGTGTCCTCTTAAAATTATGCGGTCATGTGTGCTTGTCATCACCTGAATATTTGCTGCCACTTCACTCAAAAGACAACAATGCGGGTATGATGACTTTCTCCTAAAAGTGTCCTTTTCCCACTCTGTGCAGTGCAGTACCAACCACAGGAAACCCCTTATGTGCAAAGAATAAATCACAATATAGTGCATTACCAAGGTAATTAAACAATTTTATCTCTTTATCCATAAAGTTAGCAGTAAGTACAGTACATTATGTCCCGCTATAACACTACAGCGTGCTTTAGTCTCTGCATATAAGGGGTTTTCTTTAGTTGGTACCGGACTGTATAGAGTGGACAAAGGACACTTTTGGGAGATTGCCATTATACATACATTGTTGCTTTTTGAGTGAAGTGGTTACAAATATCTGGCAGATGACAAGCACACGACCGCATAATTTTATAAAATCACATTTTTTGGGTAAGCAGATGGTGTGTGCTCTTCTGTCTTGATGATGTTACACTGAAGTAGGTGCAAACAGATTGCAGTGGATCTGCATATGTTTTTAACTGCACAGATTTATGACTTTTTATATTATATGTATGTTTTATGCATTTTATTAATTGCAATAGCACTTTGGACTGTACATGTATTAATTATTATTTATATTAATCACACTGCACTATATTGTTTCACACTTATATGATGGGTGTTTTTCCTTTGTTTCTTTGAGTCCCATCCTCCAGGCAGAGCTGATGTAGGTCGGGCGGTGGAAAGATGATTGGGTGGGGGGGGGGCAAAATGCACCTTTGCCTATGTACACAGAAATATGGGCACCAGCCCTGAATGGATATGGGATATGACAGGATGGAGAGGTTTGGGTCATGATTACACAGCTATGATTTGGGTAAAAGGTGTGGATGGGAAGTGACATTGGTGTGCAGGCTGGAGGAGGAGGATTTCTTTATTCAGTGTGATGTCTGTACAGGACTTGCTGTCAGCATTCAGCCTTACTGAGTCTAATCTATGAAATGTGAGACATCCACCCCACCCCCCACATAACATCATTGTGATCAAAATAAATGTTGCAATTGTGAACAGGAGACTTCACACACTCTGCACAATACTCCCTGCAATTTATCAGTTGTCTGTGTGTCTTCTTTTTGCTGGCATGTTAGGAGCTGGAATAATCATCTCTTCCCTGTTTATTACACTGAATTTGTGTTGTATAAAATACCCATTGATCACCATCATCCAGTCAAAAGCAAGGAAAGACACCACATGACTTCAGCATGTAGATTCATGCTGAGGTGTTGAACAGCCAATCCCTGGAGACGTGGAGAAGAAAGGGGAGGAGGGGGGGTGTGGGGGAGTGAATGCTGGTGCACGAGATAAGAATCCCCTGTCTGTCAAAGAGCACTGGGAGGAAAGACTATTATTTCTCAGTCAGTAGGGTTTTATCACAATGAACAAAGATAAGAGATTTACTCATTGTTAGATTAACTCTTCGTGATAAAACTAGGCACAGACCACATGAAATCCTCTCCTGTACAAGCTAGAAAGGTTAGTAAAAATGTTTTTTTCGGGTTTACATCCACTTTAACCACTTGCCGACCGCCAACCGCAGGTTGACAGCGACAAGGTGGTTCGATATCGCAAAACGCCATCATACGACGGCGGCTGCGAGATCGAGCACTGTGAGCGCGCGCGCGCCGCCGGAGGCGCGCTCACTGTGTCCGGGGGGGGGCCAGGGAGCGGGTGTGGCGAACTCGATCTCCGCCGGCTACCCGCGATGCCCCCCCCAGAGTGGAAGTCTCCTGTAGACGTCTTCTGGGGTGCCACCCCCCCAAAACATTGCTCATATATATAGAAATACCATCAATTGTAAAACAGGATGTCTCTGGACCGTAGGGGGAAGTCCACATCCGACGGGCAAGATGGCGACCCGGTGTGCCTTCCACGCCTCAATATGAACTGGGTGTTTAATAGGTGCTGAAATAGGGTTGCCACCTTTTCTTCAAGCCAAACCCGAACACTTTACTTGCTGCAATTTTTTTTCCCCCAGTAAACACTATAGACCATAGGATTGTAAAAGACCTTTTTTTTTTTCAATAAAAATCCTTCATGGCATTTCGCTATTGTGAATTCTGTTTCTCCTTAATGTGCTTATATGGATTTCAATCTGTGAGATCTGCTTGCGGGACGTTACGAAAAGTCCTGCAAGCAGCATCTTTGGGGTGGGTTGGGAGCGCTGTATACAGCATACATACATACATACATACACTCAGATACACACATGCATTCAGATACATACATACATACACTCAGATACACACATGCACTCAGAAAGATACATACATATATACACTCAGATACATACATACACACATGCACTCAGATACATACATACATACACTCAGATACATACATACACACATGCACTCAGATACATACATGCACTGCACGCAGATACACACATGCACTCAGATACATACATACACTCAGCTACACACATGCATTCAGATACACACATACATTCAGATACACACATGCACTCAGATACATACATACACTGAGATACACACATGCATTCAGATACATAAATACATACACTCAGTTACACACATGCACTCAGATAGATACATACATATATACACTCAGATACATACATACACACATGCACTCAGATACATACATACATACATACACTCAGATACATACATACACACATGCACTCAGATACATACATGCACTGCACTCAGATACACACATGCACTCAGATACATACATACACTCAGCTACGCACATGCACTCAGATACATACATACACTCAGATACACACATGCATTCAGATACATACATACACTCAGATACACGCATGCACTCAGATACACGCATGCACTCAGATACATACATACATACATACACTCAGATACACACATGCATTCAGATAGATACATACATACACACACTCAGATACACACATGCACTCAGATAGATACATACACACATGCACACAGATACACACATGCAATTAGATACACACATGCACTCAGATACATACATACATACATTCAGATACACGCATGCACTCAGATACATACATACATACATACACTCAGATACACACATGCACTCAGATACATACATACATACATACCTACACTCAGATACATACATACACACATGCACTGAGATAGATACATATATATATACACTCAGATACATACATACACACATGCACTCAGATACATACATACATACATACACTCAGATACATACATACATACATACACACATGCACTCAGATACATACATGCACTGCACTCAGATACACACATGCACTCAGATACATACATACACTCAGCTACACACATGCACTTAGCTACATACATACACACATGTACTCAGATAGATACATACATACATACACTCAGATACATACATACACACATGCACTCAGATACATACATGCACTGCACTCAGATACACACATGCACTGCACTCAGATACACACATGCACTCAGATACATACATGCACTCAGATACACACATGCACTCAGATACATACATACATACACACATGCACTCAGATACATACATACATACACTCAGATACACACATGCATTCAGATACATATATACACTCAGATACACACATGCACTCAGATACATACTTACATACATACACTCAGATACACACATGCACTCAGATACATACATACATACACTCAGATACATACATACACTCAGATACACACATGCACTCAGATACACACATGCACTCAGATACATACATACACGCACACACACACATGCACTCAGATACATACATACATACATACACTCAGATACACACATGCATTCAGATACATATATACACTCAGATACATACATGCACTCAGATACATACATACATACACTCAGATACATACATACACTCAGATACACACATGCACTCAGATACATACATACACTCAGATACATACATACACACATGCACTCAGATACACACATGCACTCAGATACATACATACACACATGCACTCAGATACATACATTCACTCCACTCAGATACACACATGCACTCAGATACATACATACACTCAGATACACACATGCACTCAGATACACACATGCACTCAGATACACACATGCACTCAGATACATACATACACTCAGATACATACATACATACACACATGCACTCAGACACATACATACACTCAGATACACACATGCACTCAGATACATACATACACACATGCATTCAGATACACACATGCATTCAGATACACACATGCATTCAGATACATACATACACTCAGATACACACATGCACTCAGATACATACATACATACACTCAGATACACACATGCACTGCACTCAGATACATACATGCACACAGATGCATACATACACACATTCATTCAGATGCACACATGCATTCAGATACATACATACATGCACTCAGATATACACATGCACTGCACTCAGATACATACATGCACTCAGATACATACATACACACATGCACTCAGATACATACATACACACATACACTCAGAAACATACATACACTCAGATACACACATGCACTCAGATACATACATACATACACTCAGATACACACATGCACTCAGATACATACACTCAGATACACACATGCACTCAGATCCATACATACACACATGCACTCAGATACATACATACATACACACAGATACATACATACATGCACTCAGATACACACATGCACTCAGATACATTAATACATACACTCAGATACACACATGCATTCAGATACATACATACACTCAGATACACGCATGCACTCAGATACATACATACATACACTCAGATACACACATGCACTCAGATACATACATACACTCAGATACATACATGCACTCAGATACATACATACACTCAGATACACACATGCACTCAGATACACGCATGCACTGCACTCAGATACATACATGCACTCAGATACATACATACACACATGCACTCAGATACATACATACACTCAGATACACACATGCACTCAGATACATACATGCACTCAGATACACACATGCACTCAGATACATACATACATACACTCAGATACATGCACTCAGATACACACATGCACTCAGATACATTAATACATACACTCAGATACACACATGCATTCAGATACATACATACACTCAGATACACGCATGCACTCAGATACATACATACATACACTCAGATACACACATGCACTCAGATACATACATACACTCAGATACACACATGCACTCAGATACATACATACACTCAGATACACACATGCACTCAGATACACGCATGCACTGCACTCAGATACATACATGCACTCAGATACATACATACACACATGCACTCAGATACATACATACACTCAGATACACACATGCACTCAGATACATACATGCACTCAGATACACACATGCACTCAGATACATACATACATACACTCAGATACATGCACTCAGATACACACATGCACTCGGATACATACATACATACACTCAGATACACACATGCACTCAGATACATACATACACTCAGATACATACATACATACACTCAGATACACACATGCACTCAGATACATACATACATACACTCAGATACATACATACACTCAGATACACACATGCACTCAGATACACACATGCACTCAGATACATACATGCACTCAGATACATACATACACACACACATGCACTCAGATAGATAGATACATACATACATACACTCAGATACACACATGCATTCAGATACATATATACACTCAGATACACACATGCACTCAGATACATACATACATACACTCAGATACACACATGCACTCAGATACATACATACATACACTCAGATACATACATACACTCAGATACACACATGCACTCAGATACACACATGCACTCAGATACATACATACACACACACACATGCACTCAGATACATACATACATACATACATACACTCAGATACACACATTCATTCAGATACATATATACACTCAGATACACACATGCACTCAGATACATACATACATACACTCAGATAAATACATACATACATACACTCAGATACACACATGCACTCAGATACATACATACATACATATACACATACACTCAGATACACACATGCACTCAGATACATACATACACACATGCACTCAGATACATACATATACTCAGATACACACATGCACATACATACACACATGCACTCAGATACATACATACACTCAGATACACACATGCACATACATACACACATGCACTCAGATACATACATACATACACTCATATACACACATGCACTCAGATACATACATACATACATACATACACACATGCATTCAGATACATACATACACTCAGATACACACATGCACTCAGATACATACATACATACACTCAGATACACACATGCATTCAGATACATACATACACTCAGATACACACATGCACTTAGATACATACATACATGCACTCAGATACACACATGCATTCAGATACATACATACATGCACTCAGATACACACATGCACTCAGATACATACATACACTCAGATACACACATGCACTGCACTCAGATACATACATACACACATGCACTCAGATACATACATACACACATACACTCAGAAACATACATACACTCAGATACACACATGCACTCAGATACATACATACATACATACATACACTCAGATACATACATACACTCAGATACACACATGCACTCAGATACACACATGCACTCAGATACACACATACATACACTCAGATACATACATGCACTGCACTCAGATACACACATGCACTCAGATACATACATACATACACTCAGATACACACATGCACTCAGATACATACATACACACATGCACTCAGATACATACATACATGCACTCAGATACACACATGCATTCAGATACATACATGCACTCAGATACACACATGCACTCAGATACATACATACATACATACACTCAGATACACACATGCACTGCACTCAGATACATACATGCACTCAGATACATACATACACACATGCACTCAGATACATACATACACACATACACTCAGAAACATACATACACTCAGATACACACATGCACTCAGATACATACATACATACATACACTCAGATACATACATACACTCAGATACACACATGCACTCAGATACACACATGCACTCAGATACATACATACATACACTCAGATACATACATGCACTGCACTCAGATACACACATGCACTCAGATACATACATACATACACTCAGATACACACATGCACTCAGATACATACATACACTCAGATACACACATGCACTCAGATACATACATACATACACTCAGATACACACATGCACTCAGATACACGCATGCACTGCACCCAGATACATACATGCACTCAGATACATACATACACACATGCACTCAGATACATACATACATACACTCAGATACATACATACACTCAGATACACACATGCACTCAGATACATGCATACACTCAGATACACGCATGCACTCAGATACACGCATGCACTCAGATACATACATACACTCAGATACACACATGCACTCAGATACATACATACACTCAGATACACACATGCACTCAGATACATACATGCACTCAGATACACACATGCACTCAGATACATACATACATACACTCAGATACATACATACACTCAGATACATGCACTCAGATACACACATGCACTCAGATACACACATACATACACTCAGATACACACATGGACTGCACTCAGATACATACATGCACTCAGATACATACACACATGCACTCAGATACATACATACATACACTCAGATACACACATGCACTCAGATACACACATGCACTCAGATACACACATGCACTCAGATACATACATACATACACTCAGATACATACATGCGCTGCACTCAGATACACACATGAACTCAGATACATACATATACTCAGAGTGAGCAGTCCTGCCAGGGCTCAAGTAGCCGGATCTATAGGCAAAGCATCGGAAAGTGCGGCTTGGAATGTCTGTATCCCTCCACGGAGAGAAACAAGTCCCTTGTAACTAGGGCTGTTTCTATCCACACAATTACAAATATGTGAGGAGAGGTGAAATATTGATACATGTTACAGGTGCTAGATACTGACTAAGCTTTTATGGGGGTGCTATGAGGGTGTTGGAAGAGTTTTTTGGAGTGCCTTGGTGTCCGGGTCTCAGGCAGTGAGAAAACCGGGCACATGATCTAAAAACCGGACTGTCCGGGTGAATCCCGTACAGGTGGCAACCCTATGCTGAAATGTGCTCCAAGCCTCGGAATGAATCCGGGCTGGAGCCACGAGTCACAAAATGGCCGCCTAGTGACTTCTGGTGTCATTAGCGATGATGCATATCCGGACCAGAAACACCATGCAGGAAGCGGCATCACCGTACACACACAGAAGTGTGTGGTAGTTGAATGAACCGAAAGAAGTTGGAAATTGTATCCGGTGAACAATAAACAAGTAAGGGCTTGATTAGTTTGGTGTCAGCAGCGAAAACACCTTTGCAAGTGGCCATTCACCAAACATATGGAAACACTGTTTGAAAGAGTCAGATTCCTAATGTCCATAGTAAAAGTAAAGAAGGGGGGGTCACATAAAAAATTACTTTTCACACGACACTATTTTTTATGTGATTCCCCCCCTTTTTTACTTTTACTATGGACATTAGGAATCTGTGTCTCTTTCAAATAGTGTTTCCATACGTTTGGTGAATGGCCACTTGCAAGGGTGTTTTCGCTGCTAACAACAAACTATTCAAGCCCTTGCTTGTTTATTGTTCACTGGATACAATTTCCAATTTCTTCCTGTTCATTCAACTACCACTGACTTCTGTGTGTGTACGGTGATGCCGCTTCCTGCATGGTGTTTCCGGTCCTGATATGCATCACCGCTGACGACACCGGAAGTTACTAGGCAGCCATTTTGTGACTTGTGGCTCCAGCCTGATTTCATGCCGAGGCTTGGAGCACCTTGCAGCACACCCAGTTCATAACGAGGCATGGATGGTATGCTGGGTCGCCATCTTGGCCGTCGGATGCGGACTTCCGCCTACGGTCCAGAGACATCCTGTTTATAATTGATGATATTTCTATATATATATGGGCAGTGTCACTACCGACCTCCATGTGCACGGCGCGCAGCGGAGCAATTGGGGCTGAGGCTTTATCCCTCGGATAAAGCCCAGCTCCGATCAGTGTCAAAATGCATGCCAGCTTTATCTAGCCCTACAACTCAGAACTTTCTTACTGGAAACAGTGAAGGTGGGGGTCATTATCTCGTTACTCACTGACGAACCCCAGGCATGGGCTCACAGCTGGCTTGAGCAAAAGGATCCAGTCATCAGCTCTATGGACCTGTTTTTTGACGCCATGGCCCGTCTGTATGACGATCCACTCCGCTTCATGCCCTGCAACAAGGAAAGCAGCCAGTAGAGGACTAAACTGTGGATTTCTGCACTGACTGACACTGAGTGGAACGAGGCCGCTCTAAAATATCAGTATCGCCAGGGTCTGTCGGAATCGCTGAAAGACGAATTAGCCAGGGTTGTACCCCCAGCTACCCTAGAGGGCCTGATTCAACTTGCCATTCAACTGGACAGGCGTCTGCGGGAGTGGCGCTCTGAGAGGTCACAATCCTCTAAGCTTATCTGGATGCTACCCAAGGTGCCTCCTTCCACAGCAACTACTCCTACACCTTCCTCCACGTCCGAAGTTGAGCCCATGCAAATTGGTCTGGTCCGCGGCTTGAACCCCTGAAGAAAGGTTACGCTGGCGGCAATCAAATCTGTGCCTATACTGCAGTGGAGATAGACATTTCCTCCGTAACTGTCCTATAAGACCCAGTAAGTCTCCTCCATGTTCTCATGTTTACCCCTCATTGGCAGGCTCTTCTCCTACTCACCTTGTCCTTCCTATCTCCCTGCAGGTGGTGGAAAAGGAGGTCCAGCTGGTAGCGATCATTGACTCGGGCGCCTGCAGCTGCTTCATAGACTTGAAATTGACCAAGAGCCTCTGCATCCCCCTTCTCCCAAGGAAGCAACAGTTAACTGCCCATCTGGCTGATGGCTCCCTCCCTAGCTTGGGGCCTATTTATCTGCAGACTGCACCCCTCCTTACCACGACCAAGACTGGCCACCAGGAATATCTCCATTTTGATGTCTTGGACTCTCCTTTGTTTCCTGTCATCCTGGGAATTCCATGGCTTCAGGCACACAACCTGCGGATTGACTGGGCCATTGGGGAGGTTCTGTTCCCCTCATCATGTTGCTAACAACACTGTTTGGCGCCCCAGCTGGAGAAAAACGCTAGCTGTATGATGGTACAGCCTATGTCAGGAGTTTATCCCAATGTGCCAGCCAGTTATAGTGACTACCTGGATGTCTTTGACAAAAAGAAGGCAGACACCTTGCCACCTCATCGGCCATACGATTGCCCAAACGAGCTACTGACCGGCTCGGAAATTCCCTTTGGCCGCATCTTCCCTCTCTCTGAGAAGGAGCTTGAGGCTATACCTAGACGAAAATCTGGAAAAAGGGTTCATTCGCCCTTCATCTTTCCCCGCTGGGGCTGGCATCTTCTTCGTGGAGAAGAAAGACAAGACTCTCAGACCCTGCGTAGACTGCAGGGAACTCAATAAAATCACAATAAAGAATTGTTACCCTCTCCCCCCCCTCATTCCCAAACTTTTCCAGAGATTCCGAAACGCACGGGTCGTCACAAAGTTAGACTTACGAGGGGCCTACAACCTAGTCCGCATTCGAGAGGGTGACGAATGGAAGACAGCTTTCAGTACACGCTTCGGGCACTTCGAATACTTGGTCATGCCATTCGGTCTCTAACACACCAGCCACCTTCCAGCATCTGGTCAATGACATCTTTCGAGAATTCTTGGACCACTTTGTCATTGTATACTTGGACGACATCCTCATTTTCTCAGCCACCCTTGAGCTCCACAGGTCGCATGTCAAGAAAGTGTTGTCAACCTTGAGGAAGCATGGCCTCTATGTGAAGGCCGAGAAATGTGAATTTGAGAAGGTATCAATTCAATTTCTAGGCCTCATCATCTCCACTGAAGGAATCTCCATGGATCCGCAAAAGGCTCAGGAAGATTATAAAGTACAGTTTGACAAAAGAAGAAGGAGTAGCCCGAGCTTCAAGATTGGAGACAGGGTATGGCTCTCTTCCATCAATCTCAAGCTGCCTTACCCCTCCAAAAAACTGGGACCAAGATTCCTGGGTCCCTTTGATAATCAATTCCATGGCCTATGAACCCATACTTCCGGATTGCTTCAGAATACACCCGGTTTTCCATGTCTATCTGCTTAAACCAGCTATCCCTAACCCTTTTTCTGGAAGAGCTGAAGTGCCACCTCCACCAGTCTCTGTGGATGATGAACTCGAATTTGAGGTAGAAGCTATCTTAGACTGCTGAAAGAGAGGTAGGCAAAACCAGTTCCTCGTCAAGTGGAAGGGTTACCCGGTTGAGGACAATTCCTGGGAACCAGCAAGCAATGTTAATTGCCCCAGACTTGTAGGGGAATTCCAAACCAGATGGCCGAGGAAGTGGGCCCGGTTGGGCATCCGGAGGCTGCCCCTTGGGGGGGCACTGTCAGGGAAATGGCTGTGGAACTTCCAACCTTGCCAGTTTCCAAGATGGCCACGCTGGCTTCCTGTGAGCTAAACTTCCTGCTGACATAGTATTGCTGCTGGATTATCTCTCAGCTTCCTAGTGTTCCTGCGATCTCTTGTTAAACAACCCGGCTTGCTTCTGATTCCTAAACCTGCTCTCCTGTGTTTGACCCCAGCTTGGCTTATCAACGTTGCAACAGATCTGTCTTCCAGTGTATGACCCCGCTTGTCCCATCTCTCCGCTTGACCTGCTTCCTGTGTATGACCCCTGGCTTGGCTTTGGATTTCTTCTCCTGTCTGCCCCCTGGTGAGGACTCGCAATACTGCTAGCACGCCAGTTCCATTGAACTCCCAGTCCACTCCTGCTTCCCCTCAAGTGGGTTTGATTCATCTAACCACAGCAACTGGCAACCCGTGCTACTTTGGGTACTGTGCTCCCTGTTTCCAACCTCAGGGAGCCACTGCACTCAGCCGCAAAGGAAGTCCTCCGCATCTCGGCCTCACACCTGGCTCCTGACATGTTCCCTGCATTTTCGGCCTCTGTATGTGGCCAGGGTGTAAAAAAGTCTCACATATGTGGTATCACCATACTCAGGATGAGTAGCAGAATATATTTTGTGGGGCAATTTTTGCTATGTACATGCTCTGTGTTAGAAATATGTTATAAATTGACCACTTTGTGTAAAAATAAAAGCGTTCTCATTTTCTTTCCACATTTTTCGAAGACTTGTGGAAAAAAATTAACCATTCAAAAGACTCATAATGCCTCATAGATTATACGTTGGGGTGTTTGCTTTCCAAAATGGGGTCATTTTGTGGGTAATTCCATTGTCCTGGTGCTCCAGGGCCTTCAAAAGGGTAATAATTCGTTAGAAAATTAGATGTGAAAATTCTGCTCCTAGAATGCATGAAGGTGCTCCCTGCATGTTGGGCCTCTCTATGTGGCCAGGCTGTGAAAAAGTCTCACACGTGGTATCGCCATACTCGGGGCGAGTAGCAGAATGTATTTTGGGTTGTAATTGGAAGTATGCATATGCTGTGTGTGAGAAATAACTTGTTGTTATGACAATTTTGTGCAAATTTCTTAATTTTCCGAAGAATTGTGGGAAAAAAGTACAACTTCAAAAAACTCGCCATGCCTCATACTAAATACCTTGGAATGTCTACTTTTCAAAAAGGGGTCATTTGGGGGGTATTTGTACTTTCCTGACATTTCAGGGCCTCAAGAAATGAGATAGGCCATCAGTACATCAGGTGTGATCAATTTTCACCATTGGCACCATAACTTGTAGACTCTATAACTTTCACACAGACCGAATAATATACACTTATTTGGGTTATTTTTACCAAAGATAGGTAGTAGTATAGGTTTTGGCCCAAATTTATGAACAAAAATTACTTATTTGCAAAATGTTATCATAGAAACTAAAAAAAAGTGGTTTTTTTTTCCAAATTTTCACACTTTTTTCACTTATGTCGCAAAACATAAAAAACCCAGAGGTTATTAAATACCACTAAAAGAAAGCTCTATTTGTGTGAAAAAAATGATACAAAATTTTTTTGGGTACAGTGTAGCATGAGAGAGTAATTGTCATTCAAAATGTGAGAGCTCTGAAAGTTGAAAATTGGTCTGGGCAGGAAGTTGGTATAAACATCATGTATTGAAGTGGTTAAAGTACACGCAAACATATCTTGCCTACAGTCAAGCATGGTGGTGGGAGTGTTATGGTCTGGGCCTGCATGAGTGCTGCCGGCACTGGGGAGCTACAGTTCATTGAGGGAACCATGAATGCCAACATGTACTGTGACATACTGAAGCAGAACATGATCCCCTCCCTTCGAAGAATAGGCCGCAGGGTAGTATTCCAACATAACGATCCCAAACACACCTCCAAGATGACCACTGCCTTGCCAAATAAGCTAAGGGTAAAGGTGATGGACTGGCCAAGCATGTCTCCAGACCTAAACCCTATTGAGCATCTGTGGGGCATCCGCTAAAAGAAGGTGGAGAAGCGCAAGGTCTCTAATATCCACCAGCTCCGTGATGTCATCATGGAGGAGTGGAAGAAGACTCCAGTGGCAAACTGTGAAGCTCTGGTGAACTCCATGCCCAAGAGGGTTAAGGCAGTACTGGAAAATAATGGTAGCCATACCAAAGATTACCACTTTTCATTTAGGGGTGTACTCACTTTTAATGCCAGCGGTTTAGACATTAACCAGTTCCTGACCGGCTCACGTCTTTTTACTGCTGCAGTGTGGCTCTGTCCCACAAATCGCTGTTTATAAATGGCGATTCGCGGGCGCGCAGCTAGGGGGAGAGTGTGGGGCTACGGGTCGGATGGACTCGATGTCCGCCGGCCACCCATGAACGCCTTGTATAGAGCCAGAACGAGGAACTGCCAATGTAAACACGGCAGTTCCCCGTTCTGACAGGCGATATGTCAGATCTACTGATCCCTGTACTTGGGATCAGTTAGATCTCTGGTGCCCCTGGCAGCCCAGCCCCCTCACAGTTAGAACACGCCTAAGGAACACAGTTAACCCCTTCACTCCCCCCTGCAGGGTAACCCCTTCCCTGCCAATGACATTTAGGGCCAGTTCACACCACATGCAGTCCAGTACGTTTTTATTCTGCATCAAAAATACATGGAAAGTAGGTTATATGGTTTCCAATGGTTTAGTTCACACCAGTGCAGTCAGTTCCAGTCAGTTCCAGCTCCAGAAAAAAAAAGTAGAACATGCTGCATTTTTCATGCACTGAACTGTACTGGAACGCGGTAAAACGCATCAAAAACGCATTGGAACGCACTGGAACGCACCTGCATGCACCAAAAATGCACTGGAATGCACCTACAATGCACCAAAAACGCACTGGAATGCACATGTCCTAAGAAAAAAAAGGAGGAAAAAACTGCACTGGACTGCATCAAAAACCCACCGGAATGGATCGAAAACGCGTCAAAAACGTGCATGCAGAAAAGCATCCGGAACGCATCCAGACTGCGTTTCTATGGTGTGAACTGGCCCTTATACAGTAATCAGTGGATATTTAAATTTCTGATCGCTGTATAAATGTCATTAGTCCCAAAAAAGTGTCAAAAATGTCCGACATTATCAAAGTCCTGATAAAAATTGCAGGTCACTGCCATTGCTAGTAAAAAAAAAAATTTGTAAAAACGTCATGGTTTGAAAACGCGGCAACTTTTGCGCCAACCAATCAAATGCCGATTGCGATTTTTTTTTTTATTTACCACAAATATGTAGAAGAATATATATTGGCCAAAACTGATGAATACATTTATAAATTAGTTTTTTTATATATTTTTTTGGATATGCATTATAGCAAAAAGTAAAAAAAAATAAAAATTTTTTTTTTCAAAATTGCCACTTTTTCATTTATAGCAGTGATCAGAAATGATGCAGAGGTGATCATATACCACGAAAAGAAAGCTCTATTTGTGGGAAAAAAGGACACCAATTTCGTTTGGGTACAATGTTGCACGACCGTGCAATTGTCAGTTAGCGACACAGTGCCGAATTGCAAAAAGTGCTCTGGTCCTAACGTGGGAAATCCTGCCAGGGCTGAAGTGGTTAATGGTTGTGTGTTGAGTTATTTTGAGGGACAGCAAATTTACACTGTACACTCACCACTTTACATTTTAGCAAAGTGTCACTTCTTAAGTGTTGTCACATGAAAAGATATAAGAAAATATTTTAAAAAAATGTGAGGGGTGTACTCACTCTTGTGAGAAACTGCATATATACTTTATTAGTAATACACACCATTTATATAGAGCCATCAATTGGTGCAGTACTTTAAAAAAATACGCTGAGGCTGGATTCAAATCAGTCTGCTGCCGAGAATGGGCGGAGCCGCCTTTGGGAGCCGCGGAGCCAGCTGCGGGGGGAGGGGCTGCAAGCAGGGGAAAATATCCCCGTTCAGTACGGAGTGTAACTCCGTGTTAGATTCGCTCCCATTGAACACAATGGGCTGGGAATTCGCACCGTATTGCACAGAAAACCCACACATGCGAATGCACCGCACATATGTGAACTGGACACCTTGAAAACAATGTGTTTTCAAGTGTCCTGCGAATTGGATGAGATTTAAGCCGCATCCAATTCGCATAGGTGTGAACCCAGCCTGAGCAAAATTATAAATGCAACACTTTTGTGTTTGCCCCTATTTACCATAAGCTGAACGCAAAGATCTACGGCTTTTTCTTTGTACACAAAGGCCTATTTCTCTCAAATATTGTTCACAAATCTGTCTAATCCCTGGCTCACATTGGTGTGTTTTGGCATGCGAATTGACATGTCAAATCGCAAGCCAAATCAATGGCGATTGCTGGCAATGGCACCGTCCTAATCAGTGCGACGCTGCATTTGTGGCACCACACTGATTTCCAAAAGTAATTCTGTACTACTTTTGGCGATTTCAGGTGCGATTTCCATTGACATCTGTGCAGCAACCCGCACAGGTGTCTCTGAAATCGCACCTGAAATTGGGATTGACGTGCGGGAATTAAATTGTGCGAGTTCAGCTGAGCTCGCACAATTTCATTCCCGCACCAATGTGAACCTGGGCTCAATCTGTGTTAGTGAGCACTTCTCCTTTGCCGAGATAATCCATCCACCTCACAGGTGTGGCATATCAAGATGCTGATAAGACACCTTGATTATTGCACAGGCGTGCCTTAGGCTAGCCACAATAAAAGGCCACTCTAAAATGTGCAGTGTTATCACACAGCATAATGCCACAGATATTGCAAGTTTTGAGGGAGCATGCGATTGGTATGCTGACTGCAGGAATGTCCACCAGAGCTGATGCCCTTGAATTGAATGTTCATTTCTTTACCATAAGCTGTCTCCAAAGGAGTTTCAGAGAATTTGGCAGTACATCCAACCAGCCTCACAACCGCACACCACGTGTAACCACACCAGCCCAGGACCTCCACATCCAGCATCTTCACCTCCAAGATCGTCTGAGACCAGCTGCTGTTGCAACAATTGGTTTGCATAACCAAAGAATTTCTGCACAAACTGTCAGAAATCGTCTCAGGGAAGGTCACCTGCATGCTCACCATCGTAATTGGGGTCTCGACCTGACTGCAGTTTGTCGTCGTAACCGACTTGAGTGGGAAAATTCTCACATTTGATGGCGTCTGGTACTTTGGAGAGGTGTTATCTTCATGGATGAATCCCGGTTTTCACTGTACAGGGTAGATGGCAGACAGCGTGTATGGCGTTGTGTGGGTGAGCGGTTTGTTGATGTCAACGTTGTGAATCCAGTGGCACACTGTGGTGGTGGGGTTATGGTATGGGCAGGCGTATGCTATGGACAACAAACAGGTGAATTTTATTGATGGCATTTTGAATGCACAGAGATCCTGAGGCCCATTGTTGTGCCATTCATCCACGACCATCACCTCATGTTGCAGCATGATAATGCACGACCCCATGTTGCAAGGATCTGTACACAATTCCTGGAAGCTGAAAACATCACAGTTCTTGCATGGCCAGCATACGCACTGGACTTGTCACCCATTGAGCATTTTTAGATGCTCTGGATGGGTGTATACGACAGTGTGTTCCAGTTCCTGCCAATATCAAGCAACTTCGCACAGCCATTGAAGAGGAATGAACAAACATTCCACAGGTCACAATCAACAACCTGATCAACTCTATGTGAAGGAGATGTGCTGCACTGCGTGAGCCAAATGGTGGTCACACCAGATACTGACTGGTTTTCGGACCCCCCCAATACAGTAAAC
>BLSH010423037.1:16066-31502 GCA_018402905.1 Glandirana rugosa | reverse complement strand
TGGTATGGGCAGGCGTATGCTATGGACAACAAACAGGTGAATTTTATTGATGGCATTTTGAATGCACAGAGATCCTGAGGCCCATTGTTGTGCCATTCATCCACGACCATCACCTCATGTTGCAGCATGATAATGCACGACCCCATGTTGCAAGGATCTGTACACAATTCCTGGAAGCTGAAAACATCACAGTTCTTGCATGGCCAGCATACGCACTGGACTTGTCACCCATTGAGCATTTTTAGATGCTCTGGATGGGTGTATACGACAGTGTGTTCCAGTTCCTGCCAATATCAAGCAACTTCGCACAGCCATTGAAGAGGAATGAACAAACATTCCACAGGTCACAATCAACAACCTGATCAACTCTATGTGAAGGAGATGTGCTGCACTGCGTGAGCCAAATGGTGGTCACACCAGATACTGACTGGTTTTCGGACCCCCCCCCCCCCAATACAGTAAAACTGCACATTTTAGAGTGGCCTTTTATTGTGGCCAGCCTAAGGCACACCTGTGCAATAATGATGCTGTCTAATCATCATCATCTTGATATGCCAAACCTGCAAGGTGGATGGATTATCTCGGCAAAGGAGAAGTGCTCACTAACACAGATTTAGCCCCGGTTCACATTGGTGCGTTTTGGCATGCAATTTGACATGTCAAATTGCATGCCAAATCTGCGGCAATTGCTGGCAATGGCACCTTCCTAACAAAAGTAGTTTTTGTACTACTTTTGCCAATTTCAAGTGCACTTGCATTGACATCTGTGCAGCAACCCACACTGATGTCTCTGAAATCGCACCTGAAATCGGGACTGACATGCGGGAATGAAATGGTGCAAGTTCAGCTGAACTCGCACCATTTCATTCCTGCACCAGTGTGAACCTAGGCTTAGACAGATTTGTGAACAATATTTGAGAAAAATAGGCCTTTTGTGTACATAGAAAAAGTCATAGATCTTTGCGTTCAGCTCATGATAAATAGGGGCAAACACAAAAGTGTTGCGTTTATAATTTTGCTCAGTGTATATATACACATATATTTCAGAAACTATTTGGCTTTATTTACAAATTGATTGTGTTCCAGGGATTGCAACTGGTGATTTCAAGAAGGAAGGTCCAGGTTGACATGTTGAACATTCTTTATCCACCAGCTGAATTCAATGGTCCAATAAACTCAGCTTTGGCGTTGTTAAAGGTTTTTTTTTTTTTTGTTTTATTTTTTGTGGGGGTTATTTTTTTTTTTATTTAACCACTTCAATACAGGACACTTATACCCCCTTCCTTCCTAGACCAATTTTCAGCTTTCAGCGCTCTCACTCTTTGAATGACAATTACTCAGTCATGCAACACCCAAACAAAATTTGTATTATTTTTTTCACACAAATAGAGCTTTCTTTTGGTGGAATTTAATCACCTCTGGGTTTTTTCTTTTTTGTGACATAAGTAAAAAAAGAGCGAAAATTTAGAAAAAAAAAAACATTTTGCAAATAAGTAATTTTTGTTCATAAATTTGGGCCAAAACCTATACTGCTACCTACCTTTGGTAAAACATAACCCAAATAAGTGTATATTATTTGGTCTGTGTGAAAGTTATAGAGTCTACAAGCTATGGTGCCAATCATTGAAAATTGATCACACCTGATGTACTGATGGCCTATCTCATTTCTTGAGGTCCTGAAATGTCAGAAAAGTACAAATGCCCCCCAAATTGCCCCTTTTTGAAAAGTAGACATTCCAAGGTATTTAGTAAGAGGCACGGCGCGTTTTTTGAAGTTGTTTTTTCACACAATTCTTGGGAAAATTAAGAAATTATTTTATTTTATTTTTTAAGTATGCATACTTCCAATTACACTCCAAAATACATTCTGCTACTCCTCCCGAGTACAGGCGGTCCCCGGGTTACAAACAAGATAGGGACTGTAGGTTTGTTCTTAAGTTGAATTTGTTTGTAAGTTGGAACAGGTACATTTTTTAAGTGTAGCTTCAGCCAAAAAACGATTTTTAAGCTTTTTGGATAGCATAGGGAAGGGTTAACACCCCTGTAATGTTTGTTTTGCTGTCCGTTTCTGTTGAGAAGATTTCACCTCACTTCCTGTCCCAATGATAATTGGATTTTGAAAATTTTGGGTTGTTGTGGAAACAAACCTTGGTGATAAAGCGTCAGTGGAGACACCTTTTTCCCATAATTACTCTTACAGGAGTGAATTTCCCTTCCTATGGGTAGATTTCCTGTCACTTCCTGTTGCCTCCCTCCGTTTGTAAGTTGGAGTCGTTCGTAAGTCGGATGTTTGTAACTAGGGGCCGCCTGTATATTGATACCACATGTGTGCGACTTTTTCTCAGCCTGGCCACATAGAGAGGTACAACATGTAGGGAGCACCGTCAGGCGTTCTAGGATCATATATTAGACATCTAATTTCCTAACGACCTATTACAGTTTTGAAGGCCCTGGAGCACCAGGACAATGGAATTACCCACAAAATTACCCCATTTTGGAAAGCAAACACACCAACGTATATTCTATGAGGCATTATGAGTCTTTTGAATGGTTCATTTTTTTCCACAAGTCTTCGAAAAACGTGGAAAGAAAATTAAAACGCTTTATTTTTAAACAAAGTGGTCAATTTATAAGATATTTCTAACACAAAGCATTTACATAGCAAAAATTAACCCCCAAAATATATTCTGCTACTCGTCCTGAGTATGGTGATACCACATGTGTGAGACTTTTGCACAGCCACATAGAGAGGTCCAACATGCATGGAGCACCGTCAAGCGTTCTAGGAGCATAAATTACACATGAAATTTTCTAACAACCTATTACATTTTTGAAGGCCCTGGAGCACCAGGACAGTGGAATTACCCACAAAATGACCCCATTTTGGAAAGCAAACACCCCAAGGTATATTCTATGAGGCATGGGCTGCAGATAGGTACTCGGGTACTCTAATGGGCTGCAGATAGGCACTCGGGTACTCTGATGAGCTGGAGACAGGTACTCGGGTACTCTGATGGGCTGGTGACAGGTACTCGGGTACTCAGATGGGTTGGTGACGGGTACTCAGGTACTCAGATGGGCTGGTGACAGGTACTCGGGTACTCTGATGGGCTGCAGACAGGTGCTTGGGTAATTTGATGGGCTGCAGATAGGCACTCGGGTACTCTGATGGGCTGCAGATAGGTACTCGGGTACTCTGATGGGCTGCAGATAGGTACTCGGGTACTCTGATGGGCTGGTGACAGGTACTCGGGTACTCAGATGGGTTGGTGACGGGTACTCAGGTACTCAGATGGGCTGGTGACAGGTACTCGGGTACTCTGATGGGCTGGTGACAGGTAGTCGAGTACTCAGATTGGCTGGTGACAGGTACTCAGATGGGTTGGTGACAGGTACTCAGATGGACTGGTGACAGGTATTCGGGTACTCTGATGGGCTGGTGACAGCTAAAATAAAAAAAACTGTGCAACCAATAATGAAAATGCAAGTGTCTCACAAGTAACATTAATAAAAATGATACGACAGACCATGAAATTGATCAATTAATAAACAAACAATCCCTAAAGTACTATTATGTAAGGTGCACAGTGCAAGGTGCAAAGTAAAAAAATTCCACTAGAATCAAGACGGAGTTGATTGCATGAAGAGATGAGATAAGAAACAGACTCCTCTACCAGGTGCTGGAAACGACAGGAGGGAGCTTCAGTGACACCCCACACTCAGATATATAAAACGCTTACCAGAGCTAGTTGACTACCTATCTCTAGGTCAGCCTTACTAGCAATCAGATCGACTCTGCGGCCATATATTAAAAGGAGGATAAAAGACAATCCTTATTCAAATAGATTCGTCCATTCCCACCCAGATCGTTCATATAAGGAAAAAAAGCTCCACATAGTATAGTATTGCTTAATATTTATTAAAAACCTCAAGGAAATGCCAATTGGCTACTCACATTTTCTCAAAGATAAAAACGCATGTAGATAAAAACAACAAGCCGGCTTCAACATTCAAATCGCCCGTGCTTCCGGGTCACATGGGGCGCGATGTCGTCAACACGCAAAACCGCTCTGACATGTTTCATCAAAGCTGACGTTTTCAAAGGGCACCTTGGTGACAGGTACTCGGGTACTCTGATGGGCTGGTGACAGGTACTCGGGTACTCTAATGGGCTGGTGACAGGTGCTCAGGTACTTTGATGGGCTGGTGACAGGTACTCAGATGGGCTGGTGATAGGTACTCGGGTACTCAGATGGGCTGATGACAGGTACTTGGGTACTCTGATGGGCTGGTGACAGGTACTCAGATGGGCTGGTGACAGGTACTCGGGTACTCTGATGGGCTGGTGGCAGGTACTCAGGTACTCTGGGCTGGTGACAGGTACTCGGATAATTTGATGGGCTGGTGACAGGTACTCGGGTACTCATATGGGCTGTTGACAGGTACTCAGATGGGCTGGTGACAGGTACTCGGGTACTCAGATGGGCTGGTGACAGGTACTCGGGTACTCAGATGGGCTGGTGACACGTACTCAGATGGGCTGGTGACAGGTATTCAGGTACTCTAATGGGCTGGTGACAGGTACTCCGGTACTCTGATGGGCTAGTGATAGGTACTCGGGTACTTTGATGGGCTGGTGACAGGTACTCGGGTACTCAGATGGGCTGGTGACAGGTACTCGGGTAATCTGATGGGCTGGTCACAGGTACTCGGATACTCTGATGGGCTGTGACAGGTACTTTGATGGGCAAGTAACAGGTACTCTTTATTACTGGGGGGGGCAATCAGTGTGCTTGGTGTACACAGTAAGCTGTTACCGCAATCTCCTTCTCACACATGATCGGCTGATCATGTGGTAAAGAGCTTCCGATGGAAGCACTGTACCGAGATCGGTAATGCGGTGGATCAGACTGACCCACCGCACCACTGATCGCCGCAATCGCGGGTTATCCTGAGGACGTCAATAGACCCCCAGTCAGGATAACGAAGCCACTGTTATTTGTCTATAGGCTGGGCAGGAAGTGGTTAAGCAAAGATAGGAGTTATAAGAGTAGACATTGACATTTGTTAGTAACAATAACAAGACAAGAGTCAGCAGATGCTCATAAACGCATGGTCAGACATGAAAAATACACACAAAATTGAAGCCATGCCCACAAAAACCCACTTTCGAGAAACAAATGCACAACAATTACAGCAAACACACAAAACAGCCTTAGTGGGGTGTCGGTCATTATGCACAATATAATTCCCCCCCTCCAAAAAAAAAAAAGAAGGGAAAAAATATGCAAGGACAGACAGCAAATAATTTGGCCTCTTCTCAGGCAAAGCAAGCCCCACTACTTATATAACATAGGTTGGATTGTGAGCATGCCAACACACACCCAATAAAGGACATGCCCATCAGTGTCTTTCAATTTGTCCATTATGCCTAAAGTGTCTGCACTTGATTGCAGGCACAAAATCAAGTGTGTTAGCCCTAGGCTATGTGCATCAACTCATACACTGCAGGCCAAAGATCTAATAGCATGCACAGAAAGAAAGCAACAGTAATATAAGCATATGTGAATGAAATAAAAAAAAAAAAAAAAAAACAGTTACTCATCCCTGCTGTCAGCAGTGATTCCCCAATGGCAGCATCTTCAATCTGGATTTTGCCCTCAACACTCCACAGAAACTGCCCTTAAACTCACAAATTACCTACTAACCGCTAAAACCAATGGACACTACTCTGTACTCCTACTCCTGGACCTTTCGTCTGCCTTCGATACTGTCAACCACCCCCTCCTCCTCAAAAAACTTTACTCCCTTGGTCTCCGTGACTGTGCTCTTCAGTGGCTCTCGTCCTACCTATCCCATCGCACCTTCAGTGTCACTTACAATTCTACCTCCTCCTCTCCTCTTCCTTTCTCTGTTGGGGTCCCCCAAGGTTCTGTTCTTGGATCTCTCTTATTTTCAATATACACCTCTTCCCTGGGCCGGCTGATAGCGCATCACGCATCACTAACTTATTAACAGACATATCTGCCTGGATGTCACACCACGTCCTCAAACTCAACTTGTCCAAAACCGAACTCCTAATATTTCCTCCCCCACGTGCCATTTCCGCCTGACTTCTCCGTCAAGAGCAATGGCACACCCATTCCCCCAATCCCCACGTTAAGGTGCTTGGTGTTGTCCTGGATTCTGAACTCTCCTTTTGGCCCCACATCCAATCACTTTCTAAGATTTGCCGCCTCAACCTCCGCAACTTCTCTAAAATACGTCCCTTACTAACTAATGAAACCACAAAACTCCTGATTCACTCCCTGGTCATCTCTCGCCTCGACTACTGCAGCTCCCTCCTCACTGGCCTACCTTTAAATAGCGACTTCAGTAGTATACATTAAGACGGCTCCCATTCACTTCAATGGGATTTCAGATGTCAAGCGACTTGGGGCGACTCAAATCGGGGCGCAAGTCACCCCTGTGTGAACGTGCTCTTATAAAATGTACCAGATTGCAAGAAACATTCATTATTATTAGTTCAGGTACTGTCAAGTTACACAGCACTTTAAATATATATTGTATATTCACATCAGGTCCTGCCTTCAAGGAGCTTACAATCTAAAGTCCCTATCTTACGTTCATATGCATACCATGGACAGTTTTGACAGGACTGCAGAAGAAAAAGAAAGATCTCTGCAGACAGACGGCAGAGACTAAAAGGCTCCAAAAAGGAAACTCACTGCGGTGTAGATGCAACAAAATGTATTGATAAATATAACATTGTATCAAAAGAACACATTGGCTACAGAAACCTTCACCATACCACAGGTAAAAACTTATTGAAAACGTTGCCAAGAATTAAAAACAACCCGGGCTTCCAGGCACACCTAAGTAACATTAGGATCGATCCATTGATTGGAGGCAAAACCTAGCATTGATTGACAGCCCGAATCTAATAAGCATGGGGAATTTATTCATGTAGTTAGTAAAACGGGGGGATCGAGGATATTCGTCAGAAGGGGGATCAGCAATCTGGAATATCTTGCAGAAGGGTAGAAAAGTCAGCTTAGATTCCTGATAGTGACCGGACATCATTATCATGTATCATAAGGTATGATGATCATGAATAATTTGAACTGATGCACTGATGGTAAACATCTGATTCAAACATGCATCAAGGGCAGCACAGGCAGACAGGGGCCGTACAGTTCACTCACGGTTCTGCAGAGTCAATCACGGGAGTATGGCATATACAGGGGACTAATATCCCATACTGAGATTTCACCCACGGTGTAGCAAGATCCACAGCCCTCTGGAATGATCACAGGAATGAAAGGAAAAGGAGGGAAATCCCCTCATGGGGTAGTGACAGCGGAGTTTCTAGCTCCCCTTAGTTCAGAAAATAAGGGAATGGTCCCTATTGGCTCCTGCAATCTGAGAGAGGTCATGTGACCTCTGTAGCTAGGCAGTTTATATTTTTGGTGGTTGGAATTTTCAAATAAAAAGGGGGGTCCGTTCCTCAGTTTTTTCAGTGGTCCCAATAGCATACAAGCTGTGGTGTTCTAGGAGCCTTGGCTTTATTGAGCAAACAGCGCTATTTTTGGCTGAAGATGTCGCTATTGCAAAGACTCATCGAGAGAGCCGGTGAAGAAGCGAAGGAAGACTGGATAATGAGCTACCTGGACCAACCTAGAGCGTTGGGTCAAGTTCTCTTGGAGAGCTTCAGGATCCCCGCTTGCACCGCCGCATCATCCATGGTCACCGCTGTCACCGGCCAGCTCCCCCCATCCACCTTCTAGCAAAGCCAGAGCATGTGAGGAGGAATGCACCAGCACCATGACAGGAATGGAAGAAGAGGAGTGTCCACAAGCAGCGGAAGTTCCGACTCGTCATACGTCGTGCCGTCTCACTCCCCTCCCAATGGAGGGGCAGGCAAATAGGTGGCGCTGCAGGAGGCAACGTTACTCCCCATCATCACCCTGCACTGTCTCTGCTAGAAGTGCCAGGGCCACCCGCGGCAGGGCGGCAGCGAGAGCGGGGCGAAGGAGTACAATGCCAGAAGACAGAGCTCGGCGAGAGGCTATCAGGGGCACCTGAAGAGACCGAAAGATCCCCACTTTCAGCGGGACAAGAATCTGATCAGAGCAGCTTAGGCAGACCGATTCCGGTAGTATGTTCCTCCCTAAACTCAAGCCCAGAAGTGCCAGCGGTGGTCTGGTGAGTTTGCACCGCATTAAATTGAATTGTTTTCATCTATCTTAGTTAGGACAGTAAAAGACTTAGGCCTCATGCACACAGGAGGTTTTTTGACTGTTTTTCACTGTTTTAAGCTGCAGATGTTTTTTTCTACAGTCAAACTCTCCATCATGTTATCCTATGTGTTCATGCACACATAGGCTGTTATCAACTGCTTTTTAGCAGGGACGTTCTTGAGCTGTAAAAAAAACCCAAGACCAGTGGGTTCTGAGGGACGTTTTTGAGCTGTAAAAACGAGGCTAAATGCCGCTCCCCAATGTTTTTGTTCGTTTTAGATCAGTTGAGGAAAACAAAAAACGCCAGCCCTTTAACCACTTCAGTACCATGCACTTAGAACACTTCCCTACCAGACCAATTTTCAACTTTCAGCGCTGTTGCATTTTGAATGACAATTGCGCGGTCGTGCAATGCTGTACCAAAATGACATTTTTATAATTTTCCCCCACAAATAGAGCTTTCTTTTGGTGGTATTTGATCACCTCTGGGGTTTTTATTTTTTGCGCTACAAATAAAAAAAAAAGACAGAAATTTTGAAAATACATTTTTTCTTTTATTTCGTCACAAAACTTTGTAAATAAGTACATTTTCTCCATCACTGATGGGCACTGATGAGGCTGCACTGATTGGCACTGATGAGGCAGCACTGATGAGGTGGCATTGATGAGGTGGCACTTATATGCAGCACTGATGGGCACTGATAGGTGGCACTGATAAGCGGCACTGATGGGCACTCATAGGCAGCATTGATGATCACTGATAGGTGGCACTGATGGGCACTGGTGGGCACTGATAGGCGGCACTGGTATCGCAGCAGCTATAGGGATGGCACTGGCATCACAGATGGGCACAGTGCCATCCCTATTGGGCATTGTGTGCCCCTCACCTGGTTGTCTAGGGTGGCATCCCTTGTGATCCCTGGGTGGCATTCCTGGGTGGTATCCCTGGTGGTCCCTGGGTGGCATCACTGCGTGGGCTCCCTGGTGGTCCTGGTCAGCTCCCTCGTGGTCCACTGTGGCGATCCGAGGGGGGGCTGCACTGATAAACAACTCCTCCCTCCCTTTCATGAGAGCCGCCGATCGGCTCTCCTCTACTCACGTCTACAGACGTGACTAAAGGAAAAGCCGATATACGGCTTTTCCTGTTTACACTGTGATCAGCCGTGATTCGTCACGGCTGATCACATAGTAATGAGCTTCTGACAGAAGCTCATTACCTAGATTGGAGATGTGGTGTGTCAGACTAACACACCACCGCGCTGCGATGCCCCGCGGGCACGCGCTGGCATGTTATCCTGCTGGATGTCATATGATGCCCAGTCAGGATAACTGAACCAATTCCCGGCCTTCATTCTGCATACGGCGGTAGGGAAGTGGTTAAAAACACGCAAAAACGCCGGTTATATAATGCTAATAAAAGCTGAAAAGATCAACTGATAAGCCTTTTTAGGACTTTTTTTTTAACGTCCCGTGTGCATGAGGCCTTACAGTTGTTGAAAGATAATAGTAATTCTGTCAGTGTTTTACCTGTTCCACAGCTGTCAAATGTTCCTATTAGGCCTCATGCACACAGGACATTTTTTGACTGTTTTACAGCAGCTGTTTTTAGCTGCAGACATTTTTTTCTACAGTCAATAAGCTCTCTATCATGTTATCCTATGTGTGAATGCACACATAGGCTATTATCAACTATTTTTGACAGGGACATTTTTAAGCTGTAAAAAAAAACATGATTAGTGGGCTTTGAGAGACGTTTTTCAGCTGTAAAAACACTCAAACACTCAAACGCTCAAAAACGCACAAAAGCGCGGCTAAACGCAGGTCACCAACGCTTTAGGACGTTTTAGATCAATAGAGGAAAAAAACAAAAACAAAAAAAAAAAACCGCTGGCCCTTTAAAAAGCAAAAAAACGTAAAAACCACCATAATAAAAGCTGAAAAACTGAAAATTGTTTCATACTTACCGTAATTTTCCTTTCCTGGCGCCTATCCATAGCAGCATACCTGTGATAGAGTTCCTCCTCGACTCCTCCCTCGGGACCAGTGAATAGCATAAATTAAAGACATAGCCCTTCCCCCAACATTTTCCGTAATATAGAATACCGAGGGTGGGGCATATGCTGCCATGGATAGGTGCCAGGAAAGGAAAATTACGATAAGTATGAAACAATTTTCCATTTTCCTGGCGCCTCCATGGCAGCATACCTGTGATAAATAACTAGCATACACAGGTGGGTTGAATGCAAAAACAAAAAGAAATTTAATTAGAAACTGTCATGCCTGCATCGCTCTTCTTCCGAACTCTGCTGGAGTAAGAGCCCCCAGGTCGATGCCGTAATGCCTGAGGAACGTGTGATGGGAAGACCAGGTTGCGGCCCTACAGACTGTCTCCAAGGATACGTTCACCCTTATTGCCCAAGAGGCTGAAACTGCCCTAGTTGAATGAGCATTCAGATGAGAAGGTGGATCCATGTTCCTCAAACTGTAAGCCTTCTGTATCACCTTTACAATCCAGGATGCCAGGGTTCGACTGGAGGCCTCTTTGCCTCTGTTCTTTCCCCATGGAATAACAAGTAGTCTCTCTGAGCTTCTGAAACTTTGCGTTGCTTCCAGGTACCCTCTGAGAATTCTAGAAACATCTAAATCCCGGCAGGGTTCTCGATCTGAATCTGAAAACACCAGTAATGACCATGGCTCCGCTAAGTAGGCAGGTGTAGTAACCCTTGGTGTAAAACCCCTGATAGGGCGAAGTTCCACTCTATCCAGGAAAAAGGAGATGTGGTCGTCCCCTATTCCCAAGGCGTGTAGCTCTGAAATCCTTCTGCCGGAGGTAATGGCTAGCAGAAAAGTTATTTTTAGGGTCAGGTTCCAAATTGAGGACTCTTCAATAGGTGTGAAAGGATGGCTGGATAGGACCTCTAGAACCAGCGGGAGATCCCATTTTGGAAATGAGCGCCTGCAAGGTGGTCTAATCTTCAGTACTCCCCTAAGGAATTTTATCACTAGGGGTTCCTCCGCCCACCTCTTATTGGTTGCTGCCGAGATTGCAGAAACCTGCACCTTTAATGTAGCTAGACCGAGACCTAGGTTGAGTGCTGCTTGCAGGAAATCCAGTATTTTTGAAGTAGATAGGTTTACTGGGTTGAAGCCAGCTCTAGTGGTATATGCAGAAAACTTGTCCCAGATTCTTGTATATATCTTGTTTGTTGTTGGTTTTCTAGCACTAAGGAGGGTAGAAATGACACTCCGAGAGCAGCCTAAAGATTGAAACCTCCTCCTCTCAGTCTCCACAGCCGAAGATCCAGCCTCTGTGGGTTCGGATGTGATATTCCCTCTTGTGTGAGTAGGTGTGGAAATGCTGGAATCCTGATGGGCAGTCTCATGCTGAGGTGCATGGCTAGTGGAAACCATGGCCTCTTCGGCCAGTATGGTAAGATTGCCAGGATCTGTACTGGTTTCCTCAGGAGTCTGAGTAGAAACTTTGAGATAAGTGGGCGGGGAGGAAAGGCGTAAGCCACTGTATAGTTCCATGGGCAAGAGAGGGCATCCACCTCCTCTGCCTGTGGATGAGAAAGGAGAAAGACAAACCTCCTGAGTTTCAAATTTTCCGGAGTTGCAAAGAGATCCACTTGTGCAGGCTGCCAAAGGCTCATGATTTGGTGAAATACATGAGGGTGTAGAGACCATTCGTTGTTGACGAACTTCCTTGATAGGCTGTCTGCCTCCTTGTTCAAATTCCCTGGCAGATACGTTGCCTTGAGATCCAGGAGATTTTTCTCTGCCCAGATCATGATTGTCTCCACCTCCCTCAAGAGTGTCCTGCTGCGGGTACCGCAACTGCTGTCGTGTTGTCTAGACGCAGAAGCACTCTTTGTCCCTTGATGCGGGTCATTAATGAAATTAGGGCCAGGAAGGCTGCCCTCATTTCCAGTATGTTGGATACTACCCCTGCGGGGTAAAAGGACCATCTTCCCTGTATCCTGGTATCTTCGCAATGGGCACCCCATCTGTGCTTGCTCACGTCGCATGTAATTGTGATTCAGGAGTGGGAACCCAGCGTATGAGATCTTGAGAGGTTCTGCAGATTGGTCCACCAGTGGAGGCCCCTGCACATGCTTGCCGATAACAAGATTCTCTGGGAGAAATGCTGCTTCTTCCATTGTGCCAGGAAACCAACTTGAAAATGTCTCAGGTGCCAATGAGACCAAGGGACCAGTGGTATACACGAGGACATCCAGTCTATCAGGGTGAGGCACTGCGAGGCCGTCAAATGTGACTTCTCCATCATTTTGAGCATCCTCTGGCTGATCTCCTCCGCCTTCTGCCGGGGCAATGATACTGTGCCCTGCCGTGTACAACAAAGCTCCCAGGTAAACCATGTGTTGAGATGGCGACAACTGGCTCTTCTCATCGTTTATGAGCCAGCCCAGTTCTGCTAGGGAACTCAACAGGATATGCCTGTGGGCGATGAGTTGGTTTGGATTGCGTGACAATAAGAGAATGTCGTCCAAGTAGTAGTAGTAAATCCTCAGACCTCTCACCCTCAGAGGGACTAATGCCGTTATTAACACTTTTGTGAACACTTGAGGGGAGGTACACAGTCCGAAAGGAAGCGGCTGAAATTGCACGTGGACATGACCTACTGCAAACCTCAGATACCTCTGGAATGAGGGCAGAATGGGGATGTGCAGGTAGGCATCCTTCAAATCTACCAATATCATCCAATCTCCAGGTTGAACGGCTTGAATTATCGTCTGGAGAGATTCCATCTTGAACCTCTCGAGATAGATGTATTTGTTGAGTCTTTTTAGGTCTATAACTGGTCTCCACCCACCTGTTTTCTTTCGCACCAAGAAGAGTGTCGAATAGAACCCTGAAAAGCGTTCTGATGAGGGGACCGGTACTACTGCCTTCTGTACTTGCAGGGATGATATGAACTGATCTAGAACCAGTACCTTTAGTTGAGAGGTTGGAGTCCGAGTCCTTTTGAATGAATTTTGAGGAGGCCGGTGAGAAAAAGTCCAGGAGTGCCCAAATTGGATTGTGGACAAGACCCACTGATCTTGGCACACCCTGGACCAGGCTGCCAGAAAGGATCTCAACTGGGCCCCCACCTAGGGAGGCTCGGTACCTCTGGCATCAAAAGGACTTTGCCCCCTCCTGGGGAGTGGAGAGGGACTTATTTCTCTTAGCTTCCAGGAAGGACGTCTGAGTGCTCCTCCAGGACCTTTTGTTATCCCTGCCCTGCCAAGACTGCCTATAGTCTTTGTAGCCCGTCTGGCGGAATCTTGAAAGGTAGGTTCTCGATCTCCGAGATTTTCTGTCTTGGGGAATAAGACCAGATTTTCCTCCCGTTACTCAGGAAATTGCTTTGTCCAATCTTTCTCCAAATAAGGATCTCCCATCAAATGGGATCTTACACCAACTTTGCTTGGAGGCTAAGTCGGCTGTCCAAGATTTCAGCCATAGGGCCCTCTTGGCCATTATCGAATGCAGCATAGAATTGGCAGAACACCTGATCATGTCAATGGCCGCTTCTCCCACAAAATCTGCAGCCAACCTGAGTTCCTCTAGGGCCTTGACTATGTCATCTTTGGGAGCATCTTGCCTTATTGCTGTTTCCACATTCTTGGTCCAGACCCTGATGGCATTAGAGACAGAGGTAAATGCAATAGCTGGTCTGCAGGCCGCTCCCAAAGCTAGGTAACTCTGCTTCAAATCCAGATCAATCCTATTTAAAGAATCTTTGAATGACGTGGAATCCTCCATAGGCGGGGTTACATTCTTTGCCAGACGCGCCACTGCCGTGTCCACTACCGGCATTGCGCTAAAGGATTGAGCGTCTGAGTTCGCCAAGGGGTACAGCTTGGTGAAACGGCCCAGGGAGAGCCTTTTATCTGTTTTGTTCCATTCATCATGGATGATCTCCCGGATTTCCCCCCATAAGCGGGAACAAGGAATGGAACAGCGCCAGACAACCGAAAAAGTGAGCAGGAGGAACATAAGCCGCCCCCCCTCCCCATAGCCTAACTGCCAGCTGAAGAATAAACGCCTTAAAGGGGACGTTTTTTTAAAAAAGGAAAGCAAAGGAAACCTGACAACAGGGGAAGAGGGACCTAAAAGAAAGAATGAAAAAGAAGCTGATCCCCCAGCCTGTGTACCGCATTCATGTGTTTGATCCACTGCAGACTGCGTTCCTGTGAGGAAACTCTGCTCTTACCCCGAAAGATCCACGAAAGGGGTTCCCAGCCTTATTAGCGCTAAGAGCGGCCCAAGGACAGGGACTGCGCACGGGAGAAGATGAACGACGGCAGAGGTAGGGACTTACTGCTGCTTCTTCACTGATTCAAGAGGTATGAGGAAAAAAGGGAGAATGTTGGGGGAAGGGCTATGTCTTTAATTTATGCTATTCACTGGTCCTGAGGGAGGAGTCGAGGCGGAGCTCTATCACAGGTATGCTGCCTTGTAGGCGCCAGAAAAAATCACTGATAAGCTACTGACGTTTTTTAACGTCCTGTGAGCATGAGGCCTTATAGTTGGTGGATCTGCTGCTGAGGAGAATGTAGCTGAGGTTTGGGCGCCATATAGTGGCATTAATACGAATTGTCAGGTCCCTTCAGTGATCTCAGCACAAACTTCTCACTCAGTAGATCTTTTAACCACTTCAGCCCCGGAAGGATTTCACACTTTAGGGCCAGAGCACTTTTTGCGATTCGGCACTGCGTCATTTAACTGACAATTGTGTGGTTGTGCGACGTTGTACTCAAACGAAATTTGCGTCCTTTTTTTCCCACAAATAGAGCTTTCTTTTGGTGGTATTTGATCCCCTCTGCGTCATTTCTGATCGCCGCTATAAACAAAAAGAAGAGTGACAATTTTGCAAAAAAAACCAAATTTCTTACTTTTTGCTAAAATACAAATCCAAAAAAAATATAAAAAAGGGATTTTATTAAAACTTACCGTAAAATCCTTTTCTCCGAGTTCACTGACAGACGCAGCTCTTCATTGACTTTGTGGGGGTTTTATGTTCATCCCACTAGGAGTTAACTAGGCAGGGAAAAGAATCAGCTGGCCCCTCCCCTGGGGGCCGTCCTCTCTTCCTACATCAAACCCCCTCACAGTATAGCGAGAAGAAAAACAAATATCGCCGCTAGTCTTTACTGCGTCTCCCCTAGTTTATGGTGGTTTTCTTTCGA
>BLSH010423037.1:2099-12239 GCA_018402905.1 Glandirana rugosa | reverse complement strand
GCTAGCAAACCTTGTGAAGACCCGGGGTGCAGAGGTCAGGCCTTAGGGGAGAGCTACAAATTGAAAATGGCAATCCCCAACCGCGAACTGCAAGAAAAGCTGATGTCGCGGATGGATGGGTACATGGAGGAACTCATCCCTGGTGTCCAACGACGCCGAGAAAGTTCCCCAGGTGAAGGGTGGCCACCACCGACCGAACAGACTTCAGGTCCAGGATGGGCCGAAATCCCTCCCCCTTTTTGGGCACCACAAAAAGATTTGAGTAAAACCTCGAAACCTCTCCCCTGAGGGAACTGGTACAAACTTTGTAGAAAGTACTACAAGTACTTTCCTGCGCTCCTGCGGGAGACTTAAATTTGATGGGGAGAACCTGTCTGAAGGTAGAGAGATGAACTCTCTCCTGTACCCGGTGGACACCACCACCCGGACCCAGCGGTCGGAAAAGTGAGCCTGCCCACCTGTCTGCGAACCCCAGAAGACGTCCCCCCACCCGACACTCGGGTGGGGGTCACCCATCAGTCTGAGGAAGACTTGTCCTCCGTCTTTTCTGTTCGCGCTGCCACTGCCGTCTACCGGTCCCTGCAGCGACCTTACTGGAACGGGTCCCTTTTTCTGCCGCGCCCGGGGCGCGAAAGGCTTCTTCTGACCCGAAGGAGAGGGCTCCTGTCTACGGCGAAACTCTCGCCTGCGGGGCTCCGGAAGGAAAGGGTCCTTATCCCCAGCGAAAACCTTGATGATTTCATCAAGACGCACCAAATAGACGCCCACCCTGAAAAGGGAGGTCAGCCAAAACTCTTTTGGAAGCGTGGTCCCTGTACCAGGAATGCTGCCAAGAATTCGTCGAAGTCTGACGGCCGAGAACGATATTCTGGACAACAAGGTCAGAATATCCATTCACAGAGGTAATAACAACCTTTGGAGTAAACTCAGCCTTCTGCGGCGCCTCCATCAGGCGGCCGCCTAATAGGTCCTTCACGAGTTCTTCCATGCATACAGCTAGATGCTGTGCCGTCATGGCCGAAGCCAGAGCCTGTCGCACAGCAGAGCCCGCATTCAAGAATAGGGACTTCAACAGTGCCTCTGTCTTTTTCAGCGGAATCCTAGAGGGAAGGGGTACCTTCCATAGGAATAGTAGTCGCCTTGGTAAGGCGTGCAATTGGTGGATCCACCACGGGTGATCCCCATTTGTTTGGAAGCTCTCCTCAAAGGGATAGAGTACCGCAAAGCGTGTTGTCAGTGAGGAGGAACGCTGCAGGCGCTGCCACTCACAATAGGAGATGGTCAAAAGAAAATTCATTCTTGGGGGCCCCGGGGGCCCAAAAGATCCGCACACATACGCAGCAGGTCGAATTTCTTGATCCAGCTGCAACTCCGTGCGAATGCCAGCGACAATTGCCCTTTTTTTTTTTTTTATGGCAGCTGCTGGCCCCTGGTCCCCCTCAGTTAGAATACTGTCACCACCTGAGACCCCTGAGGCCACATCCGGCTCCGAATTCTCCCCTGATGATAAAGAGGGGGAGGGGGACGCTTCCTGGGGACCCGCATAGCGGCGTCCTCACGGGAAAAAACTCACCACCCGCAGCAGGTGAAAAAAAAGCCCCTTGATCTGTACCACCTCAGCAGGTGCAGCAGGGACATCAGCCATAGTTGTCCCAGAAAAAAAACACAAGGATGGAAGGGGCGCCCCCACACAGCCACACACCCACAGTATCAGAGGACAGCACCCCGCCACCACCAGCACCCGGAGGGAGCTATACTTGCTGTTCCTGCCTTGTGCAGATCGTCAGAAGAGCTGCCTGTATCACCGCCCTTCCTGAGAGAAAGAAGCTGCAGCCACGTGTAAAATGTGCAGAGCATGCAGTGAAAATGGCCGCCAGGAAACACACCTCTCAGGCAACGTGCAGTACCAAAAATGGCCGCTCCGAGCGCTAGAGGGAAAGCCCCATAGACTGAAAATGTCCGCGGCTACGGCAAAATGGCGGCGATCCGAGGGCGAGGTGTGGCAGGGGGCAAGATGGAAAGCAGTTCCCCCCAGTGGCTACCCCGGGACAATTGTGTAAAACACAGGGTTGAGTGCCGGTCGTCGGGCCCCCTTCATACCCTTAAAAAAGGGGGGAAGGCAGGGCGCTCACTTACCAGTCCGACGCCACGGTAGCCACCCAGAGCAGACTTTCCGCCCCTGATGTGCGGTATGCTGCAGGCCCAAAGTCGCCCTGCAGAACCGCATCGGTAAAGGGGACCAACAGGGGAGTTCTATCCCGGGCCGCCTGCATGGAACGGGCAAGATGCGGCGGGTCCCCCATAGCGGGACTGGCTTCGCATCATGTTGGCCAGGTCGGGGATAGTACAGAGCTCCAGGACTCTCTATACCCCGACCGGCTTCTTGATAGTAGATCATCTTGATTGCAGTAAAAAAATAAAGGCAAAAAGTAAAAAATGGTCATAATAGGACCGCAGTTCCCCTATAGCAGGGAAGCCAGGTCAACTCTTTGCGAACTAGGCATTGAAACTGAAGAGCTATACTGTGAGGGGGTTTGATGTAGGAAGAGAGGACGGCCCCCAGGGGAGGGGCCAGCTGATTCTTTTCCCTGCCTAGTTAACTCCTAGTGGGACGAACATAAAACCCCCACAAAGTCAATGAAGAGCTGCGTCTGTCAGTGAACGTAAGGAGAAAAAACATTTTTTTCCATCGGTTTTGGCCGATTTATATTCTTCCTCATATTTTTGGTAAAAAAAATTGCGTTCGGCGTTTATTGATTGGTTTGTGCAAAAGTTGCCACGTTTACGGATGATGAGAATTAATTTCTGGGGTTTTTATTTATTTTTTTACTAGTAATGGCGGCGATCTGTGATTTTTAGCGGTACTGCGATATTGCAGCGGACCATTTTGACACTTTTATAAAAAATGCACTGATTACTGTGTAAATGCCATTGGCAGTGAAGGGGTTAGCCTGCAGGGGGCGCTCTAAGGCTTAACTGTGTTCCCTGGGCGTGTTCTAACTGTGTGTGGGCTGCCCTGGCTGGGGAAAGGGGATGATCACGGCTTCCATATAGAGGAAGCCTGTGATCATAGCCCTTCCCCCTTGAACAGAACGGAGATCTGTGTTTACACACACGGACCTCCGTTCTCTCTGTGGGGGGGAAACCGCGGGTAGCCATCGGCGATTGAGTCCGCCGCACCCGTTCCCTGGACCCCCCCGGACACAGTGAGCGCGCCTCCGGCGGCACGCGTTCACAGCACTAGTTATCGCAGCCGCCGTCGTATGACGGCGGTTTGTGATAACGAGCCACTCTGTCACCGTCAGACTGCGGTCGACAAGTGGTTAAAAAATAGCAGTGTTCCAGATACATGTAGGAAAGAAGTTTTGAATTGTTTTCTTTCACCGCTAGGGTTTCACCTTTCTTCAAATATGAAGGAAAATAATCTGGGGTGGTGAGTTTGTTGATTTGTTATTGCTTCCATCCACAAGGGAAGGTAAGCTAGGTAAAGAGGAGGAGGATAGAAGAAGGCCTGTAGCTAAGTCATTTTGTAACTGGCTGCAGGCCTTTTAAATTTTCTCCAGCGTTTTATGTGAAAAGCATCCAGAATTCTTTTTCAGCACCTGGACATAATTTTGGAGGCGTATAAGAGCTTTGGTGGAATGGCGTAGTTTTCGAGTTTTTTCATTAGAAAAAAAGCAGTATTCTCTTCTTTGCCTTGGGGTGCAAAGGATGTCGGCTTATGGCTGAATCTTTTTCTGCCCCAAAGGCCTCAATACTCAAAACCAGCCCACCTGTCTAATCAAACAACACACACAAGTTACCTTAAAGGAGTGTGTTTCAACTGTAATAAGAGCCAATGCCGTTGGCCGAATATATGTAAATATCAGCACAAATGTGCCTTTTGTTCAGGAGCACACCCTGTTTCCAAATGCTTTAAGAGGATGTCCAGTACTAATCAACAGCAAAGTAAAGAACCCCTTTCTAAAAGCATAGTTGCCAGTGAACCTACACGCAATGGCTCCATGGTCTCAGGGTTTCCGAGATCAAATGACTTCACACCTTCTGTTTAAAGGTTTTCACTCTGGTTTCTACCTGCCAAAATTTAATGGAACAGGTTGTGTGGTTCACCAAAATTTTAAATCCACAGTAGGTTTAGAAAAAGTAGTTGAAGAAAAAATCAATAGTGAAATTACTTTAGGTAGGATAGCGAGACCCTTTATTGATCCTCCATTTCAGAACTTTAGGATCTCACCTTTGGGGATGGTTTGCAAAAAAGAGAAAGACATTTAGGATCATTCACCATTTGTCTTACCCAAAAGGTGAGTCCTTAAATGACCAGATTCCAAATGACGCTTGTTCAGTATCTTACGCTTTATTTGAAGTCGCCCTTTTATTATTGAGAAAATTAGGTAAAGGGACCTTGCTAGCCAAGGCGGATATCAAATCAGCATTCAGGTTGCTACCAATTGAACCTGAGGCGTTTGATTCCTTTGTTTTTTTTTTTAATAATACATTTTATTTTGATAAATGCCTTCCTATGGGCTATTCACTATCTTATTATTTTGAGGCCTTTGCCTTCTTCCTTGATGGATGGTAGAGCAGGTAAGGGGAACTAAATTTATCATACATTATATAGATGACTTCCTATTCTTAGGCCCTGCTGATTCCGACATATGCATGGTTTTACTGTCTTCTTTCTTTTCCATTTGCAATGAATTTGGGGTTCCATTAGCCAAAGACAAGACGGTTCATCCATCTACGAGCCTAGAGTTCCTAGGTATTGTCATTGACACAGTGCTAATGGAATTCCAGTTGCCTATGGAAAAGATTTTTAATTTAACAGGTTACATAACAATGTTAATAAGGAAAAAGAAGGTAACATTAAAAGAGATGCAATCACTCCTAGGTCAACTAGCTTTTGCAACCCGAATAATGCCTGTAGGGAACATGAAGAAAAGGCTGGACAGCCGCACTCTGAATCCAATGTGTTGTTTTATTTGTAGCAAGGTACAGGTAAAGGTGCAGATAAAAAATGGGGGTGAACCACAAGTCCCAGCTTACGCATTTCGCACCGTGGGCTAGTGCTTAACCATAGCATAGCATAACAGATGCTATGAGTAAGCACCAGCCCACGGTGTAAAACGCGTAAGCTGGGACTTGTGGTTCACCCCCATTTTGTATCTGCACCTTTACCTGTACCTTGCTACAAATAAAACAACACAGCCTTTTCTTCATGTTCCATGTGCACTCATCAGCCTGCACCTGTTTAGCGATGCACACAGCTGACCCTTTGATCTTGTTCAAGGACATCCGGAGCGGTGAGTGATCTTTTGTCTAATGCCTGTAGGGAGAATTTTTTCTTAGAGGCTTTATTTGGCGATTGCAAGACTAAAGTCTCTTACAGTACATGTAAGATTGTCGCATGAGCTGCGTGCGGATCTTATGGTGTGGCTGGAGTTTTTGGAATTTCTTAATGGCAGATCTGTTTGGCAACGGGAATTGGTTACAGATAGGGATTTCTGTCTTCAAACAGATGCTGCTGGATCGCTAGGTTTTGCAGCCATCTGGAACACCCATTGGTGTGCTGGGTCATGGGAACTATCTTGGAAATTTAAAGGTTATTTAAAGAACAGTGTCCTGCTGGAATTATTCCCTATATTAGTTGCAGTTGAACTTTGGGGGTATAATTTCCAGAACATGAAGATACTGGTTAGCACTGATAATAAGGGTGTAATGTATGCCATAAATTGCTTAACATCAAAGTCTCCGCCAGTTATTGTTCTGCTGCGGTATTCATTTTTTAAGTGTCCAAGTTTAAATATTTGGATAAAGGCGAGATACATTCCTGGCAGAACAAATGACTTGGCGGACGCTCTGTCTCACTTTCAGATTGAACGTTTCGTATCCCTGCTGCCAAATGCAGACCGGGTGGGTTTAACTTGGCCGAAGCACTTATGGAGGTTGATCTAGTTCAAGTTTTATTAAATGTAAAGGATTCTATTGCCCCTTCCACTATGGCAGGATACCAGTCAGCCTGGTGGTTGTGGAATTCTTTCATACAGCAATATCGTGTGGATACAACAGTTGTATCTGACAGTTTAGTACTGGTATTTGTAAATGAATATTCAAAGAGAACTACTCTTGGTCACAACATCAACACAACATTTCCACCCCTTGTGTCAGGAGTATACAGCTCAGCATCACCAAATAGTGGTATACAGCATCACCAGTTAGGAGTATACAGAGCACCAGTTAGGAGTATACAGAGCACCAGATAGCAGTATACAGAGCCCCAGATAGGGTATACAGGGGTCCCAGATAGGGTATACAGGGGTCACAGATAGGGTATACAAATCCCCAGATAGGGTATACAGAGCCCCAGATTGTGTATACAGTCACCAGATAGGGGTATACAGGGTCCCAGATAGGGGTATACAGGGTCCCAGATAGGGGTATACAGGGTCCCAGATAGGGGTATACAGTAACCAGGTTGGGGTTTGCAGCGGTTCATGCTCCATGCAGAGTATTGCACATAGTACATGTCATTGGCAGCTCCATGCAGAGTATTGCACATAGTACATATCATAGGCAGCTCCATGCAGAGTATTGCACATACTAGTACATGTCATAGGCAGCTCAATGCAGAGTATTGCACATAGTATATATCATAGGAAGCTCCATGCAGAGTATTGCACATAGTTCATATCATAGGAAGCTCCATGCAAAGTATTGCACATAGTTTATATCATAGGAAGCTCCATGCAGAGTATTGCACATAGTATATATCATAGGAAGCTCCATGCAGAGTATTGCACATAGTATATATCATAGGAAGCTGCATGCAGAGTATTGCACATAGTATATATCATAGGCAGCTCAATGCAGAGTATTGCACATAGTACATATCATAGACAGCTCCGTGTAGAGTATTGCACATAGTACATATCATACGCAGCTCAATGCAGAGTATTGCACATAGTATATATATCATATGAAGCTCCATGCAGAGTATTGCACATACTAGTACATGTCATACAGCGGCAGCTGGTGCATAAGGAGCGCTTGGGCGCCGCCTCCCCACCGCTGACAAGTAAAAAAAGCTCCCCTGCAGGTGGCTCCGGTATATTGACTTTTCTTTTTTTTTTCCTCGGCTCCTTGCTGACAGCAAGTAGTGAGCCGATTGGCCAGTCATTAAAGTCTATGTGTGTGCGCTGAACAAGAGGGTCTAAATGCAGGTGCTGGCAGGTGTCGGGGCTGATCCTAAAGCTGAATTTTTGGGGAACACTACATTATTGGGGACTCTAGTATAGTTCTGATCTAATCAAAGATATTGGTCCATTCAGGCTATACTAGTAATGGAGGTGTATATTGTGTGTGTTAGCGTTACTGGCTATCTGACGCTGTCTGAGATTGATGCGAACACTATCTGGGGTCACCAGTGACACAATACAGTGATCAGAAAAATTATCTGTACACTGTACTAATGACACTGACAGGGCAGTGAAAGGGTTAACTGGGGTTGATCAGGGGGTTAAAACATTATTAGGGAATAAATGACGGGTACCCTGACCCTATTTGGGACTGCCGCTAACGATATCTAGCGTCACCAGTGACACTAAATACAGTGATCAGTAAAATATCTGTACACTGTACACGAATCATTAACAGCTAAAATTAATGTTCTAGCAACAGATGTCAGTCTGATCAGACATGACTTGGATAAGTTCCACTCCAGGGTCACTGAGGTGGAGGATCGGGTCCCTGAGCTAGAAAACACTGTGTGCTCAGACTCCAGAGACCTCTGTGCTCTCCAAATCCAGATGAAAGCCTTGAAGGAGAAAGCCGTAGACACCGAAAACAGGCTGAGGAGAAACAACATCTGCATACTTGGTCTCCCTGAGAGGGCTGAAGGTTCCAGACCAGCAGAGTTTGCAGAGCAGATGCTTACCAAACTATTTAATCTCACTGACACGCCACCTACCTTTGTGGTTGAAAGGGATCACAGCCCCCCCCCCACACCAATACCAGGGGCACCAGCGTGCCCATTCCTGCTTTGCTTATTGAATTACCGCGACAGGGATCTCTTCTTTGTTATAGCCCGTGCTAAAGGAGAGCTACTTTTCAACAATACTAAGCTGTTATTCTTCCCAGATTACTCCCAGGAGGTCCAGCAACGGCGCAGATCCTATACAGCGATCCACACGCAACTCCACAAGAAAGAGTTCAAATACAGTCTCCAATTCCCCAGCAAACTTTGCGTGGTAGATGGCGACCACGTTCATTTCTTTGATACTGCCATGGCAGCTTATGGATGGCTAGATACTGGCTAATCTCAGATCGTCTCCAAGTTTGCCTCTGGATCATCATATTTCCACCAGCAAGTATACCAGGTTTGTTTGATCCACTTTTTTTTTCTAATGACACCTGTTACCTGTCTTACTTTTGAAGTTGTTATGATGAACCATATGGAGCCTCCTGCCTTGAGGCTCCAGCACCGCGTTTGTGCTTGTTGTTGCTTCTTAAACTCTCTTCTGTTAACACAGTATAATTCTGGATATTTGATATATCTGGGACTCTGCTGTGTCATCTACTCCACCATGTTCCACAAGACTCCATACTAATCTAGCCTTGGGCTGTTACTATTTTGATTTTTTGTTTGGGGTATAAGCCCTAACCAACTGCTTTCCCCCTGGTTCTCGGAGAGGTTTTGGCATGGGCAGGGTATGTGCAGTTGCGCATGGGACACTAGTCAGTTTGTTTTGTCCTGCAATAATTTTTCACTGCAATCATTCATACACTTTGCTGCTCATGCATGACTTTATATTCCTTTATCACTCTAACATACTATATCTATGACACAACCTTAAACGGAAGGGATCAAGGTCCTGTTGTGTAATGTCCGGGGGCTAAACCCAAATATAAGCGGGCCCTACTATTTCAGTACTTAAACTCACATACCCCTAATATACTGTTACTGCAGGAAACACATCTTATGGGCAGCAAACTTCTGTCTCTTAAAAAGATGTAGGTTCAGAGAGCGTACCATTCCACATACTCAACATTTGCCAGGGGTGTCTCCATTTTGCTCAACAAATCTCTCCCGTGTGTTATTGAATCATTACGTACAGACCCCCTGGGCAAATATGTAATTGTGGTATTTATGCTCTGAGGTCGCCGCTATGTGATTGTAGAAGTTTATGTTCCACCACCCTTTTCCCCTACAGTATTGCAAGTGGTTTTGGAAAGGATTGCTCCCTACTGTTGAAAATTATGAAGTTTAAATATTATAAATGATAACGGTCTCTGAAATGTATGAAATGTATGAAGTATATGTATAAATATAATGTAATATGTTAGTTATATGTAAAGGTTATTTTAATGTGCTTTTGACGTTGACAGAGTAGCAAATTTGTTGAGTGTGTAATTCTATTTTGAGTCCTAGGCTAGCATGTTAGGAGTCATGCATATTTCTATAGAATAGGACCATATGTAGAGAAGATTTACTTGTCTCAAACTGCTTAGGTCAGCTTTACAAACAGTATAAGAATACATGATTCTGTATGGTTAGTTAGGAAGAGTTCTAAAGGAAAAGATGGAACCCTACACTCTTGGAGACATGACGTGAACACCTGTCAGCTCTTCCTCCTCCTGACTGACATCTGAAGCCATAGCATATTTTATCATATGTGTTACTACATGAGTTTTGACTTGCTTATGTTGTGAAGAATAAATCTCAAAAATGTTCTAATAATGTCATTCTTGCAAAATATTCTTCGATGGAAAGCCTCGGACTTTCAAAATCATGGTGGCGAATGCGGACCTGCACAACAATTTAATCCTCTTGATGCTAGTTTACGGTCCTGCTACGGGTGAGTTTTTTCTCTGTCTGTCCTTTTTTTTCTCATCCATCCCTACCCAAATTTGCAGCTTTGCATGAAAAAAAAAATTGGAATATACAGAGTTACCAGATAGGGGAATACAGAGGCACCAGATAGGGGTATACTGTCACCAGAAAGGGGTATACAGAGCCACAAAATAGGTGTATAAAGAGCCACCAGATAGGGGTATACAGAGCCACCAGATAGGGGTATACAGAGCCACCAGATAGGAGTATACAGAGTCACCAGATAGGAGTATACAGAGCCACCAGATAGCAGT
>BLSH010423036.1:247246-261000 GCA_018402905.1 Glandirana rugosa | reverse complement strand
GGATATACAGAGCCACCAGATAGGAGTATACAGAGCCACCAGATAGGAGTATACAGAGCCACCAGATAGGGTATAAAGTCTCCAGATAGGGGTATGCAGAGCCACCAGATAGGCGTATCCAAAGTTACCATATAGGGTATACAGTCACCAGATAGGGGTATACAGAGCCAGAAGATAGGGTATACAGTCACCAGAAAAGAGTATACAGGGCCACCACATAGGGTATACAGAGCCACCAGATAGGGGCATACAGAACCACCAGATAGGGGTATGCAGAGCCACCAGATATTGTTATGCAGAGCCACCAGGTAGGGGTATGCAGAGCCACCAGGTAGGGGTATGCAGAGCCACCAGATAGGGGTATACTGAGCCACCAGATAGGGGTATGCAGAAATACCAGATAGGAGTATACAGAGTCACCAGATAGGAGTATACAGAGTCACCAGATAGGGAATACATTCGCCAGATAGGGGTATACAGAGCCACCAGATAGGTGTATACAGAGCCATCAAATAGGGCTATACAGAGCCACCAAATAGGGGTATACAGAGTCACCGGATAGGGTATTCAGAGCCACCAGATAAGATTATACTGAGTCACCAGATAAGAGTATACAGAGTCACCAGATAGGAGTATACAGAGCCACCAGATAGGAGTATGCAGAGTCTCCAGATAGGGGTATACAGAGCCACCAGATAGGGTATACAGTCACCAGATAGGGGTATATACAGAGCCACCAGATAGGCTATACTGTCCCCAGAAAGGAGTATACAGGGCCACCACATAGGGTGTACAGAGCCACCAGATAGGGGCATACAGAGCCACCAGATAGGGGTATGCAGAGCCACCAGATAGGGATAGGCAGAGCCACCACATAGGGGTATGCAGAGCCACCAGATAGGGGTATGCAGAGCCACCAGATAGGGTATACAGTCTCCAGGTAGGGGTATGCAGAGATACCAGATAGGAGTATACAGAGTCACCAGATAGGAGTATCCAGAGTCACCAGATAGGGAATACAGTCGCCAGATAGGGGTATACAGAGCCACCAGATAGGTGTATACAGAGCCACCAAATAGGGCTATACAGAGCCACCAAATAGGGGTATACAGAGTCACCGGATAGGGTATACAGAGCCACCATATAGGAGTATACAGTCACCAGATAGGAGTATCCAAAGCCACCAGATAGGGGTATACGGAGACACCAGATAGGGGTATACAGAGCCACCAGATAGGAATATACAGAGTCACCAGATAAGAATATACAGAGTCACCAGATAAGAATATACAGAGTCACCAGATAGGGGTATACAGTCACCAGATAGGGGTATATACAGAGCCACCAGATAGGGATATACAGAGCCACCAGATAGGAGTATACAGAGTCACCAGATAGGAGTATAAAGAGTCACCAGATAGGAGTATAAAGAGTCACCAGATAGGAGTATAAAGAGTCACCAGATAGGAGTATACAGAGCCATAGGGTATGCAGAGTCACCAGATAGGAGTATACAGAGCCACCAAATAGGGTATACAGTCACCAGATAGGAGTATCCAAAGCCACCAGATAGGGGTATACAGAGCCACCAGATAGGAGTATACAGGGCCACCAGATAGGGTATACAGAGCCACCAGATAGGGGTATGCAGAGCCAGCAGATAGGGGTATGCAGAGCCACCAGATAGGGGTATGCAGAGCCACCAGATAGGGGTCTGCAGAGCCACCAGATAGGAGTATACAGAGTCACCAGATATGATGTATATAGAGCCACCAGATATGATGTATATAGAGACACCAGATAGGGTATGCGGTCACCAGAAAGGAGTATACAGGGCCACCACATAGGGTATACAGAGCCACCATATAGGGGCATGCAGAGCCACCAGATAGGGATATACAGAGCCACCAGATAGGGATATACAGAGCCACCAGATAGGGGTATGCAGAGCCACCAGATAGGGGTATGCAGAGCCACCAGATAGGGTATACAGTCTCCAGATAGGGGTATGCAGAGATACCAGATAGGAGTATACAGAGTCACCAGATAGGAGTATACAGAGCCACAAGATACGGTATGCAGAGCCAACAGATAGGGTATGCAGAGCCACCAGATAGGGGTATGCAGAGCCACCAGATAGGAGTATACAGAGTCACCAGATATGATGTATACAGAGCCACCAGATATGATGTATATAGAGCCACCAGATATGATGTATATAGAGCCACCAGAAATGATGTATATAGAGCCACCAGATAGGGTATACTGTCACCAGAAAGGAGTATACAGGGCCACCACATAGGGTATACAGAGCCACCAGATAGGGGCATACAGAGCCACCAGATAGAGGTATGCAGAGCCACCAGATAGGGGTATGCAGAGCCACCAGATAGGGGTATGCAGAGCCACCAGATAGGGGTATGCAGAGCCACCAGATAGGGTATACAGAGCCACCAGATAGGTATACCGTCTCCAGATAGGGGTATGCAGAGATACCAGATAGGAGTATACAGAGTCACCAGATAGGAGTATCCAGAGTCACCAGATAGGGGTATACAGAGCCACCAGATATGTGTATACAGAGCCACCAAATAGGGCTATACAGAGCCACCAAATAGGGGTATACAGAGCCATCAAATAGGGGTATACAGAGCCACCAGATAGGGGTATACAGAGCCTCCGGATAGGGGTATACAGAGCCACCAGATAGGAGAATACAGTCACCAGATAGGAGTATACAGAGTCACCAGATAGGGCTATACAGAGCCACCAGATAGGAGTATACAGTCACCAGATAGGAGTATCCAAAGCCACCAGATAGGGGTATACAGAGACACCAGATAGGGGTATACAGAGACACCAGATAGGAATATACAGAGTCACCAGATAGGAATATACAGTCACCAGATAGGAATATACAGAGTCACCAGATAGGGGTATACAGAGCCACCAGATAGGGGTATATAGAGTCACCAGATAGGGGTATATACAGAGCAACCAGATAGGGGTATACAGAACCACCAGATAGGCGTATCCAAAGCCACCAGATAGGGGTATACAGAGACACCAGATAGGGGTATACAGAGCCACCAGATAGGAATATACAGAGTCACCAGATAGGAATATACAGAGTCACCAGATAGGGTGATACAGAGCCACCAGATAGGGGTATATAGAGTCACCAGATAGGGGTATATACAGAGCAACCAGATAGGGGTATCCAAAGCCACCAGATAGGGGTATACAGAGCCACCAGATAGGCGTATACAGAGCCACTAGATAGGGGTATACAGAGCCACCAGATAAGGGTATACAGAGCCACCAGATAGGAGTATACAGAGTCACCAGATAGGAGTATACTGTCACCAGATAGGAGTATACTGTCACCAGATAGGGGTATACAGAGCCATCAAATAGGGGTATACAGAGCCATCAGGTAGGGGTATACAGAGCCATCAGATAGGGGTATACAGAGCTAACAGATAGGGGTATACATAGTCACCAGATAGGAGAATACAGATCCACCAGAAAGGAGAATACAGAGCCACCAGATAGTGTATACAGTTACCAGATAGGGGTATACAGAGTCACCAGATAGGGTATACAATCACCAGATAGGTATACAGAGCCAGAAGATAGGGTATACAGTCACCAGATAGGAATATGCAGAGCCACCAGATAGGGTATACAGAGACACCAGATAGGGGTATACATAGACACCAGATAGGAGTATACAGAGCCACAAGATAGGGTATACAGTCAACAGATAGGAATATACAGAGTCACCAGATAGGGGTATACAGAGCCACCAGATAGGGGTATATAGAGTCACCAAATAGGGGTATATACAGAGCAACCAGATAGGGGTATACAGAACCACCAGATAGGCGTATCCAAAGCCACCAGATAGGGGTATACAGAGACACCAGATAGGGGTATACAGAGCCACCAGATAGGAATATACAGAGTCACCAGATAGGAATATACAGAGTCACCAGATAGGGTGATACAGAGCCACCAGATAGGGATATACAGATTCACCAGATGGGGGTATATACAGAGCAACCAGATAGGGGTATCCAAAGCCACCAGATAGGGGTATACAGAGCCACCAGATAGGCGTATACAGAGCCACTAGATAGGGGTTTACAGAGCCACCAGATAAGGGTATACAGAGCCACCAGATAGGAGTATACAGAGTCACCAGATAGGAGTATACTGTCACCAGATAGGAGTATACTGTCACCAGATAGGGGTATACAGAGCCATCAAATAGGGGTATACAGAGCCATCAGGTAGGGGTATACAGAGCCATCAGATAGGGGTATACAGAGCTACCAGATAGGGGTATACATAGTCACCAGATAGGAGAATACAGAGCCACCAGAAAGGAGAATACAGAGCCACCAGATAGTGTATACAGTTACCAGATAGGGGTATACAGAGTCACCAGATAGGGTATACAATCACCAGATAGGTATACAGAGCCAGAAGATAGGGTATACAGTCACCAGATAGGAATATGCAGAGCCACCAGATAGGGTATACAGAGACACCAGATAGGGGTATACAGAGACACCAGATAGGAGTATACAGAGCCACAAGATAGGGTATACAGTCAACAGATAGGAGTATACAAAGCCATAGGGTATACACAGTCACCAGATAGGGGTATACAGAGCCACCAGATACGGGTATGCAGAGCCACCAGATAGGGGTATGCAGAGCCACCAGATAGGGTATACAGAGTTACCAGATAGGGTATACAGAGTTACCAGATAGGAATATCCAGAGTCACCATATAGGGTATACAGTCACCAGATAGGAGTATACAGGGCCACCACATAGAGTATACAGAGTCACCACATAGGGGTATACAGAACCACCAGATAGGGGTATACAGAGCCAGCAGATAGGGGTATACAGAACCAACAGATAGGAATATACAGTCACCAGATAGGAGTATACAGAGCCACCAAATAAGGTATACAGTCACCAGATAGGAGTATACAGAGTCACCAGATAGGAGTATACTGTCACCAGATAGGAGTATACTGTCACCAGATAGGGGTATACTGTCACCAGATAGGGGTATACAGAGCCATCAAATAGGGGTATACAGAGCCATCAGATAGGGGTATACAGAGCCACCAGATAGGGGTATACAGAGCCACCAGATAGAAGAATACAGTGCCACCAGATAGGAGAATACAGAGCCACCAGATAGTGTATACAGTCACCAGATAGGGGTATACAGAGTCACCAGATAGGGTATACAATCACCAGATAGGTATACAGAGCCAGAAGATAGGGTATACAGTCACCAGATAGGAGTATACAGAGCCACCAGATAGGGTATACAGAGCCACCAGATAGGTTATACAGAGCCAAGGGATAGGGGTATACAGAGCAACCAGATAGAGGTAAACAGAGCCACCAGAAAAGAGTATGCCGAGTCACCAGATAGGAGTATACAGAGTCACCAGATAGGAGTATACAGAGTCACCAGATAGGAGTATACAGAGTCACCAGATAGGGGTATACAGAGCCAACAGATAGGGTTATACAGAGACACCAGATAGGGGTATACAGAGACACCAGATAGGGGTATACAGAGACACCAGATAGGAGTATTCAAAGCCATAGGGAATACAGAGTCACCAGATAGGAGTATACAGAGCCACCAGATAGGGGTATGCAGAGCCACCAGATATGGGTATGCAGAGCCACCAGATAGGGGTATGCAGAGTTACCAGCTAGGGTATACAGAGTTACCAGATAGGAATAGCCAGAGTCACCAGATAGGGTATACAGTCACCAGATAGGAGTATACAGGGCCACTAGATAGGGGTATACAGAGCCAACAGTTAGGGGTATACAGAGCCAACAGATATTAATATACAGTCACCAGATAGGAGTATACAGAGCCACCAAATAAGGTATACAGTCACCAGATAGGGGTATACAGAGTCCCTGGATAAAAGTATACAGAGTCACCACATAGGGGTATACAGAACCACCAGATAGGGGTATACAGAGCCAACAGATAGGGGTATACAGAGCCAACAGAAAGGAATAAACAGTCACCAGATAGGAGTATACAGGGCAACCACATAGGGTATACAGAGCCACCACATTAGGGTATACAGAGCCCCCAGATAGGAGTATACAGAGTCACCAGATATGATGTATATAGAGCCACCAAATAGGGTATACAGTCACCAGATAGGAGTATACAGAGTCACCAGGTAGGAGTATACTGTCAAAAGATAAAGTATACTGTCCCCAGATAGGGGTATACTGTCACCAGATAGGGGTATACAGAGCCAACAGATAGGTGTATACAGAGCCACCAGATAGGGTATACATGGTCACCAGATAGGAGAAAAAGAGCCACCAGATAGGGTATACAGTCAACAGATAGGAGTATCCAGAGCCACCAGATAGGAGTATCCAAAGTCACCAGATAGGGGTATACAGAGCCAAAAGATAGGGGTAAACAGAGCCAACAGATAGGAATAAACAGTCACCAGATAGGAGTATACAGAGCCACCAGATAGGAGTATACCGAGCCACCAGATAGGCGTATCCAAAGTCACCAGATAGGGTATACAGTCATGAGATAGGGGTACAGTATACAGAGCCAGAAGATAGGGTATACGGTCACCAGATAGGAGTATACAGAGTCACCAGATAGGGTATACAGAGCCACCAGATAGGGTACACAGAGCCACCAGATAGGGTACACAGAGCCACCAGATAGGGATATACAGAGCCACCATATGAGGTATACAGTCACCAGATAGGAGTATACAGAGTCCCTGGATAAAAGTATACATAGTCACCAGATAGGGGTATACAGAGTCACCAGGTAGGAGTATACTGTCAAAAGATAAAGTATACTGTCCCCAGATAGGGGTATACTGTCACCAGATGGGGTATACAGAGCCACCAGATAGGAGTATCCAGAGCCACCAGATAGGCGTATCCAAAGTCACCAGATAGGGTATACAGTTATCAGATATGGGTACAGTATACAGAGCCAGAAGATAGGGTATACGGTCACCAGATAGGAGTATACAGAGCCACCAGATAGGGTATATAGAGCTACCAGATAGGGTACACAGAGCCACCAGATAGGGGTATACAGAGCCACCAAATGAGGTATACAGTCACCAGATAGGAGTATACAGAGTCCCTGGATAAAAGTATACAGAGTCACCAGATAGGGGTATACAGAGTCACCAAATGAGGTATACAGTCACCAGATAGGAGTATACAGAGTCCCCGGATAAAAGTATACAGTCACCAGATAGGGGTATACAGAGTCACCCGATAGGAGTACACTGTCACCAGATAGGGGTATACAGAGCCATCAAATAGGGGTATACAGAGCCACCAGATAGGGGTATACAGAGCCTCCGGATAGGGGTATACAGAGCCACCAAATAGGAGAATACAGTCACCAGATAGGAGTATATAGAGTCACCAGATAGGGCTATACAGAGCCACCAGATAGGGGTATACTGTCACCAGATAAAGTATACTGTCACCAGATAGGGGTATACTGTCACCAGATAGGGGTATACAGAGCCACCAGATAGGTGTATACAGAGCCATCAAATAGGGGTATACAGAGTCACCAGATAGGAGTATCCAGAGCCACCAGATAGGCGTATCCAAAGTCACCAGATAGGGTATACAGTCACCAGATAGGGGTATACGGTCACCAGATAGGAGTATACAGAGCCACCAGTTAGGGGTATACAGAGTCACCAGATAGAAGTATACCGAGTCACCAGATAGGAGTATACCGAGCCACCAGATAGGAGTATGCCGAGTCACCAGATAGGAGTACACAGAGTCACCAGATAGGGTATATTGTCACCAGATAGGGGTATACTGTCACCAGATAGGGGTATACTGTCACCAGATAGGGGTATACAGAGCCAACAGATAGGAGTATATAGAGTCACCAGATAGGAGTATCCAAAACCACCAGATAGGGGTATACAGAGCCACCAGATAGGGGTAAACAGCCACCAGATAGGGGTATGCAGAGCCACCAGATAGGGTATACAGAGTCACCAGATATGATGTACATAGAGCCACCAGATAGGGTATACAGTCACCAGATAGAAGTATACAGGGCCACCACATAGGGTATACAGAGTCACCACATGGGGTATACAGAGCCCCTAGATAGGGGTATACGGAGCCAACAGATAGGGGTATACAGAGCCCCCAGATAGGAATATACAGAGTCACCACATAGGAGTATACAGAGCCACCAGATAGGAGTATACAGTCACCAGATAGGGGTAGCCATAGCCACCAGAGAGGGATTACAAAGCCACCAGATAGGGGTATACAGAGCCACAAGATAGGGGTGTGCAGAGCCACCAGATAGAGGTAGCCATAGCCACCAGATAGGGATATCCAGAGCCACCAGATAGGGGTATCCAGAGCCACCAGATAGCGCATTACAGAGTCAACAGATAGGAGTATCCAGAGTCACCAGATAGGAATATCCAGAGTCACCAGATAGGAATATCCAGAGTCACCAGATAGGGTATACAGTCAGCATATAGGGGTATACAGAGCCTGAATAGAGGGTATACAGTCACCAGATAGGAGTATACAGAGTTACCAGATAGGGGTATATAGAGCCACCAAATAGCAGTATACAGAGTCACCAGATAGGGTATACAGAGTCACCAGATAGGGATATGCAGAGCCACCAGATAGGTGTATACAGAGCCATCAAATAGGGGTATACAGAGCCATCAGATAGGGTATACATAGTCACCAGATAGGAGAATACAGAGCCACCAGATAGGGTATAAGGTCTCCAGATAGGGGTATGCAGAGCCACCAGATAGGCGTATCCAAAGTTACCAGATAGGGTATACAGTCACCAGATAGGGGTATACAGAGCCAGAAGATAGGGTATATAGTCACCAGAAAGGAGTATACAGGGCCACCACATAGGGTATACAGAGCCACCAGATAGGGGCATACAGAACCACCAGATAGGGGTATGCAGAGCCACCAGATATGGGTATACTGAGCCACCAGATAGGGGTATGCAGAAATACAAGATAGGAGTATACAGAGTCACCAGATAGGAGTATACAGAGTCACCAGATAGGGAATACAGTCGCCAGATAGGGGTATACAGAGCCACCAGATAGGTGTATACAGAGCCATCAAATAGGGCTATACAGAGCCACCAAACAGGGGTATACAGAGTCACTGGATAGGGTATTCAGAGCCACCAGATAAGATTATACTGAGTCACCAGATAGGAGTATACAGAGTCACCAGATAGGAGTATACAGAGCCACCAGATAGGAGTATGCAGAGTCACCAGATAGGGGTATACAGAGCCACCAGATAGGGATATACAGAGCCACCAGATAGGAGTATACAGAGCCACCAGATAGGAGTATACAGAGCCACCAGATAGGGTATAAAGTCTCCAGATAGGGGTATGCAGAGCCACCAGATAGGCGTATACAAAGTTACCAGATAGGGTATACAGTCACCAGATAGGGGTATACAGAGCCAGAAGATAGGGTATACAGTCACCAGAAAGGAGTATACAGGGCCACCACATAGGGTATACAGAGCCACCAGATAGGGGCATACGGAACCACCAGATAGCGGTATGCAGAGCCACCAGATAGGGGTATGCAGAAATACCAGATAGGAGTATAAAGAGTCACCAGATAGGAATATACAGAGTTACCAGATATGAGTATACAGAGCCAAAGGGTATGCAGAGTCACCAGATAGGAGTATACAGAGCCACCAAATAGGGTATACAGTCACCAGATAGGAGTTTCCAAAGCCACCAGATAGGGGTATACAGAGCCACCAGATAGGAATATACAGAGCCACCACATAGAGTATATAGAGCCACCAGGTACGGTATGCAGAGCCCCCAGATAGGGGTATGCAGAGCCACCAGATAGGAGTATACAGAGTCACCAGATATGATGTATACAGAGCCACCAGATATGATGTATATAGAGCCACCAGATAGGGTATACTGTCACCAGAAAGGAGTATACAGGGCCACCAATTAGGGTATACAGAGCCACCAGTTAGGGGCATACAGAGCCACCAGATAGGGGAATACAGAGCCACCAGATAGAGGTATGCAGAGCCACCAGATAGGGGTATGCAGAGCCACCAGATAGGGGTATGCAGAGCCACCAGATAGGGGTATGCAGAGCCACCAGATAGGGTATACAGAGCCACCAGATAGGGGTATACAGATCCACCAGATAGGTATACAGTCTCCAGATAGGGGTATGCAGAGATACCAGATAGGAGTATACAGAGTCACCAGATAGGAGTATCCAGAGTCACCAGATAGGGAATACAGTCGCCAGATAGGGGTATACAGAGCCACCAGATAGGTGTATACAGAGCCACCAAATAGGGGTATACAGAGTCACCGGATAGGGTATACAGAGCCACCAGATAGGAGTATACAGTCACCAGATAGGAGTATCCAAATCCACCAGATAGTGGTATACAGAGACACCAGATAGGGGTATACAGAGCCACCAGATAGGAGTATACAGTCACCAGATAGGAGTATCCAAAGCCACCAGATAGGGTATACAGAGCCACCAGATAGTGGTATACAGAGCCACCAGATAGGAGTATACAGAGCCACCAGATAGGAGTATACAGAGCCACCAGATAGGGTATAAAGTCTCCAGATAGGGGTATGCAGAGCCACCAGATAGGCGTATCCAAAGTTACCAGATAGGGTATACAGTCACCAGATAGGGGTATACAGAGCCAGAAGATAGGGTATACAGTCACCAGAAAGGAGTATACAGGGCCACCACATAGGGTATACAGAGCCACCAGATAGGGGCATACGGAACCACCAGATAGCGGTATGCAGAGCCACCAGATAGGGGTATGCAGAAATACCAGATAGGAGTATAAAGAGTCACCAGATAGGAATATACAGAGTTACCAGATATGAGTATACAGAGCCAAAGAGTATGCAGAGTCACCAGATAGGAGTATACAGAGCCACCAAATAGGGTATACAGTCACCAGATAGGAGTTTCCAAAGCCACCAGATAGGGGTATACAGAGCCACCAGATAGGAGTATACAGAGCCACCACATAGAGTATACAGAGCCACCAGATACGGTATGCAGAGCCAAAAGATAGGGTATGCAGAGCCCCCAGATAGGGGTATGCAGAGCCACCAGATAGGAGTATACAGAGTCACCAGATATGATGTATACAGAGCCACCAGATATGATGTATATAGAGCCACCAGATAGGGTATACTGTCACCAGAAAGGAGTATACAGGGCCACCAATTAGGGTATACAGAGCCACCAGTTAGGGGTATACAGAGCCACCAGATAGGGGAATACAGAGCCACCAGATAGAGGTATGCAGAGCCACCAGATAGGGGTATGCAGAGCCACCAGATAGGGGTATGCAGAGCCACCAGATAGGGGTATGCAGAGCCATCAAATAGGGCTATACCTAGCCACCAAATAGGGGTATACAGAGTCACCGGATAGGGTATTCAGAGCCACCAGATAAGATTATTCTGAGTCACCAGATAGGAGTATACAGAGTCACCAGATAGGAGTATACAGAGTCACCAGATAGGAGTATACAGAGCCACCAGATAGGAGTATACAGAGTCACCAGATAGGGGTATACAGAGCCACCAGATAGGGTATACAGTCACCAGATAGGGGTATATACAGAGCCACCAGATAGGTATATACAGAGCCACAAGATAGGAGTATACAGAGTCACCAGATAGGAGTATAAAGAGTCACCAGATAGGAGTATACAGAGTTACCAGATAGGAGTATAAAGAGCCATAGGGTAAGCAGAGTCACCAGATAGGAGTATACATAGCCACCAAATAGGTTATACAGTCACCAGATAGGAGTATCCAAAGCCACCAGATAGGGGTATACAGAGCCACCAGATAGGAGTATACAGAGCCACCAGATAGGGTATACAGAGCCACCAGATAGGGTATACAGAGCCAACAGATAGGGGTATGCAGAGCCACCAGATAGGGGTATGCAGAGTCACCAGATAGGGGTATGCAGAGCCACCAGATAGGGGTATACAGAGTCACCAGATATGATGTATATTGAGCCACCAGATATGATGTATATAGAGCCACCAGATATGATGTATATAGAGCCACCAGATAGGCTATACTGTCCCCAGAAAGGAGTATACAGGGCCAACACATAGGGTATACAGAGCCACCAGATAGGGGCATACAGAGCCACCAGATAGGGGTATGCAGAGCCACCAGATAGGGATATGCAGAGCCACCACATAGGGGTATGCAGAGCCACCAGATAGGGGTATGCAGAGCCACCAGATAGGGAATACAGTCGCCAGATAGGGGTATACAGAGCCACCAGATAGGTGTATACAGAGCCACCAAATAGGGCTATACAGAGCCACCAAATAGGGCTATACAGAGTCACCGGATAGGGTATACAAAGCCACCAGATAGGAGTATACAGTCACCAGATAGGAGTATCCAAAGCCACCAGATAGGGGTATACAGAGACACCAGATAGGGGTATACAGAGCCACCAGATAGGAATATACAGAGTCACCAGATAAGAATATACAGAGCCACCAGATAGGGATATACAGAGCCACCAGATAGGAGTATACAGAGTCACCAGATAGGAGTATAAAGAGTCACCAGATAGGAGTATACAGAGTTACCAGATAGAAGTATACAGAGCCATAGGGTATGCAGAGTCACCAGATAGGAGTATACAGAGCCACCAAATAGGGTATACAGTCACCAGATAGGAGTATACAGAGTCACCAGATATGATGTATATAGAGCCACCATATATGATGTATATAGAGCCACCAGATAGGGTATGCTGTCACTAGAAAGGAGTATACAGGGCCACCACATAGGGTATACAGAGCCACCAGATAGGGGCATGCAGAGCCACCAGATAGGGGTATGCAGAGCCAACAGATAGGGGTATGCAGAGCCACAAGATAGGGGTATGCAGAGCCACCAGATAGGGGTATGCAGAGCCACCAGATAGGGGTATGCAGAGCCACCAGATAGGGTATACAGTCTCCAGATAGGGGTATGCAGAGATACCAGATAGGAGTATACAGAGTCACCAGATAGGAGTATCCAGAGTCACCAGATAGGGAATACAGTTGCCAGATAGGGGTATACAGAGCCACAAAATAGGGCTATACAGAGCCACCAAATAGGGGTATACGGAGTCACCGGATAGGGTATACAGAGCCATCAGATAGGAGTATACAGTCACCAGATAGGAGTATCCAAAGCCACCAGATAGGGGTATACAGAGACACCAGATAGGGGTATACAGAGTCCCCAGATAGGAATATCCAGAGTCACGAGATTGGGGTATACAGAGCCACCAGATTGGGGTATACAGTCACCAGATAGGGGTATATACAGAGCCACCAGATAGGGATATACAGAGCCACAAGATAGGGATATACAGAGCCACCAGATAGGAGTATACATAAGGATAGACCCCTGAGACATATGGGGATAGACCACAGAGACATATGGGGATAGACCACCGAAACCTATGAGGATAGACCACTGACATATGAGGATAGACTACCGAGACATATGGGATAGGCCACTGAGGCATATGGGGATAAACCACCGAGACATATCGGGATAAAACACCGAGACATATGGGGATAGA
>BLSH010423036.1:180982-199115 GCA_018402905.1 Glandirana rugosa | reverse complement strand
TTTGCATGTATGACATTTTGCTTGGAGGGCCTCTGTGAGATTTAGTTTTGTGAAGGCCATGTGTCCACATGGCTTCCATTGTCATCTGGAGACAGCTGTTTCTCATACAGGCCAACCCCCCATGCATGCATGCCTCTCCTATTGTATAGTTTGAATATAAATAAGTGTGTCATTGGTTGGTGGTTTTCATTGAACTCATGTCATGTGACTGTGCCTTGGAGGCTGATTGTGAAGCCATCAAGTCTTATTGTTATCCCTGTTTGAGCAGTATAAATAAAACCTGAAAGCCCAACTCAAGAGGACAAACCCCGTGAGCAGCCATGTGAGAAAAGCGATCTGTGTCTGTGCCTGCTTTAACACGAGTGCACTCAAATGCATTATGTAAAAGAGCTGAAAAGTGCGCTTATTAGTGCAGGCAAAATATAATGCATACAAGGTATTATAATTGCCCTTACACCCCCCTGTGTGTGTAGCTGCTGCAGTATCAGTTGTGGGTCCCCCCAGTGAAACCCCTGCTGCTGGTGCCTCTACGGCTGAAAAGCCAGTGGCCAAAGTTCCCCTGAGGCGTCCGGAGAAAACTCTGGAGACACCGGGTGAGGCTGGTGCTGCTGCAGCCATAATGGGGGAAAAGAGGATCCCGGTGGTGCTAATCCCCAGGCTGATGACAGACGGTATGGGCAAACAAACAAGGGTAAAGAAAATGGAGGATATTCACAAGAGAGGGTCGGTCGGTGATGATGTGGAGAAGACAGGGGCTCCCATGGCTGTCAGTGAGCAAAGCAAGCCAAGCACCCGGATGGCTGCCATTGCTGCATCACAGGCGGCCATTTCTGGCAATGGACACAAACAGCTAGCCAAGATGGCGCCTACAAATGAGAACACCAGTGGAGGTGAAGCTGCTTCATTGCCACATGGAGCTGCTGTTGAACTGAGGGATGGGGATGGCCCAATATCCTTGGAGACTGCTGCAGTGGTGGGAGGAGTAGAGGTGGGGCCTATGGACAGCTCCAATCAGGGAGAGGTGGTGAAATCTGACCTGGAAGAGGTTATAGCTCCTGGGGTGATGGTTCAGCAGGAACAGGAAGTAGAGTCAGGTCACTTCCTGTCTGCAGCATTTCCTGCTTCCTGTCAGTCTGCAATAGACACTAAGAACAGTATTGTGGAAGAAACGGATGTGGAGAGTATGGAGGATGGTGAGAGTGGTCTGCAGGGGGCTCAGAATCCAGGGAATTGGGCTGAGTGTGAGATGGGAGTCTTGCAGGGTAATGTCCTGCATTGGCATATATGAAACAACTGGCAAAAGAGATCGAGCCAGAGCCAATGGAGGCAGGGTCAGACCCCCATGTAGACTCCTGTGGTGCCCATGCGACCCTCACCGGATGGCCAGAGGGTTGGGGTCCGCTGATGGAGAGTGTGGGATCCCTTCTTGGGGAGGGTGTAGTTGCATTCTCAGATGTGGTCTCAGAGGATGTGGGGCAAGTTGAGAATAAAAACGGTGCTCTAGGTACAGTGATAATGAGGCGGCTAATGCGACTAGGTCATTATCAGATGGGGCACTTGGGGTGGAGGTGCCAGTGGGGTTTTCCCCCTCTCCCTCCTCCCCACTGCTCCAACCCCCCCTGCCCGCTCTCCTTTGACCCCCCTGCTGGAGAGGGCCCCGAGTGCTTCACAAGAGGGAGTCTTGGTGTCTGCCCTGAGAGAGGGGAAAATGTTTGCAAATATCGCTGGTGCATGTGTAAGGCTGGACCATATGTACCAGCGTTATGGTGCGCAGAACCTTAGAAATCCACCAGGGGAGGAGCCCCTGGGTGCAAGTGTGTGGTCCAGAGGCACAGGCGGTCCTGAGCGTAGGCGCAGGAACGTCGTGCAGGTTAAATATGAGGGTTCTGGTCAGTGTCCTTCCCGAGGTGAGGTCCTGGACATGGGGTTTAGGGTGGAAGATATATTTGCTGTAATCCATCCCCACAACTCGGTGGAGTTTGATGTCAGCTTTTTAACTCCAGTAATTATGGAGTTGTTCCTGACCAAATATGAGGTCATTAGGCAATCTGAGAGGTGGAAGGACTTCGGAATTATTGCCATATCCAGACAGGAAGAGGTGAAAACCGTGACCATCTTGGTGCGTAATGAGTCTCTTCCTGCAGAGGATATTGCCACTTGGCTAAGTAGATATGGCCAGTTGTTGGGCCCTTTGGATAAAAAAAGAGATGAGAGAGGCATTTGGACTAGTGCTTGGTCCGTTAAGGTCAAGTTAATGAGGCGGGGGCAGAGTGTGGCGCATATGCCCGCTAGTGCCTTTATTGGTTGGGATAGAACATTGGTGTTCTATCCTGGCCAACCCCGCCTCTGTTTTTAAATGCGGTAGTCCCACGCATCTGAGTAGGGATTGTTTATCCCCAAGGTGCGTTAGTTTCAATGCCCCAGGGCATACGGCAGAATCATGCCATTTAATCTGCTGCAATTTATGCGGGGAAATGGGACCCTTTCAGTCAGTGTCCCAAGGCCTTCAGGGGCGATGCCCTCGGGGGTGGGGCACTGACTGAAATAGAGAGGGACTTAGTGAGGACGGCAACCAAGATGGCAGAAAGGAATAGGGCTGAGCTCGAGAGGGAAGAAGCTGCCAGGCAGGCACAGGCATCTGAGGATGATGGGTCTGTGCCAGCGGGTCAAGGCCCTGTGACCAAACAAAAAAGTGCTAGGCAGCTCAGGAGAACTGAAAAGTGCCTGTCAGAGAGGGCGAGTGCAACTGGAGGTGAAAATAGTCAAGTGGCTCCAGTTCTTAAGCCAAGGACTAGGTCTCAGAAGGGGGGGTCTGAGCTGCAGCCAGAGGCTCGGCCGGGCCCTTCTTCCTCTATACCTCCAGCGTTGGACTCTCCTGGGGTGGGGGGTCCCTCATTGTGTCCCTCCCTAGTTCCCCCTCCCCCTCTGGATTCTGGGGCCCTGTCCCCTCCTGTGGCCCCTCTTTCAGCTGCAGAGGGGGGTCGGGGTGCAGGTCTGGAGGCTAAGCCCCCGGACCCGGGGGATGGGGTGGGCCTGCTGGGGGCGCCCTCCTGTGGAGCTAGTCAAGGGGCGCAAAAGCGCCCAAGAAGTAGGGATGAGGCTGGGGGGGAAAACCCTGAGGACTCTTCAAGTGAGGAGGGTATTGGGGATGCTCCAGGCCCTTCAGATGGTTGGGTCAAAAAGGAGAAAAGAAAGCGTAGGCGGGGCAAGAAGGTCCCAAAGGAGGGGGATAACCAGTATGATGTCCTCTCCTCTGCAGAGTCAGAGGAGGAGGATATGGTGTAAAACACCAGGGTTTGTATTATTTTTGGGGTTTGTGTTCAACAGAGGAGAGTGTAAACCACTTTAGGCACGAAGGATGGTAACACCCACTCCAATACGGCTTGCGACGAACAATACCGCAAGCATTCATTCTACAAGAGCTTGTTATATGGTCTTTTCTTTTCTCAGCGAGGTTGATGCTGACATTTTGTTTTTGCAGGAGACCTGGCTGACATCTGTGGCAGAGATGAATAAAGCAAAGAGGGAGTGGAGGTGCGGGCCCTCCCTCTGGTCTCTTGCGGCCTAGCCTTGTAGTGGAGTTGCGGTCCTTTTTAAGACTGGTTCGGTGAGTTGCCGACGAGTGCTTGAAGTGGAGATTGGAAGATGTCTGGTGGTGGACTTCATCGTGAGGGGGCATTTCCTCTGCCTCATTAACATCTATGGGCCTCAGTCCAGGAGGGGGAGGACTGAACTCTTCACGATGATCAAACACTACCTTTTTACATCTCAGCAAGTGGTCTTTGGTGGGGACTTTAACACCATTGTTAGGCCTCAAGACCGGGCAGGTGCCAGAGACCCGATGAGACAGGATAGTCATTTTTTAAATAGAATGGTGAGGGAAGCCGGATTGGTGGATGCACATGTGCAGTGCCTCCCCAATCACACAGGGTTCACATTTTCCCGAGGACAGAGTAGGAGTAGAATAGATGTTTTTTTTTTAAAAGGGGTCTCTGCCTTTGCGGCCCCAGAGCTGTGAGTGGTAGAGTTCTCCTATCACTGTTTCTTGTCTGTAACTCTGAATGTGGCTGAAACCCCCCAGAAAGGACGGGGCTTGTGGCGTCTCAATGGGATGCTGCTTGAGGACACTGGTGTTAGGAAAGACTGAGGCCTTTTTCTTGGATCAAGCCTCGCTCCTTGAGAGCAGCTGCTCCCGCCAGGAATGGTGGGAAGTGGTAAAGAAGAGGTCGAAAGGTTTCTTCCAAGGGGTCTCAAAGTACAGGGCAATGTCTAAGTACCAGGCCTATTCGAGGCTGCGTGGGCGGCTAGACCACCTGGTATCCTTGGGTGGCCCCCAGGAACAGATATCTGCTCTGAAGCTTCAACTGAGGGAGTGTCAGTATGACCGTCTCGCCTCCCTGGTTCTTGAGAGGGATTATGGGAGTTTCCGCTCCCCTGATCCTTACAGGAACTGTGATGAGGCAGCGAGTACGAAGGTCATACATGCCCTGAGGGATGCCTCGAGGTCCCTAGTCCGGTCCAGGCTTGGGATCCTGGGCGTCATCGGGAGCCATTTTGCAGACATCCTGAAGAAAAAGCCTTTAGACACAGAGAAAGCCAGGAAATTTCTTGATGAGACCCCTTTCCAGGTGGGGCCTGACTTCCCGGACTCTCTGACTGAAGAGATTTCTGTGGCTGAGATTGTACAGGCTATAGACTCGTTGTCACCGAAAAAGTCACCTGAGCCTGATGGGCTCACGGCTGAGTTCTATAAAACCTTCAAGGGCATCTTAGCTCCTCATCTGAGGGAGGTGTTTAATGGTTGTTTGGCTGTAGGCCTGCTCCCTCCCTCGATGAGAAGGTCAGCACTGATTCTCTTGTCAAAGCGCAAAGACCCGTCTGTGGTGGAGAATTGGCTTCCAATCGCCCTTCTCAACACAGATAGGAAGATACTGGCAAAGATCTTGTTTACACATCTATCTGCTGTGGCAGGTTAGGTACTCTCTATGTCACAGCACTGCGCAATTCCTGGCCGAAGCGCTTTTAGCGCTGTCCTAAACGTCCGGGAGGCCGTGGAGAGGCGCAGGCCTGGTGGGCATGGGCGGTATCTGCTGGCGTTGGACCAGGCCAAGGCCTTTGATCGGGTAAGCCATGAGTACCTTTGGCTTCTCCTGGGTAGATACGGTCTGCCGGATAAGTTTATTGATTGGCTGAAGATTCTGTACACTGAGGCGGAGAGCTTTTCTCTTGTCAATGGCTGGGTGGGTCCTTTCCTTTCCCGTTGACTCTGGGGTCAGGCAGGGTTGCCCGTTAAGTCCTCTCCTATATGTCTTTGCAGTAGACCCCTTTGTAAGGCGGTTGGACTGCGAGCGTCTGGGGGGGTCTTGGTGGAGCCCTGTAGTGGCCGGAGTTTGGCAGTGAGGGTCGTGGCCTACGCGGACGATGTCTCAGTAGTGGTGTCAAGTCGGGAGGAGGCCCGATTTGTGGAAACACAGATCGGGGACTACTCTGAGGCATCCAGTTCCTTAGTGAACTGAGGCAAGAGTGAAGTTTTTTGGATGGGGAAGGAGGGTGAACAGTTTCCCCTCCCGGACGTGTTCCTTGCACCTCAACCGGAGATCAAAATCTTAGGCATCCTATTTGGCCCCTGGGGAATACCCCAAGCGAAATTGGGAGAGCAGACTGGTGGGTGCCACCCAGAAAGTCACAACCTGGAAAGGCTGGAAGCTGTCATTGAGGGAAAGGGTGTGCTTGATTAAAACGTACTTGCTGCCTGAATTTCCCTATGTCGGCTACGTCTGTCTTTTGCCAGCATCACTCTATGCGCGGGTCAGTGGTCTGTTTTTCCTGCTGTTGTGGGGAAACAGAGCAAATCTGATTAAGAGGGATGTCACTTTCCGGCAGAGAAGGCAGGGCGGGTTGGACATGGTCCACCCGGTAGTGTTCTACGTTACCCTGTTTATTAAATTTAACTTGCAGTCCATTTTTGTGGACCTGGCTTCTTTGTGGGAAAGTTCATGCAAGGACTGGCTACAGCTGTTCTTGGGTAGGTGGTTGGAGGGAGGTCGGCCTGGTGACCTGAAAGATCACCAAGAGAGTGCCTCCCATCCTATGTCCCACAAGTACTACAGGTACTGAGACGGTGGGGGATAACTGCCCTTGAGGTGGGCTCGTCTGGTCGGCGTGAGCTATGGGTATACAGAGCATCCAGATAGGGTATACAGTCACCAGATAGGAGTATCCACAGACACCAGCTAGGGTATACAGAGTCATCAGATAGGAGTATACTGAGCCACCAGATAGGGTATACAGTCACCAGATAGGAGGATCCAGAGTCACCAGATAGGGTATACAGAGCCACCAGATAGGGGTATGCAGAGCAACCAGATAGAAGTATCCAGGGCTACCAGATAGGAGCATCCAGAGTCACCAGATAGGGTATGCTGTCACCAGATAGGGGTATACAGAGCCAGAATATAGGGTATACAGTCACCAGATAGGAGTATGCAGAGCCACCAGATAGGGTATACAGAGCAACCAGATAGGGGTATACAGAGTCACCAGATAGGGGTATCCAGAGTCACCAGATAGGGTATGCTGTCACCAGATAGGGGAATACAGAGCCAGAATATAGGGTATACAGTCCCCAGAAAGGAGTATACAGAGCTACCAGATAGGGTATACAGTTACCAGGTAGGAGTTTCCAGAGCCACCAGATAGGGTGTATAGAGCCACCAGATAGGGGTATACAGAGCCATCAGATAGGGGTATGCAGAGCCAACAGATAAGAGTATACAGAGTCACAAGATAGGAGTATACAGAGTTACCAGATAGGAGTATACAGAGCCACAAGATAGGAGTACAGAGCCAAAAGATAGTGTATACAGTCACCAGGTAGGGGTATGCAGAGCCACCGGATAGGGGTATGCAAAGCCACCAGATAGGGGTATTTAGAGCCACCAGATATGGGTATGCAGAGCCACCAGATAGGGGTATGCAGAGCAACAAGATAGGGGCATACAGAGCCACCAGTTAGGGCATACAGAGTAACCAGATAGGGTAAACAGAGTCACCAGATAGGGTATACAGAGTCACCAGATAGGAGTATACTGAGCCACCAGATTGAGTACTCCTATCTGGTGACTGTATACCCTATCTGGTGGCTCAGTATACTCCTATCTGGTGACTCTGTTTACCCTATCTGGTGACTCTGTTTACCCTATCTGGTGACTCTGTATGCCCCTATCTTGTGGCTCTGCATACCCCTATCTGGTGGCTCTGCATACCCATATCTGGTGGCTCTAAATACCCCTATCTGGTGGCTTTGTATACCCCTAGCTGGTGGCTCTGGATATCCCTATCATGTGGCTCTGCATACCATTATCTGGTGGCTCTGTATACCCCTATCTGGTGGCTCTGTATACTCTCTCTGGTGGCTCTGGATACTCCTATCTGGTGACTGTAAACCTCAATTGGTGGCTCTGTATATTCCTATCTGGTGATTCTGTATTCTCCTATCTGGTGACCCTGTATACTGCTATCTGGTGACTCTGTATACCCTATCTGGTGATTCTGTATATTCCTATCTGGTGACTCTGTATAATTCTAACTGGTTGCTCTGGATACCCGTATCTGGTGGCTCTGGATACCCCTATCTGGCGGCTCTGTATACCGCTTTCCGGTAGCTCTGTATACCCCTATCTGGTAGCTCTGTATACTCCAATCTGGTGACTCTGTATACTCCTATCTGGTGGCTCTGGATACCCCTATCTGTGGCTCTGGATACCCATATCATGTGGCTCGCATACCCCTATCTGGTGGCTCTGTATACCCCTATCTGGTGGCTTTGTAAACTCTCTCTGATGGCTCTGGAAACTCCCATGTAGTTGCTCTGTATACCCCTATCTGGTGGCTCTTTATACCCTATGTGGTGGCTCTGTTTACTCCTATCTGGTGACTGTATATCCTATCCGGTGACACTGTATACCCCTATTTGGTGACTGTATTCTTTATCTGGTGACTCTGTATTCTCCTATCTGGTGACCCTGTATACTGCTATCTGGTGACTCTGTATACCCTATCTGGTGGCTCTGGATACTCCTATCTGGTGACTGTATACACTAGGTGGTGGCTCTATATACTCCTATCTAGTAACTTTGTATACCCTATCTGGTGGCTCTGTACTCCTATCTGCTGACTCTGTATACTCCTATCTGGTGGCTCTGGATACCCCTATCTGATGACTCTGGATACCCCTATCAGGTGGCTCTGGATACCCCTATCACGTGGCTCTGCATACCCCTATCTCGTGACTCTGTATACCCCTATCTGGTGGCTTTGTATACTCTCTATGGTGGCTCTGCACACTCCTATCTGGTGACTGTAAACCTCATTTGGTGGCTCTGTATATTCCTATCTGGTGACTCTGTATATTCCTAACTGGTTACTCTGGATACCCGTATCTGGTGGCTCTGGATACCCGTATCTGGTGGCTCTGTATACCCGAATCTGGTGGCTCTGTATACCCGAATCTGGTGGCTCTGGATACCCGAATCTGGTGGCTCTGGATACCCGTATCTGGTGGCTCTGGATACCCGTATCTGGTGGCTCTGGATTCCGCTTTCTGGTAGCTTTGCATACCCCTATCTGGTAGCTCTGTATATTCCTATCTGGTGGCTCTGTATACCAATATCTAGTGGCTCTGTATACCCCTATGTGGTAGCTCTGTATACTCCTATCTGGTGACCGTATACCCTATCTTCTGGTTCTGTATACTCCTATCTGGTGACTGTATACCCTCTCCGGTGACTCTGTATACCCTATCTGGTGGCTCTGGATACTCCTATCTGGTGAGTCGTGACTGTATACAATAGGTGGTGGCTCTATATACTCCTATCTAGTGACTTTGTATACCCTATCTGTTGGCTCTGTACTCCTATCTGGTGGCTCTGTATTCTGCTTTCTGGTATCTTTGTATACCCCTATCTGGTAGCTCTGTGTACTCCTATCTGTTAACTCTGTATACTCCTATCTGGTGGCTCTGTAAACCAATATCTGGTGGTTCTGTATACCCCTATGTGGTAGCTCTGCATACTCCTATCTGGTGACCAAATACCCTATCTTCTGGTTCTGTATACTCCTATCTGGTGACTGTATACCCTCTCCGGTGACTCTGTATTCTCGTATTTGGTGGCTCTGTATGCACCTATCTGGTGACTTTGTATACTCCTATCTGGTGACTGTATACCCTCTCCGGTGACTCTGTATTCTCGTATTTGGTGGCTCTGTATGCACCTATCTGGTGACTCTGCATACTCCTATCTGGTGGCTCTGGATACCCCTATCTGGTGGCTCTGGATACTCCTATCTGGTGGCTCTGTATATTCATATCTGGTGACTCTGTATATTTCTAACTGGTGGCTCTGGATACCCATATCTGGTGGCTCTGGATACCCCTATCTGGTGGCTCTGTATGCCCCTATTTGGTGGCTCTGTATACTGCTTTCTGGTAGCTCTGTATACCCCTACCTGGTAGCTCTTTATACTATCTGGTGGCTCTGGATACCCCTATCTGGTGGCTTTGTATACTCTCTCTGGTGGCTCAGGATACTCCTATGTGGTTGCTCTGTATACCCCTATCTGGTGGCTCTTTATACGCTATGTGGTGGCTCTGTTTACTCCTATCTGGTGACTGTATACCCTATCCGGTGACACTGTATACCCCTAATTGGTGGCTCTGAATAACCCTATTTGGTGGCTCTGTATACACCTATCTGGTGGCTCTGTATACCCCTATCTGGTGACTGTATTCCCTATGTGGTGACTCTGGATACTCTAATCCTGTGACTCTGTATACTCCTATCTGGTGGCTCTATATACCCCTATCTGGTGGCTCTGTATACCCTATCTGGAAACTCTGGATACTTCTATCTGGTGACTCTGGATACTCCTATCTGGTGGTGCTGTATACTCCTATCTGTTTCCTCTGTATACCCCTGGTGACAGTATACCCCTGTCTGGTGACAGCATACCCTACCTGGTGACTCTGTATACTCCTAACTGGTGACTCTGTACTCTCCTATTTAGTGGTTCTGTATACTCCTATCTGGTGACTCTGCATACCCCTATCTGGTGGCTTTGTATACCTCTATCTGGTGGCTCTTTATACCCCCATCTGGTGGCTCTGTATACCCTATATTCTGGTTCTGTATACTCCTATCTCGTAACTCTATATACTCCTTTCTGGTGACTCTAGATACTACTATCTGGTGACTCTGCATACTCCTATGTGGTGCTCTGTATACCCCTATCTGGTGGCTCTTTATACCCTATGTGGTGGCTCTGTTTACTTCTATCTGGTGACTGTATACCCTATCCGATGACTCTGTATACCCCTATTTGGTGGCTCTGTATAACCCTATTTGGTGGCTCTGTATACCCCATCTGGTGACTCTGGATACTCCAATCCTGTGACTCTATATAATCCTATCTAGTGACCCTGTATACTCCTATCTGGTGATTGTATTCCCCTGTTTGGTGGCTCTGTGTACCCTATCTGGTGGCTCTGCATACCCCTCGCTGGTGGCTCTGTAAAACCCTATCTGGTGAATGTATACCCTATCTGGTAACTCTGAATATTCCTATCTGGTAACTCTGTATACTGCTATCTGGTGACTCTGTATACCCTATCTGGTGGCTCTGGATACTCCTATCTGGTGACTGTATACACTAGGTGGTGGCTCTATATACTCCTATCTGGTGGCTCTGTATACCCCTTTCTGGAGGCTCTGTATACCCCTATCTGGTAACTCTGTATACTCCTATCAGGTGGCTCTGTATACTCCTATCTGGTGACTGTATACCCTATATTCTGGCTCTGTATACCCCTATCTGGTGACTGTATACCCTATCTGGTGACTCTGTATATTCCTATCTGGTGGCCCTGGATACCCCTATCTGGTGGCTCTTGATACCCCTATCTGGTGGCTCTGGATACCCCTATCTGGTGGCTCTTTATACCCCTATCATGTGGCTCTGCATACCCCTATCTGGTGGCTCTGTATACCCCTATCTGGTGGCTTTGTATACTCTCTCTGGTGTCTCTGTATATTCCTATCTGGTGACTCTGTATATTCCTATCTGGTGGTTCTAAATACCCGTACCTGATGGCTTTGGATACCCCTATCTGGAGGCTCTGTATACCCATATCTGGTGGCTCTGTATACCCATATCTGGTGGCTCTGTATACCGTTTTCTGGAAGCTCTGTATACCCCTATCTGGTAGCTCTGTATACTCCTATCTGGTAATTCTGTATACTCCTATCTGGTGGCTCTGTATACCCATATCTGGTGGCTCTGTATACCGCTATGTGTTAGCTCTGTATACTCCTATCTGGTGACTGTATACCCTATCTTCTGGTTCTGTATACCCCCTCCGGTGACTCTGTATTCCCGTATTTGGTAGCTCTGTATGCTCCTATCTGGTGACTCTGGATACTCCTATCTGGTGACTCTGGATACTCCTATCTGGTGGCTCTGGATACCCCTATCTGGTGGCTCTGGTTACCCCTATCATGTGGCTCTGCATACCCCTATCTGGTGGCTCTGTATACCCCTATCTGGTATCTCTGTATACTCTCTCTGGTGGCTCTGGATACTCCTATCTGGTGACTGTAAACCTCATGTGGTGGCTCTGTATATTCCTATCTGGTGACTCTGTATATTCCTATCTGGTCACTCTGTATATTCCTAACTGGTGGCTCTGGATATCCCTATCTGGTGGCTCTGTATACCGCTTTCTGGTAGCTCTGTATACTCCTATCTGGTGACTCTAGATACTCCTATCTGGCGACTCTGCATACTCCTATGTGGTGCTCTGTATACCCCTATCTGGTGGCTCTTTATACCCTATCTGGTGACTCTGCATACTTCTATGTGGTGCTCTGTATACCCATATCTGGTGGATTTGTATACCCCTATCTGGTGACTGTATTCCCTATCTGGTGACTCTGGATACTCCAATCCTGTGACTCTGCATACTCCTATGTGGTGCTCTGTATACCCCTATCTGGTGGCTCTTTATACCCTATCTGGTGACTCTGCATACTTCTATGTGGTGCTCTGTATACCCCTATCTGGTGGATTTGTATACCCCTATCTGGTGACTGTATTCCCTATCTGGTGACTCTGGATACTCCTATCTGGTGACTCTATATACTCCTATCTGGTGACCCTGTATACTCCTATCTGGTGATTGTATTCCCCTATTTGGTGGCTCCGTGTACCCTATCTGGTGGCTCTGTATACCCTATCTGATGGCTCTGCATATCCCTCGCTGGTGGCTCTGTAAAACCCTATCTGGTGAATGTATACCCTATCTGGTAACTCTGTATACTGCTATCTGGTGACTCTGTATTCCCTATCTGGTGACTCTGGATACTCCTATCTGGTGACTGTATACACTAGGTGGTGGCTCTATATACCCCTATCTGGTGACTCTGTATATTCCTATCTGGTCACTCTGTATATTCCTAACTGGTGGCTCTGGATATCCCCTATCTGGTGGCTCTGTATACCCCTATCTGGTAACTCTATATACTCCTATCAGGTGGCTCTGTATACTCCTATCTGGTGACTGTATACTCTATATTCTGGCTCTGTATACCCCTATCCGGTGACTGTATACCCTATATTCTGGCTCTGCATACCCCTATCTAGTGGCTCTGTATACCCCTATCTGGTGGCTTTGTATACTCTCTCTGGTGGCTCTGGACACTCCTATCTGGTGATTGTAAACCTCATTTGGTGGCTCTGTATATTCCTATCTGGTGACTCTGTATACTCCTATCTGGTGGCTCTGTATACCCATATCTGGTGGCTCTGTATACCACTATGTGTTAGCTCTGTATACTCCTATCTGGTGACTGTATACCCTATCTTCTGGTTCTGTGTACTTCTATCTGGTGACTGTATACCCCCTCCGGTGACTCTGTATTCCCGTATTTGGTGGCTCTGTATACACCTATCTGGTGACTCTGGATACTCCTATCTGGTGACTCTGGATACTCCTATCTGGTGACTCTGGATACTCCTATCTGGTGGCTCTGGATACCCATATCTTATGGTTCTGGATACCCCTATCTGGTGGCTCTGTATACCTCTATCTGGTGGCTTTGTATACTCTCTCTGGTGGCTCTGGATACTCCTATCTGGTGACTGTAAACCTCATGTGGTGGCTCTGTATATTCCTATCTGGTGACTCTGTATATTCCTATCTGGTCACTCTGTATATTCCTAACTGGTGGCTCGGGATATCCCCTATCTGGTGGCTCTGTATACCCCTATCTGGTGGCTCTGTATACCCCTATCTGGTGGCTCTGTATACCGCTTTCTGGTAACTCTGTATACCCCTATCTGGTATCTCTGTATACTCCTATCTGGTCACTTTGTATATTCCTAACTGGTGGCTCTGGATACCCCTATCTGTGGCTCTGGATACCCCTAACTGGTGGCTCTGGATACCCCAATCATGTGGCTCGCATACCCCTATCGCGTGGCTTTGTATACTCTCTCTGGTGGCTCTGGATACTCCTATGTGGTTGCTCTGTATACGCCTATCTGGTGGCTCTTTATACCCTATGTGGTGGCTCTGTTTACTCCTATCTGGTGACTGTATACCCTATCCGGTGACACTGTATACCCCTATTTGGTGGCTCTGTATACACCTATCTGGTGGCTCTGTATACCCCTATCTGGTGACTGTATTGCCTATCTGTTGACTCTGGATACTCTAATCCTGTGACTCTGGATACTCCTATCTGGTGACTCTGTATTATCCTATCTGGTGACCCTGTATACTCCTATCTGGTGACTGTATTCCCCTATCTGGTGGTTCTGTGTACCCTATCTGGTGGCTCTGTATACTCCTATCTGGTGACTCTGTATACTACTATCTAAAGGTGCTGTATACTCGTATCTGTTTCCTCTGTATACCCCTATCTGCTGACAGTATACCCGTCTGGTTACAGCATACCCTACCTTATGACTCTGCATACTCCTATCTTGTGACTCTGTGTTGTAGAAATTTAGGATGTGTTTATTATGTATTGTCACAGTGTCTCCCAGTGTCGGTTTACCGATATTCGCTGTGTACAGCGAATATGGCTTTAACCGATATTGAGGAGAGGCCATTTACAATGGAAACCTTCCATTATTTGATAACCACACGCTAGCCGCCCGATCATCCCGGCCAGCAGGCGCCCTGAGCGGTTAATGCTGGAGCAAACACTGGTCCGGATCTTTGAGGTGCAAAGCACGTTCTGTGGCACGGGAGTATTACCGTCAATCGGGGGGCACCCGTATTATGTACAGATTGATCTGCTTGGTGGCGATGTACTTGCGGTATGGAATCAGTATTGCCTTTTATGCAAGGATAATGATCTGTAAGCTTTCTGTCGTATCTGATCAATGTGACAGAAATCTACAGCTATATTCCTTTGTGCATAATTTACCCTTTAATGGAACAGTAGTATAATCATTATGAGATATAGTTCATAGAGTTTTGCATGCATGGCGTTTTGCTTGGAGGGCCTCTGTGAGATAACGCATTGGTTTCAATGGAAGCCATGTTTCCACATGGCTTCCATTGTTATCTGGAGTGTTCATCTCCACCTACCCAACAGCTGTTGCTCATACAGGCTGACCAATCCACATGCATGCACGCCTCTTCTATTGTATCGTTTGAATATAAAAAAGTGTGTCATTGGATGGTGGTTTGTATTGAGCTCATGTCATGTGATTGTGCCTGGGAGGCTGATTGGCTGATTGTGAAGCCAATAAGTCCTTTTGTTATCCAGGTCTGAATGATATAAATGTAAACACCAAGCATTGAAAGGCAGGACTGCTTTTCGAGCTTGCAATGTGAGAACAGCTATGTTGTCTGTCTTACTTGCTTTAACCCGAGTGCACTCAAATGCATTATGCAAAAGAGCTGAAAAGTGCGCTTATTAGCGCAGGCAAAATATAATGCACACAACAGGGCCGTCTTTAAGGCAGGGCAAAGGGGGCAGCTGCCCTGTCATTGTTGTGGGGCCCAAAGCAGCTGCCTCATACTTGCCAACTATCCTGGTTTAAATTCCCTTGTCCCTTGAAGTTTTAGACCTGTGCTATGTCCCAATATATAAGTGCTGCTACTAAAGCTTCCCAACTCTGCCCTATTGTGTACAGATGACTCACCTGCAGACTCTCTGTTTACATTTAAATAACCAGCTTTGATATGTAAATAGCGGCAGCATTCATATGTAAATAGGGGCGGCCAGCTGCGCTGATATATAAACAAAGGTGGCAATCATATGTATATCATGCCCCCCCCCCCGAGGTCATATTCACCATCACCTATACTGGATGCTGCCCACTGGGGCAGCAAAGGCATGCTTGAAATTCCACAGCACATGTCAGCATATATGTGAGATTGTCATTAATAATTGATGCCACTGCTGTGTATCTGCTAAAGGGCAGCACATTTCTGTGGTGTCAGGAAAGCGACTTTGCGCTCCCCAGTCCATGGTGTGCAGGCAGTGAGCAGATGATGTGCTGTAACCTCTAGCAACCAATCTGTGGGCAGTAATGATGTGCAGTAACCTCTAGCAACCAATCAGTGAGCAGTATTGATGTACAGTAATCTGTAGCAACCAAACAAGCAGAAAGTATATGCTGTAACCTCTAGAAACGAATTAGTGAGCCATAATGTGTGCTGTAACCTCTAGCAACCAGTCAATAACTGGTAATGATATGCTGTAACCTCTGGCAACCAATCAAAATCACTGCTGATCTGATTCAGTAAACTGATTTTGAGTCTAGTTGCTATTTATTGAATGTCTCAGAGCAGGTGGAGAGTGAAATTGCATGGGGGGGGGGCCCCAAGAAAATATTTGCCCAGGGTCCAATCAATTTTAAAGATGGCCCTGGCACACAAGGTATTATAATTGCCCTTACAGATGGCGAGCCAGAGAATTTTGGGAGCCTACAGAAATTTCCGTCACAGGGGACCGAAGGGAGGAAGTGATCCGGACAGGACATCAAAACAGCCGGCTATTGGTAAAACCAATTTTATTTCAATTTTTGAAATCTTTTGTTGTCCTGAGTCCAGGATGTTGCTTTCTCTGTCCGCTGTGTCAGGTAAATTCGGCTTTGCTAAAAGAACCTGTTTTTCCTCTTTTTTTGCATAATGGCGGGGTTTTTAATTGTTTGTTATCATTGTAGTTAGGTCTATTGATTAGGAAGATAACCTATACTTTTCCTCTATAGGTCCTAATCAATACACCTAAAGTGTGTGCTATGAGTAACTGTATGCTTTGAGTGCGTGATCGGTGTGTATGATTATGGATATGCTTCGCTTTGTGTATGATTATGAATATGCTTTGAATGCGTGATCGGTATCAGTGTTGTGCTTAGTGTGTGTTATGTTGTAATTTTGGCGGTAATTTGTTTAAGCGTTCGTTTGGAGTCTGAGATTGTATAGTCAGTCTGTAAGGGGAGAGATTTCAGTTTGTGCTGCTTTTGGCGGGAATGGAGTAAGTTGCCACCATTTTGTTGTAAAATTGTTACAATTTCAATTTGGTTTCTGCTGAACTTGCTTTTGGACCGAATTTCAGCATTTTGTAGAATTAAGTAATTGTCTGCAGGAAATTCAGTTTCTGGTTTTAACTGCTTTTTTTTTCTGCAATATTTCAGTCTCAAGGGGAAATAGTTTGTTATTGTACTGAAGTCCATTTCCAGCAGAATCATTTTGGTTGTAATGTTTAATCTGTTGTTTTGAGGAGTCCCAGCTGTAACTCTAAGTTTTTGGTAGAGACAAACAATCAATAAACTGTTGTTAGACGGCTATTCAGCTTTAAGTGTGAAACTGAGTTAACATTACAGTGTATAGAGGTCTTTTTGTGCTGTGTTTGCTTACGGATTGCGCCTTTTTCATAAAGCATGTGTATGTGCAGAGTTTTGATTTTTTGGCTGCAAATTTAGTTTAGACACAGTATTGTAATCGTAAAGTGGTTTTGTGCTTTTTGCACTGTAATTTAGCTCTGGTTCTGTCTGCTTATAGTACAACTCATTTGTTAATGAAACCGTTGGTTGTTTTAGACGCTGAAGTTTGAGTAGCACATGGCTGTCCCGGTTTTGGACTGAGTTTCTAGTGGCGAATGGCGCCGTGCAGCTGAAAATCAGCATTCAGTGAGGATGGTTAATTTCTACGCTGTATTTCAAATCCGGTTGATAAATTTTGTGTTATGCGTTTTTAGTGTTCTAAAACAGAAATCCACGTATTTGTACTGTGGTTGGTGGTTCTCGGTGCGGTCCTTTTGTTTCCATCACGTGTTTGGCGTCATTTTCTCCTGGTAAAGAGGGCCATGGGGTTGCAATGTTGCTTCACTTACTGCCATTTTGTGTTGTGGTGATTGAAACCCACATGGTGTGGCCGCCTGTTTGGAGTATTGACAAATGGGCCACATGGCTCAGATGCCATATTGAATTCCGTCGCATCATCATCATTTTTGTTTTTTCGCGTTTAACTATTTTTACACTTTTTGTTTGAAAGGCAACTTTTTATAAGAGTCATTACGTGATTTTGTGTACTGAAGGTCGTTTTTTTTAACGGAATCTCTCAGTTTTTTAGTTGAAATCCAGTATTGAGGGACGGTTTTACAGGGATTTTTGCATCTGTTTTAGCCAGTTTTGTTTGACTTGTTCAGATTTAGCGTCTTTATACAATTCATCTGTTTTCGTGTTTTATCTTTGTTTTTGGATATGGCTGTTTTGACATATTTCTGCGATTTAGACTTGTTCAGTTTGTTTTGACCGATTTTGTCTACGTTTTTAGGGACATTTTGGCAGGGAGTTATGACCTAAAGTTGATTTTTTGACTCTCTAAGGCAATTTTTTTTGCTGGAAGTCATGTGTTTTAGTGCATTACTGAGAATATTTTTCAACGGAAAGTTTGTTTTTCACATTTTTATCAATTTGCGCTTTTTTGTTTTTACTACTACTACGCTGCCTTAAGTTATACCGTAGACTCGGTACACCGGGTAAACAGTTATGAGGTTTGTCCGCCGGTGTGGTACACCCAAAGTTAGTGGTGTTGTGTTTTACCGTCATTCACTTC
>BLSH010423036.1:47204-58098 GCA_018402905.1 Glandirana rugosa | reverse complement strand
CTATATTCCTTTGTGTTGTAATTTACCCTTTAATGGAACAGTAGCATAATCGCTATGGAATATAGTTTATAGAGCCGTATTTGATAGAGGTTCATTGTAATTGGCAGGTTTGTACATGTGTGGTGGATTTGGCTTGGAAGGCTTCTATGAAGATAGCACATGGCTTTCATTGTCAGCTGTTTTCTCATACAGGCCAGCCAACCCCCCCTTCATACATGCATGCTTTTCCTATTGTATAGTTTGAATATAAACAAGTGTGTCATTGGTTGGTGGTGTTGTATTGAGCTCATGTCATGTGACTGTGCCTTGGAGGCTGATTGGCTGATTGTGAAGCCATCAGTCCCTTTTGTTCTCTCTGTTTGACGAGTATAAATAAAGAGACCAGGCATGGAATGGCAGGACAATCCCTGCTAGCAGCCATGTGAGATGAAGCAATCTGTGTCTGTGTCTGCTTCAACACGTGTGCACTCAAATGCATTATGCAAAAGAGCTGAAAAGTGCGCTTATTAGCGCAGGCAAAATATAATGCATACAAGGTATTATAATTTCCCTTACAATACAAAGCAACCAGATAGGGTATACAGAGTCACCAGATAGATGTATACAGAGCCACCAGATAGGGTATACAGTCACCAGATAGTAGTATACAGAGTCACCAGATAGGGTATACAGTTAACAGATAGGGATATGCAGAGCAACCAGATAGGTGTATACAGAGCCTGCGAATAGAGTTATACAGAGCCACCAGATAGGGGTATACAGAGCCACCGGATAGGGTATACAGTCACCAGATAGGAGTATACAGAGCCACCAGATAGGAGAAAACAGAGCAACCAGATAGGGTATACAGTCACCAGATAGGAGTATACAGAGCCACCAGATAGGGCATACAGTCACCGTATAGCAGTATACAAAGTTTCCAGATAGGTTATACAGAGCAACCAGATAGGGTATACAGAACCACCAGATCGGGTATACAGATCCACCAGTTAGAAGTATACAGAGCCACTAGATAGGAGTATACAGAGTCACCAGATAGGGGTATACAGTCACCAGATAGGAGAAAACAGAGCCACCAGATAGGGTATACAGTCACCAGATAGGAGTATATAGAGACACCGGATAGGGTACACAGAGCCACCAGATAGTGTATATAGAGCCACCAGATAGGGAATACAGTCACCAGATAGTAGTATACAGAGCCACCAGATAGGGTATACAGTCACCAGATAATAGTATACAGAATTAACAGATAGGGTATACAGTCACCAGATAGGAGTATACAGAGCCACCAGATAGGGCATACAGTCACCAGATAGCAGTATACAGAGCCGCCAGATAGGGTATACAGAGCCACCAGATAGGGTATACAGTCACCAGATAGTGGTATACAGAGCCACCAGATAGGTGTATACAGAGCCACTAGATAGAAGTATTCAGAGCCACCAGATAGGAGGTAACAGAGCCAACAGATAGGGGTATACAGAGCCACCAGGTAGGAGTATACAGAGCCAGAATATAGGGTATACAGTCACCAGATAGGAGTATACAGAGCCACCAGATAGGTGTATACAGAGTTACCAAATAGTGGTATACAAAGCCACCAGATGGGTGTATACAGAGTTACCAGAAAGGAGTACACAGAGTCAGTAGATCAGAGTATACAGAACCACCAGAGAGGGTATACAGAGCCACCAGATAGAAGTATACAGAGCCACAAACTAGGATATACAGTTACCAGATAGTAGTATACAGAGTCACCAGATAGGGTATACAGTCACCAGATAGGAATATACAGAGTTAACAGGGTATACAATCACGAGATAGCAGTATACAGAGTTTCCAGATAGGGTATACAGTCACCAGATAGAAGTATACAGAGCCACCAGATAGGGTATGCAGACCCACCAATTAGGAGTATATAGTATCACTAGATAGGAGTATACAGAGTCACCAGATACGGTATACAGTTACCAGATAGGGATAAACAGAGCCACCAGTAAGGTGTATACAGAGCCACTGAATAGAGGTACACAGAGCCACCAGATAGGGGTATACAGAGCCACCAGATAGGGGTATACAGAGTCACCAGATAGGTGTATACAGAGTCACCAGATAGGGGTATACAGAGTCACCATATAGGGGTATACAGTCACCAGATAGGAGTATACAGAGTTTCCAGATAGGGTATACAGAGCCAACAGATCGGGTATACAGAGCAACCAGTTAGGAGTATACAAAGCCACTAGTTAGGAGTATACAGAGTCACCAGATAGGGTATACAGAGCCACCAGATATGAGTATACAGAGCCACCAGATATGAGTATAAAGAGCCACCAGATAGGGTATACAGTCACCAGATACTAGTATACAGAATTAACAGATAGGGTATACAGTCATCAGATAGGAGTATATAGAGACATCGGATAGGGTACACAGAGCCACCAGATAGTGTATATAGAGCCACCAGATAGGGAATACAGTCACCAGATAGTAGTATACAGAGTCACCAGATAGGAGAAAACAGTCACCAGATACAAGAATACAGAATTAACAGATAGGGTATACAGTCACCAGATAGGAGTATACAGAGCCACCAGATAGGACATACAGTCAACGGATAGCAGTATACAGAGTTTCCAGATAAGTTATACAGAGCCACCAGTTAGGAGTATACAGAGCCACTAGATAGGAGTATACAGAGTCACCAGATAGGGTATACAGAGCCACCAGATAGGGTATACAGTCACCAGATAGTGAAATACAGAGCCACCAGATATGAGTATACAGAGCCACCAGATAGGGTATACAGAGCCACCAGATAGAAGTATACAGAGCCACCAGGTAGGAGTATACAGAGTTACCAAATAGTGGTATAAAAAGCCACCACATGGGTGTATACAGAGTCACCAGATAGGAGTATCCAGAGTCACCAGAAAGGAGTATACAGAGTCAGTAGATCAGAGTATACAGAGCCACCAGAGAGGGTATACAGAGCCACCAGATAGAAGTATACAGAGCTACAAACTAGGGTATACAGTTACCAGATAGTAGTATACAGAGTCACCAGATAGGGTATACAGTCACCAGATACTAGTATACAGAATTAACAGATAGGGTATACAGTCACCAGATAGGAGTATATAGAGACATCGGATAGGGTACACAGAGCCACCAGATAGTGTATATAGAGCCTCCAGATAGGGAATACAGTCACTAGATAGTAGTATACAGAGTCACCAGATAGGAGAAAACAGTCACCAGATACAAGAATACAGAATTAACAGATAGGGTATACAGTCACCAGATAGGAGTATACAGAGCCACCAGATAGGACATACAGTCAACGGATAGCAGTATACAGAGTTTCCAGATAAGTTATACAGAGACAGCAGTATACAGAGCCACCAGATAGGGTATACAGAGCCAACAGATCGGGTATACAGAGTCACCAGATAGGGTATACAGAGCCACCAGATAGGGTATACAGTCACCAGATAGTGGTATACAGAGCCACCAAATAGGTGTATACAGAGCCACCAGATAGAAGTATACAGAGCCACCAGATAGAAGTATACAAAGCCAACAGATCGGGTATACAGAGCCACCAGTTAGGAGTATACAGAGCCACTAGATAGGAGTATACAGAGTCACCAGATAGGGTATACAGAGCCACCAGTTGGGGTATACAGAGTAACCAGATAGGAGTATACAGACTCATCAGATAGGAGTATACAGAGCCACCAAATAGGGATATACAGATCCACCAGATAGGAGTATACAGAGCCACCAGATAGGGTATACAGTCACCAGATAGTGGAATACAGAGCCACCAGATATGAGTATACAGAGCCACCAGATAGGGTATACAGAGCCACCAGATAGAAGTATACAGAGCCACCAGGTAGGAGTATACAGAGTTACCAAATAGTGGTATACAAAGCCACCACATGGGTGTATACAGAGTCACCAGATAGGAGTATCCAGAGTCACCAGAAAGGAGTATACAGAGTCAGTAGATCAGAGTATACAGAGCCACCAGACAGGGTATACAGAGCCACCAGATAGAAGTATACAGAGCTACAAACCAGGGTATACAGTTACCAGATAGTAGTATACAGAGTCACCAGATAGGAATATACAGAGTTAACAGGGTATACAGTCACCAGATAGGAGTATACAGAGCCACCAGATAGGGCATACAGTCACGAGATAGCAGTATACAGAGTTTCCAGATAGGGTATACAGTCACCAGATAGAAGTATACAGAGCCACCAGATAGGGTATACAGACCCACCAGTTAGGAGTATACAGAATCACTAGATAGGAGTATACAGAGTCACCAGATAGGATTACATAGAGACATCGGATGGGGTACACAGAGCCCACCAGATAGTGTATACAGAGCCACCAGATAGGGAATACAGTCACCAGATAGTAGTATACAGAGTCACCAGATAGGGTATACAGTTACCAGATAGGGATAAACAGAGCCACCAGTAAGGTGTATACAGAGCCACTGAATAGAGGTATACAGAGCCACCAGATAGGGGTATACAGGGCCACTAGATAGGGGTATACAGAGTCACCAGATAGGGGTATACAGAGTCACCATATAGGGGTATACATTCACCAGATAGGGTATACAGTCACCAGATAGGAGTATATAGAGATATTGGATAGGGTACACAGAGCCACCAGATAGTGTATACAGAGCTACCAGATAGGGAATACAGTCACCAGATAGTAGTATACAGAGTCACCAGAGAGGAGAAAACAGAGCCACCAGATAGGGTATACAGTCACCAGATAGGAGTATACAGAGCCACCAGATAGGATATACAGTCACCGGATAGCAGTATAAAGAGTTTCCAGATAGGGTATACAGAGCCAACAGATCAAGTATACAGAGCCACCAGTTAGGAGTATACAGAGCCACTAGATAGGAGTATACAGAGTCACCAGATAGGAGTATACAGAGCCACCAGATAGGAGTATACAGTCACCAGATAGTGGTGTACAGAGGCACCAGATAGGTGTATACAGAGCCAACAGATAGAAGTATTCAGAGCCACCAGATAGGAGGTAACAGAGCCACCAGATATACAGAGCCACGAGGTAGGAGTAGTACAGAGTTACGAGATCGGATTATACAGAGCCAGAGTATAGGGTATACAGTCACCAGATAGGAGTATACATAGCCACCAGATAGGTGTATACAGAGTTACCAGAAAGGAGTATACAGAGTCAGTAGATCGGAGTATACAGAGCCAACAGAGAGGGTATACAGACCCACCAGATAGAAGTATACAGAGCCACAAACTAGGGTATACAGTTGCCAGATAGTAGTATGCAGAGTAACCAGATAGACTATACAGATTACATAGAGAGATCGGATAGGGTAGAGTTACCAAATAGTGGTATACAAAGCCACCAGATGGGTGTATACAGAGTTACCAGATAGGAGTATCCAGAGTCACCAGAAAGGAGTATACAGAGTCAGTAAATCAGAGTATACAGAGCCACCAGAGAGGGTATACAGAGCCACCAGATAGAAGTATACAGAGCCACAAACTAGGATATACAGTTACCAGATAGTAGTATACAGAGCCACTAGATAGGAGTATACAGAGTCACCAGATAGGGTATACAGAGCCACCAGATATGAGTATACAGAGCCACCAGATAGGGTATACAGTCACCAGATACTAGTATACAGAATTAACAGATAGGGTATACAGTCACCAGATAGGAGTATATAGAGACATCGGATAGGGTACACAGAGCCACCAGATAGGGAATACAGTCACCAGATAGTAGTATACAGAGCCACCAGATAGGACATACAGTCAATGGATAGCAGTATACAGAGTTTCCAGATAGGTTATACAGAGACAGCAGTATACAGAGCCACCATATAGGGTATACAGAGCCACCAGTTAGGAGTATACAGAGCCACTAGATAGGAGTATACAGAGTCACCAGATAGGGTATACAGAGCCACCAGATAGTGGTATACAGAGCCACCAGATAGGTGTATACAGAGCCACCAGATAGGTGTATACAGAGCCACCAGATAGAAGTATACAGAGCCACCAGAGAGAAGTATACAGAGCCCCCAGTTAGGAGTATACAAAGCCACTAGATAGGGTATGCAGTCACCAGATACTAGTATACGGAATTAACAGATAGGGTATCCAGATAGGAGTATATAGAGACATCGGATAGGGTACACAGAGCCACCAGATAGTGTATATAGAGCCACCAGATAGGGAATACAGTCACCAGATAGTAGGATACAGAGTCACCAGATAGGAGAAAACAGTCACCAGATACAAGAATACAGAATTAACAGATAGGGTATCCAGATAGGAGTATATAGAGACATCGGATAGGGTACACAGAGCCACCAGATAGTGTATATAGAGCCACCAGATAGGGAATATAGTCACCAGATAGTAGTATACAGAGTTACCAGATAGGAGAAAACAGTCACCAGATACAAGAATACAGAATTAACAGATAGGGTATACAGTCACCAGATAGGAGTATACAGAGCCAACAGATAGGACATACAGTCAACGGATAGCAGTATACAGAGTTTCCAGATAGGTTATACAGAGACAGCAGTATACAGAGCCACCAGATAGGGTATACAGAGCTAACAGATCGGGTATACAGAGCCACCAGTTAGGAGTATACAGAGCTACTAGAAGTATACAGAGTCACCAGATAGGGTATACAGAGCCACCAGATAGGGTATACAGTCACCAGATAGTGGTATACAGAGCCACCAGATAGGTGTATACAGAGCCACCAGATAGAAGTATACAGAGCCACCAGATAGAAGTATACAGAGCCACCAGATAGAAGTATACAGAGCCACCAGATAGGGGTATACAGAGCCAACAGATCGGGTATACAGAGCCACCAGTTAGGAGTATACAGAGCCACTAGATAGGAGTATACAGAGTCACCAGATAGGGTATACAGAGCCACCAGATATTAGTATACAGAGCCACCAGATAGGGTATACAGTCACCAGATAGTGGAATACGGAGCCACCAGATATGAGTATACAGAGCCACCAGATAGGGTATACAGAGCCACCAGATAGAAGTATACAGAGCCACAAACTAGGGTATACAGTTACCAGATAGGGTATACAGTCACCAGATAGGAATATACAGAGTTAACAGGGTATACAGTCACCAGATAGGAGTATACAGAGCCACCAGATAGGGCATACAGTCACGAGATAGCAGTATACAGAGTTTCCAGATAGGGTATACAGTCACCAGATAGGTGTATACAGAGCCACCAGATAGGTGTATACAGAGCCACCAGATAGGAGGTAACAGAGCCAACAGATAGGGGTATACAGAGCCACCAGATAAAGTTATACAGAGCCACCAGGTAGGAGTATACAGAGTTACCAGATAGGAGTATACAGAGCCAGAATATAGGGTATACAGTCACCAGAAAGAAGTATACAGAGCCACCAGATAGGTGTATACAGAGTTACCAAATAGTGGTATACAAAGCCACCAGATGGGTGTATACAGAGTCACCAGATAGGAGTATCCAGAGTCACCAGAAAGGAGTATACAGAGTCAGTAGATCAGAGTATACAGAGCCACCAGAGAGGGTATACAGAGCCACCAGATAGAAGTATACAGAGCCACAAACTAGGGTATACAGTTACCAGATAGTAGTATACAGAGTCACCAGATAGGGTATACAGTCACCAGATAGGAATATACAGAGTTAACAGGGTGTACAGTCACCAGATAGGAGTATACAGAGCCACCAGATAGGGCATACAGTCACGAGATAGCAGTATACAGAGTTTCCAGATAGGGTATACAGTCACCAGATAGAAGTATACAGAGCCACCAGATAGGGTACACAGACCCACCAGTTAGGAGTATACAGAATCACTAGATAGGAGTATACAGAGTCACCAGTTAGGATTACATAGAGAGATCGGATAGGGTACACAGAGCCCACCAGATAGTGTATACAGAGCCACCAGATAGGGTATACAGTTACCAGATAGGGATAAACAGAGCCACCAGTAAGGTGTATACAGAGCCACTGAATAGAGGTATACAGAGCCACCAGATAGGGGTATACAGAGCCACTAGATAGGGGTATACAGAGTCACCAGATTGGGGTATACAGAGTCACCATATAGGGGTATACATTCACCAGATAGGGTATACAGTCACCAGATACTAGTATACAGAATTAACAGATAGGGTATACAGATAGAGTATATAGAGTATATAGAGACATCGGATAGGGTACACAGAGCCACCAGATAGTGTATATAGAGCCACCAGATAGGGAATACAGTCACCAGATAGTAGTATACAGAGTCACCAGATACTAGTATACAGAATTAACAGATAGGGTATACAGTCACCAGATAGGAGTATACAGAGCCACCAGATAGGACATACAGTCAACTGATAGCAGTATACAGAGTTTCCAGATAGGTTATACAGAGACAGCAGTATACAGAGCCACCAGATAGGGTATACAGAGCCAACAGATCGGGTATACAGAGCCACCAGTTAGGAGTATACAGAGCCACTAGATAGGAGTATACAGAGTCACCAGATAGGGTATACAGAGCCACCAGATAGGGTATACAGAGCCACCAGATAGGGTATACAGTCACCAGATAGGGTATACAGTCACCAGATAGTGCTATACAGAGCCACCAGATAGGAGAAAACAGAGTCACCAGATACTAGTATACAGAATTAACAGATAGGGTATACAGTCACTAGATAGGAGTATACAGAGCCACCAGATAGGACATACAGTCACCGGATAGCAGTATACAGAGTTTCCAGATGGGTTATACAGAGACAGCAGATAGCAGTATACAGAGCCACCAGATCGGGTATACAGAGGCAACAGATCGGGTTTACAGAGCCACCAGTTAGGAGTATACAGAGCCACTAGATAGGAGTATACAGAGTCACCAGATAGGGTATACAGAGCCACCAGATATGAGTATACAGAGCCACCAGATAGGGTATACAGTCACCAGATAGTGGTATTCAGAGCCACCAGATAGGTGTATACAGAGCCACCAGATAGAAGTATTCAGAGCCACCAGATAGAAGTATTCAGAGCCACCAGATAGGAGGTAACAGAGCCAACAGATAGTGGTATACAGAGCCACCAGATAGTTATACAGAGCCACGAGGTAGGAGTAGTACAGAGTTAGGGTATACAGTTACCAGATAGTAGTATACAGAGTTACCAGATAGGGTATACAGTCACCAGGTAGGAGCATACAGAGCCACCAGATAGGACATACAGTCACCAGATAGCAGTATACAGAGTTTCCAGATAGGTTATACAGAGAAAGCAGATAGCAGTATACAGAGCCACCAGATAGGGTATACAGAGCCAACAGATGGGGTATACAGAGCAACCAGTTAGGAGTATACAAAGCCACTAGATAGGAGTATATAGAGATAGCAGTATACAGAGTCACCAGATAGGGTATACAGTTACCAGATAGGGATAAACAGAGCCACCAGTAAGGTGTATACAGAGCCACTGAATAGAGGTATACAGAGCCACTAGATAGGGGTATACAGAGTCACCAGATAGGGGTATACAGAGTCACCATATAGGGGTATACAGTCACCAGATACTAGTATACAGAATTAACAGATAGGGTATACAGTCACCAGATAGTAGTATACAGAGTCACCAGATACGGTATACAGTTATCAGATAGGGTTAAACAGAGCCACCAGTAAGGTGTATACAGAGCTACTGAATAGAGGTATACAGAGCCACCAGATAGGAGTATACAGAGCCACCAGATAGGACAGTCACCGGATAGCAGTATACAGAGTTTCCAGATAGGTTATACAGAGACAGCAGATAGGGTATACAGAGCCAACAGATCGGGTAAACAGAGTCACCAGATAGGGGTATACAGAGCCACCAGATAGGGGTATACAGAGTCACCATATAGGGGTATACAGAGTCACCATATAGGGGTATACAGAGTCACCAGATAGGGGTATACAGAGTCACCATATAGGGGTATACAGTCACCAGATAGGAGAAAACAGAGCCACCAGATAGGGTATACAGTCACCAGATACTAGTATACAGAATTAACAGGGTATACAGTCACCAGATAGGAGTATACAGAGCCACCAGATAGGACATACAGTCACCGGATAGCAGTATACAGAGTTTCCAGATAGGGTATACAGAGCCAACAGATCGGGTATACAGATCCACCAGTTAGGAGTATACAGAGCCACTAGATAGGAGTATACAGAGTCACCAGATAGGAGTATACAGACTCATCAGATAGGAGTATACAGAGCCACCAAATAGGGGTATACAGACCCACCATATAGTAGTATACAGAGACATCGGATAGGGTATACAGAGCCGCCAGATAGGGTATACAGAGCCACTATATAGGAGTATAGAGGTTCACCAGATAGGAGTATACATACCCACCATATAGGAGTATAAAGAGTCACCAGATAGTATATAGAGTCAACAGAAAGGAGTATACAGAGTCAGTAGATCGCAGTATACAGAGCCAACAGATAGGGTGTACAGAGTCCCAGAGAGGAGTGCTGAGTTTGAGCTCCTGACTTCCAGAAGCGTTCTTGGAGAGAGGGAAGGTGATGGCGTCCTCCAGCCCGGGGATGGGCTCCTCTTGCGGGCCTGGTCCTTCTCAGGAGTCCCTTGGACTTCCGGGTCTGGCGTTGGAGGAGAGGCTCTTCTTGGATACGCAGAAAGGATCTAATGAACTGGGCCAAGCCCCAGCCTGGTGAGAACACTGCAAGGTCGACAGAAATCGGAGAGGAGGTTGCGGTCTGGGCCTTCAGGTCCC
>BLSH010423036.1:21410-34808 GCA_018402905.1 Glandirana rugosa | reverse complement strand
AACCAAAGAGTGGGAAAACTTGGCGATGGCTGAGGCTGCTAGGGCGGAGGAATCATATGTGGCTGCGCCTTCCCCTGCCTCTGAACAGATGTGGCTGGAGGCCCAGACATTATATCAACAGGTCTCTACTGCTGCGGCTGAGAATAAGAGATTCTTTATGCAGCAGCGGTATTTCGATGAGGGGGAGAACACGGGCCATTTGTTGGCAATGATTGCCAAAGCCCAGCAGGGAACCCCCCATATCAAAACAATACGGAATTCCAAAGGGGAGCTGGTTAGCGGTCAGGAACAAGTCGCTGCTGTTTTCACTCAGTTTTTCAGGGAGATATATTCCTCCAGGGTATGCCCTACGAGGGAGGCCTTGGACGAGTTTTTGGATCAGGGTTCACTTCCTTGTATTTCGAGGAAGGACTTTGACCTCCTTAATTCCCCTATCAAGCTGGAGGAGCTGTCCCTGGCGGTCACACAAATGGCAAATGATAAGTCCCCGGGTGTTGATGGCCTTCCTAACGAAACGTATAAAATCTATGGGGAGGTGCTGCTGCCTCCCTTGCTGACAACCTTGAATGCTGCTTTGCAGACTGGTAGTCTGCCGGCATCCATGAGTGAAGCCATCATAGTGGTCATCCCCAAGGCGGGGAAGGATTTGGAGCAACCAGACTCTTATAGACCTATATCCTTACTTACCTCAGATATTAAACTCTTAGCCCAGGTCCTGGCTAATAGACTGGCGGGTGTTGTTGCAGACTTGGTCCACCCAGACCAATCTGGCTTCATCCCCGCCCGCTCTACTGCCTTGAACATTCGCAGGCTTTTTTTAAATATTCAGATCCCTGTTGACAATCCCGGAAACAGAGCTATTTTCTCCCTCGATGCTGCCAAGGCTTTTGACAGCGTAGAGTGGAGTTATCTCTGGTCGGTGCTCCGAAGGTTTGGCCTCGGAGATAGGTTCATCTCCTGGATTCAGCTCTTATATGCAGCACCCAGGGCAAGAGTTCGGGTTAATGATACTTTGTCAGAATCTTTTCCTTTGCATAGGGGCACTAGGCAGGGATGCCCACTGTCACCCCTGCTGTTTGCTCTTGCACTGGAACCATTGGCCGCTGTGATCAGATCCTCCCCGTCTATAGTGGGTTTTCACAGAGGACAGAGGGAGGAAAAAATTTCGCTATATGCGGACGATATCCTGCTGTACCTGGGTGATACGGCAGGGTCGTTGAGGGAGGTAATGCGACTCATAGACTGGTTCGGGCAGCTTTCTGGTTTTGAAATTAATTGGCATAAGTCGGTTCTCCTTCCATTAGACCCCTTACCTACCGCCTTGCCAGAGGATATGGGCCATATCCAAGTGGTCACGTCCTTTAAATACCTGGGTATAATGGTGTCGGGAGATCCACGAGAGTATGTTTCCCTGAATTTGAAACCACTTCTTCACAAATTTAAACTTAAATGTGCCACCTGGTGTAAATTACCACTGTCAGTGACCGGGCGCATTAACTTAGTTAAAATGATCTGGGCTCCGCAGTTATTATACATCCTACATAATGCCCCGGTTTGGATACCCACGTACTGGTTCCAGAGGTTGGATTCGCAATTCAGAGCCCTCATCTGGAAAAACGGGGAGGTTCGCATAAAGCTCGCTACTTTACAGCTCCCTAAGGATCAGGGGGGGATGGCCGTCCCTCACCCACAGACATACTATTTTGCGGCCCAGCTACAACATTTTGCGGGGTGGGATCTAGACACGGTACCCGATTTGTCTAGAGAACTACTTTCATCCCTCTAGTGCTGGGTATTCGGCTCTATCCCATATGGAGATGGGCTTTCCCTCGATCCCGTTTTACTGTTCCACGATTCAGATGCTAATGAAGTTATGGAAAAGTGTCAAGCGCAGCTTAGGACTGACTGGGTTCCTGTCTAAGACGCCTATATGGCGGAACCGATTCTTTCGGGAGTTGGCCAAATTAGATAAGCACCAGGTATGGGATAGGGCAGGAATAGGCTATCTATCACAAGTGATTCACAACGCCACTGTGAAACCGTTTCATCGGTTGGTGTTGGAATTCCCACAAATGAAGGAACACTATTACCAATATCTACGGCTACGCCATGCCATTCAGTGTCAGGGCAGACAGTCCACTCTGCGGTTGGAGGACTCATCGTTTCTAGAATCTATCTACAATGAAAGGGAGAAGGGGTATCATCTCCCCGATTTATGCAGATCTTTTGTCTTATATTCAGGCCCCCGACCTCTTGCCTTGCCGGGAAAAATGGGAGGTTGATGCAGGCCCTATTGAGAGGGATCAATGGGATCAGATTCTGGAAGAGGGACCCCTGGTTTCAGTGTTGGCAGCGCAAAAATTATCTCACCTGTTTATTCTGCATAGGGTATACCGCACTCCGGTGCAGTTACATAAATGGGGTAGAAGGGACTCACCTATCTGTCCTAAATGCCAGGCCCAGCCGGGAGATTTCATACACATGCTTTGGAGATGTCCCAAATTGGTGAGATATTGGAGCGGAGTCATTGCAACAATTAATAGGATATATAATGTTCAAATAGCTATGGATCTGCTGACGTGTTTGCTGGGTAGCCTAAATGGGGAACAATATCCTCCTCCGATATACATAGCGCTTACCAGACTTCTATATTTAGCCAGAAAGCTGATTGCTCGGCTGTGGCTGTCGGTGCGACCCCCGTCAACTGCACAGTGGATTCAGGCGGTTAATAATATTCTAGTTAGGGAAAAATATACCTACCAACATAGAAACTCCCCACACAAGTTTACGGACATCTGGCAGAGCTGGTTGGACACCCCGGATGTAGCACCCCCGAGACTGGTCCTGGATGGGCTTCTGATGGGCTAGGGGGCAGTTCATCTTCTTAGTGTCAGTATTGAGGAAATGTGATATGAATGACGCATAGCAATCCCACATTGGACTACAGAGGTCCCTGTTCTTAGTTCATTTTGCCTTTTAGTGTTTGAGGGCGGCGGACGCTTATCTCCAGCTGGTTATGGTTAAATCTTTTTTTTTATTTTTTTTATTTCGTTGCTTAAGAGCAAGATGTATGACTCTATATAAGGCACTCTGTTACATGTCCCTTTATGTTACTAAATATGCAGGCTGGGGACATTAACACATGTGCTGATCCCTTTTTTCTTTTATTTCTTGATTTATTTCCCCTGGTGCCTGTATACTGCTACATTATATTTGTACTGTTTTATATTTTTATTCAATAAAAAATGTAAAAAAAAAAAAAAAAAAAAATTACAGAGCCACCAGAATAGAGTATACAGTCAAAAGATAGGATTATACAAAACCATAAGATAGGGTATACAGTCAGCAGATAGGAGTATACAGGGCCACCAGATAGGGTATACAGAGCCACCAGTTGGGGTATACAGAGTAACGATATAGGAGTATACAGACTCACCAGATAGGAGTATACAGAGCCACCAAATAGGGATATACAGAGACATCGGATAGGGTATACAAAGCCACCAGATAGGGTATACAGAGCCACCAGATAGAAGTATGTATACAGAGCCACCAGATAGTAGTATACAGAGTCACCAGATAGGGTATACAGTTACCAGATAGGGATATACAGAGCCACCAGATAGGTGTATACAGAGCCTGCGAATAGAGGTATACAGAGACAATAGATAGGGGTATGCAGAGCCACCGGATAGGGTATACAGTCACCAGATAGGAGTATACAGTGACCAGATAGGGGTATACAGTGCCACTAGATAGGGGTATACAGAGCCACCATATAGGGGTATACAGAGTCACCGGATAGGGTATACCGTCACCAGATAGGAGTATACAGAGTCACCAGATAGGGGTATACATAGCCAACAGATAGGTGTATACAGAGCAACCAGATAGGGGTATATAGAGTTACAGGATAGGGGTATCCAGAGTCATCACATAGGGTATGCTGTCACCAGATAGAGGTATACAGAGCCAGAATATAGGGTATACAGTCACCAGAGAGGAGTTAACAAGAGCCACCAGATAGGGTATACAGAGTCACCAGATAGGAGTATACAGAGCTACCAGATAGGGTATACAGTTACCAGATAGGAGTTTCCAGAGCCACCAGATAGGGTGTACAGAGCCACCAGATAGGGGTATACAGAGCCATCAGATAGGGGTATACAGACCCCCAGACAGAGTATACAAGGTCCCAGAGAGGAGTGCTGAGTTTGAGCTCCTGACTTCCATAAGCGTTCTTGGAGAGAGGGGAGGTGATGGCGTCCTCCAGTCCGGGGATGGGCTCCTTTTCCTGGCCTGGTCCTTCTCAGGAGTCCCCTGGACCTCCGGGTCTGGCTTTGGAGGTGAGGCTCTTCTTGGATACGCAGAAGGATCTAATGAACTGGGCCCAGCCCCAGCCTGGTGAGAACACTGCAAGGTCGACAGAAAGGAGGCAGAAAGTGAAGGCATTGATGTTGAAATGCATGGCATTCTTTGAGCATCAAGTGGCCCACCTAGCCCATATGCGGGATGTCCAAGCCAAGGTGTGTGATAGCAAGAAAAAGGACTTCATGGAATAGGTGAGGCAGATAAGAGACACTGCTCAAGATGCCTATAATCTGTTGGTGAAACTGATTGAAAGTGGGCAAGGTGAGCCGGATTTCATCAAAGGCATCCAGTCTAGAATCCGAGATGGAAGAGCCTCTCATGCCCGGCCAGGCTCCCCAGCCAAAGCAGGCTCCCAGGGACGACCAGTCTCTCAAGTCCCAGAAAACCCCCAAGTCCAGCCAAGTTCCCAGGCCCAGCCAAACTCCCAAGCCCAGGAACGGCCAGGCTCCCAAGCCCAGGCAGGCTCCCAGGGACAGCCAGGCTCTCAAGTCCAGGAAAGCTTCCAAGCCCAGAGACAGCCAGGCTCCCAGGGATGACCAGGCTCCCAAGCCCAAGCAGGCTCCCAGGGACGGCCAGGCTCACAAGCCCAAGCAGGCTCCCAGGGATGGCCAGGCTCTCAAGTCCAGGAAAGGTCCCAAGCCCAGAGACAGCCAGGCTCCCAAGCCCAAGCAGGCTCCCAGGGACGGCCAGGCTCCCAAGCCCAAGCAGGCTCCCAGTGATGGCCAGGCTCCCAAGCCCAAGCAGGCTCCCAAGGACGGCCAGGCTTTCAAGTTCAGGAAAGCTCCCAAGTCCAGCCAGGTTCCCAAGCCCAAATCTCAGCGGTGGGAATTCTGGAGTCTGATGGGGCCAGCCGTGCTGCTGAGGGTAAGGCTGAAGCTGTTGCAAAAAGTGTGCCCCCCCTGTGTGTGTAGCTGCTGTGGTATCAGTTGTGGGTCCCCCCAGTGAAACCCCTGCTGCTGGTGTCTCTATGGCTGAAAAGCCAGTGGCCAAAGTTCCCCTGAGGTGTCCGGAGAAAACTCTGGAGACACCGGGTGAGGCTGGTGCTGCTGCAGCCATAAAGGGGGAAAAGAGGATCCCGGTGGTGCTAATCCCCAGGCTGATGACAGAAGGTATGGGCAAACAAACAAGGGTAAAGAAAATGGAGGATACCCACAAAAGAGGGTCGGTCGGTGATGATGTGGAGAAGACAGCGGCTCCCATGGCTGTCAGTGAGCAAAGCAAGCCAAACACCAGGATGGCTGCCATTGCTGCATCCCAGGCGGCCATTTCTGGCAATGGACACAAACAGCTAGCCAAGATGGCGCCTGCAAATGAGAACACCAGTGGAGGTGAAGCTGCTTCGTTGCCACATGGACCTGCTGTTGAACTGAGGAATGGGGATGGCCCAATATCCTTGGAGACTGCTGCAGTTGTGGGAGGAGTAGAGGTGGGGCCTATGGACAGCTCCAATCAGGGAGAGGTGGTGAAATCTGACCTGGAAGAGGTTATGGCTCCTGGAGTGATGGTTCAACAGGAAGTAGAGTCAGGTCATTTCCTGTCTGCAGCATTTCCTGCTTCCTGTCAGTCTGCAATAGACACTAAGAACAGTATTGTGGAAGAAACGGATGTGGAGAGTATGGAGGATGGTGAGAGTGGTCTGCAGGGGGCTCACAATCCAGGGAATTGGGCTGAGTGTGAGATGGGAGTCTTGCAGGGGGAATGTCCTGCATTGGCATATATGAAACAACTGGCAAAAGAGATCGAGCCAGAGCCAATGGAGGCAGGGTCAGACCCCCATGTAGACTCCTGTGGTGCCCATGCGACCCTCACCGGATGGCCGGAAGGTTGGGGTCCGCTGATGGAGACTGTGGGATCCCTTCTTGGGGAGGGTGTAGTTGCATTCTCAGATGTGGTCTCAGAGGACGTGGGGCAAGTTGAGAATAAAAACAATGCTCTAGGTACAGTGATAATGGGCGCGGCTAATGCGACTAGGTCATTATCAGATGGGGCACTTTGCTGTGGAGGTGCCAGTGGGGTTTTCCCCCTCACCCTCCTCCCCACAGCTCCAACCCCCCCTTCCCCCTCTCCTTTGCCCCCCCAGCTGGAGAGGGCCCCGAGTGCTTCACAAGAGGGAGTCTTGGTGTCTGCCCTGAGAGAGGGGAAAACGTTTGCAAATATCACTGGTGCATGTGTAAGGCTGGACCATATCTACCAGCGTTATGGTGCGCAGAACCTTAAAAATCCACCAGGGGAGGAGCCCCTGTGTGCAAGTGTGTGGTCCAGAGGCACAGGCGGTTCTGAGCGTAGGCGCAGGAACGTCGTGCAGGTAAAATATGAGGGTTCTGGTCAGTGTCCTTCCCGAGGTGAGGTGGTGGATAAGCTCCTGGACATGGGGTTTAGGGTGGAAGATATATTTGCTGTTATCCATCCCCACAACTCGGTGGAGTTTGACATCAGCTTTTAAACTCCAGTAATTATGGAGTTGTTCCTGACCAAATATGAGGTCATTAGGCAGTCTGAGAGGTGGAAGGACTTCAGAATTATTGCCATATCCAGACAGGAAGAGGTGAAAACCGTGACCATCTTGGTGCGTAATGAGTCTCTTCCTGCAGAGGATATTGCCACTTGGCTAAGTAGATTTGGCCAGTTGTTGGGCCCTTTGGATAAAAAAAGAGATGAGAGAGGCATTTGGACTGGAGCTTGGTCTGTTAAGGTCAAGTTAATGAGGCGGGGGCAGAGGGTGGCGCATATGCCCGCTAGTGCCTTTATTGGTCAGGATAGGATATTGGTGTTCTATCCTGGCCAACCCCACCTCTGTTTCAAATGCGGTAGTCCCACGCATCTGAGTAGGGATTGTTTATCCCCAAGGTGCGTTTGTTGCAATGCCCCAGGGCATACGGCAGAATCATGCCATTTAATCTGCTGCAATTTATGTGGGGAAATGGGGCACCCTTTCAGTCGGTGTCCCAAGGCCTTCAGGGGCAATGCCCTCGGGGGTGGGGTACTAACTGAAATAGAGAGGGACTTAGTGAGGACGGCAACCAGGATGGCAGAAAGGAATAGGGCTGAGCTTGAGAGGGAAGAAGCTGCCAGGCAGGCACAGGCATCTGAGGACGATGGGTCTGTGCCAGCGGGTCAAGGCCCTGTGACCAAACAAAAAAGTGCTAGGCAGCTCAGGAGAACTGAAAAACGCCTGTCGGAGAGGGCGAGTGCAACAGGAGGTGAAAATAGTCAAGTGGCTCCAGTTCTTAGGCCAAGGACTAGGTCTCAGAAGGGGGGGTCTGAGCTGCAGCCAGAGGCTCGGTCGGGCCCTTCTTCCTCTATACCTCCAGCGTTGGACTCTCCTGGGGTGGGGGGTCCCTCGTTGTGTCCCTCCCCAGTTGCCCCTCCCCCTCTGGATTCTGGGGCCCTGTCCCCTCCTGTGGCCCCTCTTTCAGCTTCAGAGGGGGTCGGGGTGCAGGTCTGGAGGCTAAACCCCCGGACCCGGGGGATGGGGTGGGGGTGGGCCTGCTGGGGGCACCCTCCTGTGGAGCTAGTCAAGGGGTGCAAAAGCACCCAAGAAGTAGGGATGAGGCTGGGGGGGAAAACCCTGAGGACCCTTCAAGTAAGGAGGGTATTGGGGATGCTCCAGGCCCTTCAGATGGTTGGGTCAAAAAGGAGAAAAGAAAGCGTAGACGGGGCAAGAAGGTCCCAAAGGAGGGGGATAGTGATGGCCTGCGACAGAATGGTGTGGAGGGTGAAGCGGGTACCTCGGCCCCGCTTCCCCTTTCTAACCAGTATGATGTCCTCTTCTCTGCAGAGTCAGAGGAGGAGGATATGGTGTAAAACACCAGGGTTTGTATTATTTTTGGGGTTTGTGTTCAACAGAGGAGAGTGTAAACCACTTTAGGCACTAAGGATGGTAACACCCACTCCAATACGGCTTGCGACGATCAATACCGCAAGCATTCGTTCTACAAGAGCTCGTTATATGGCCTTTTCTTTTCTCAGCGAGGTTGATGCTGACATTTTGTTTTTGCAGGAGACCTGGCTGGCATCTGTGGCAGAGCTGAATCAAGCAAAGAGGGAGTGGAAGTGCGGTCCCTCCCTCTGGTCTCTTGCGGCCGAGCCTTGTAGTGGAGTTGCAGTCCTTTTTAAGACTGGTTTGGTGAGTTGCCGACGAGTGCTTGAAGTGGAGATCGGAAGATGTCTGGTGGTGGACGTCATCGTGAGGGGGCATTTCCTCCGCCTCATTAACATATATGGGCCTCAGTCCAGGAGGGAGAGGATTGAGCTCTTCACGATGATCAAACCGTACTTTTTTACGTCTCAGCAAGTGGTTTTTGGTGGGGACGTTAACACCATTGTTAGGCCTCAAGACCGGGCAGGTGCCAGAGACCCGCTGAGACAGGATAGTAATTTTTTAAATAGAATGGTGAGGGAAGCCGGATTGGTGGATGCACATGTGCAGTGCCTCCCCAATCACACAGGGTTCACATTTTCCCGAGGACAGAGTAGGAGTAGAATAGATAGGTTTTTTTTAAAAGGTGACTCTGCCTTTGCGGCCCCAGAGCTGCGAGTGGTAGAGTTCTCCGATCACTGTTTCTTGTCTGTAACTCTGAATGTGTCTGAAACCCCCCAGAAAGGACGGGGCTTGTGGCGTCTCAATGGGATGCTGCTCGGGGACACTGGTGTTAGGGAAGAATTTGAGGCCTTTTTCTTGGATCAAGCCTCGCTCCTTGAGAGGGGCTGCTCCCGCCAGGAATGGTGGGAAGTGGTAAAGAGGTCGAAAGGTTTCTTCCAAGGGGTCTCAAAGTACAGGGCAATGTCTAAATACCAGGCCTACTTGAGGCTGCGTGGTTGGCTAGACCGCCTGGTATCCTTGGGTGGCCCCCAGGAACAGATATCTGCTCTGAAGCTTCAACTGAGGGAGTGTCAGTATGACAGTTTTGCCTCCCTGGTTCTTGAGAGGGATTATGGGAGTTTTTCGCTCCCCTGATCCTTACAGGAACTGTGGTGAGGCAGCTAGTACGAAGGTCATACATGCCCTGAGGGATGCCTCGGGGACCCTAGTCCAGTCCAGGCTGGGGATCCTGGGCGTCGTCGGGAGCCATTTTGCAGACATCCTGAAGAAAAAGCCTTTAGACACAGAGAAAGCCAGGAAATTTCTTGATGAGACCCCTTTCCAGGTGGGGCCTGACTTCCCGGACTCTCTGACTGAAGAGATTTCAGTGGCTGAGATTGTACAGGCTATAGACTCGTTGTCACCGAAAAAGTCACCCGGGCCTGATGGGCTCACGGCTGAGTTCTATAAAACCTTCAACTGCCTCTTAGCTCCTCATCTGAGGGAGGTGTTTAATGGTTGTTTGGCTGTAGGCCTGCTCCCTCCCTCTATGAGAAGGTCAGCACTAATTCTCTTGTCAAAGGGCAAAGATCCATTTGTGGTGGAGAATTGGCGTCCAATCGCCCTTCTCAACACAGATAGGAAGATACTGGCAAAGATCTTGTTTACACGTTTATCTGCTGTGGCAGGGGGGGTACTCTCTATGTCACAGCACTGCGCAATTCCTGGCCAAAGCGCTTTTAGCGCTGTCCTGAACGTCCGGGAGGCCGTGGAGAGGTGCAGGGCTGGTGGGCATGGGCGGTATCTGCTGGCATTGGACCAGGCCAAGGCCTTTGATCGGGTAAGCCATGAGTACCTTTGACTTCTCCTGGGTAGATACAGTCTGCCGGATAAGTTCATTGATTGGCTGAAGATTCTGTACGCTGAGGCGGAGAGCTTTCCTCTTCTCAATGGCTGGGTGGGTCCTTCTTTTCCTGTTGACTTTGGGGTCAGACAGGGTTGCCCGTTAAGTCCGCTCCTATATGTCTTTGCAGTAGACCCCTTTGTAAGGCGGTTGGACTGCGAGCGTCTGGGGGGGGTCTTGGTGGAGCCCTATAGTGGCCAGAGTTCGGTGGTGAGGGTTGTGGCCTACGCGGACGATGTCTCAGTAGTGGTGTCAAGTCGGGAGGAGGCCCGATTTGTGGAAACACAGATCAGGGACTACTCTGAGGCATCCAGTTCCTTAGTGAACTGGGGCAAGAGCGAAGTTTTTTGGATGGGGAAGGAGCGTGAACAGTTTCCCCTCCCGGACGTGTTCCCTGCACCTCAACCAGAGATCAAAATCTTAGGCATCCTATTTGGCCCTGGGGATTACCCCAAGCAAAATTGGGAGAGAAGACTGGTGGGTGCCACCCAGAAAGTCACAGCCTGGAAAGGCTGGAAGCTGTCATTGAGGGAAAGGGTGTGCTTGATTAAAACGTATTTGCTGCCTGAATTTCTCCATGTCAGCTACATCTGTCTTTTGCCAGCATTAGTCTATGCGTGGGTCAGTGGTCTGTTTCTCCTGCTGTTATGGGGAAACAGAGCAAATCTGATTAGGAGGGATGTCACTTTCCGGCAGAAAAGGCAGGGTGGGTTGGACAGGGTCCACCCGGTAGTGTTCTACGTTACCCTGTTTATTAAATTTAACTTGCAGTCCATGTTTGTGGACCTGCCTTCTTTGTGGGAAAGTTCATGCAAGGACTGGCTACAGCTGTTCTTGGGTAGGTGGTTGGAGGGAGGTCGGCCTGGTGACCTGAGAAGATCACCGAGAGAGTGCCTCCCATCCTATATTCCCACAAGTGCTACAGGTACTGAGACGGTGGAGGATAACTGCCCTTGAGGTGGGCTCGTCTGGTCGGCGTGAGCTGTACTAGCGGGTCATGGCCTCGGACATTTTGAAGCCACTATCTTTAAGAGATTGCCCTGACAGTGTTCTCAGAGAGGGGCTAGCCCTCTTGAATTCCCCGCAAATTCCAAGTAAGTTCTGGGATTTGGCATGGAGGTCGTTCCATGGACGACTGTACGTCCGTGCCAATGTCAGAAGCAGGAACCTAGAGGACAGGGGCTGTCCTCGTCTGGAGTGTGGGGGGGGGGGCACTGGAGACCATGGACCACTTCTTGGTCCAGTGCTCCTTCAACAAAGAGGTTCATAGAGGGGTAGGGGATGCCATTGGCTATCCCCGCCTCTCAGCCCTGTCCCTTTCTGAGAGGATGTACAGCAACTTTAGAGTGAGAGGGAATTTTGAGTTGTCGTCACTTTATTTAGTTAGCATAGTTGTACTGTACTACACTTGGCACGCTCGGTGTTTCGTGACCACTAGGGACACAATCCTGCCCGCGCATGAGGTGGTGGGTAGTATTTTCGGTGAGCTGGTGAAGGTGAGGAATCTTGAAAGGGGCAGGGTTGGCCCGGAAAGGAGCGCCCGTTTAAGGAGGGGTTTCTGCTTCCAGCCTCCTTGAGGAATACAGCCCTGTTCCTTGCTCTGGTGGTGGTACATTCTGTCCCTTTCCACTCCCATTTTTTTTTTTTTTTAAGACATCCATGATCTATACACTCTCGCCTGTTTAGGGGGATTTATTTTGAAACGAGTTTCGTTGTAAGGGTTTGTAGTAAAGTTGTTTATGTATATGTTGTGTCTTGCCAAATAGCAAGCATGTTATGTTTTAAGTGCATGGGTCATGTGTCATGTTGCATGACTATGAATGATGGACAGTAGATAAGGCCCACGCATCTGTAAGTACGCTGAGCCTGAACAGCAGTTGCTGTCATGAGGGCCGGCAGATTTAAGTTGTGAAATGGTTATTTCCAAAAAAGGGGAGAGCCTGAGCAGCAAGTACTGCTATGATGGCCAGAGACAATAGACTATGGTGGGTTGGGGTGGTAGGGTGGTGGGTGTTGGATTTGCTTGTATGCTGTACTGTTTGTTATTTTTTGCATTGTATTGCAGCAGTTTTACAATAAAAAAATTACAGTCACCAGATAGGAGTATACAGAACCAGAAGATAGGATATACCATCATCAGATAGGAGTATATAGAGCCACCAGATAGGGTATACAGAGCCACCAGATAGGGGTATGCAGAGAAACTAGATAGGAGTATACAGAGTCACCAGATAGGAGTATACAGAGTCACCAGATAGGAGTATACAGAGTCATCAGGTAATTGTATACAGCACCACCATACAGTAGTATACAGAGACATCGAATAGGGTATACAGAGCCGCCAGATAGGGTATACAGAGCCACCAGATAGAAGTAAGTATACAAAGCCACCAGATAGGTGTATACAGAGCCACCGAATAGGGGTATACAGAGACACCAGATAGGGGTATACAGAGCCACCGGATAGGGTATACAGTCGCCAGATAGGAGTATACAGAGCCACCAGACAGGGTATACAGAGCCAACAGATAGGAGTAAACAGAGCCACCAGATAGGGTATACAGTCACCAGATAGGCATATACAGGGTTAACAAATAGGGTATACTGTCACCAGATATCCGCATACAGAGTTTCCAGATAGTGTATACAGAGCCACTAGATAGCAGTATTCAGAGCCACCAGTTAGGATTATACAGAGCCACCAGATAGGGTATACAGTTACCAGATAGTAGTATACAGAACCACCAGGTAGGGTATACAGAACAACCAGATAGGAGTATACAGATTCACCAGATAGTATACAGAGTCACCAGAAAGGAGTATACAGAGTCAGTAGATCAGTGTATACAGAGTGTTGTAGAAATTTAGGATGTGTATTATGTATTGTCACAGTGTCTCCCAGTGTTGGTTTACCGGTATTCCCTGTGTACAGCGAATATGGCTTTAACCGATACTGAGGAAAGAGCCAATTTCGGTATAAGCGACATGTGTCCCTTATGGCCATTTGGTTGTGACCCTCTGTGACACTGTTATGTATTATGTGTAGGATTTAAAGATGTTGTGAGACATATGTGACTAGATGACTGAGACATATGAGGAAAGACCACTGAGACATATGATAGACCACTTAGACATATGAGGATAGACCAACAAGACATATGGGATGGACCACCAAGACATATGATGATAGACCATTGACATATGGGATAGACCACCGAGACATATTAGGATTGACCACCGAGACTTATGACGATAGATCACCGAGACATATGTGATAGACCTTTGAGACATACGCCTATAGACCACTGTCATATGGGATAAA
>BLSH010423036.1:0-10405 GCA_018402905.1 Glandirana rugosa | reverse complement strand
AGTCACCAGATAGGAGTATAGAGAGCCACCAGATAGGGTATACAGAGCCACCAGATAGGGGTATACAGAGAAACTAGATAGGAGTATACAGAGTCACCAGATAGGAGTGTACAGAGTCACCAGATAGGAGTATGCAGAGTCACAGGATAGGAGTATACAGAGTCATCAGGTAGGTGTATACAGAGCCACCAAACAGCGATATACAGCCCACCATATAGTAGTATACAGAGACATCAGATAGGGTATACAGAGCCGCCAGATAGGGTATACAGAGCCACCAGATAGAAGTAAGTATACAAAGCCACCAGATAGGTGTATACAGAGCCACCGAATATGGGTATACAGAGACACCAGATAGGAGTATACAGAGCCACCGGACAGGGTATACAGTCGCCAGATAGGAGTATACAGAGCCACCAGACAGGGCACACAGAGCCAACAGATAGGAGTAAACAGAGCCACCAGATAGGGTATACAGTCACCAGATAGGAGTATACAGGGTTAACAGATAGGGTATACTGTCACCAGATATCCGTATACAGAGTTTCCAGATAGTGTATACAGAGCCACCAGATAGCAGTATTCAGAGCCATCAGTTAGGAGTATACAGAGCCACCAGATAGGGTATACAGTTACTAGATAGTAGTATACAGAACCACCAGGTAGGGTATACAGAACAACCAGATAGGAGTATACAGATTCACCAGATAGTATACAGAGTCACCAGGAAGGAGTATACAGAGTCAGTAGATCAGTGTATACAGAGCCACCAGATAGGGTATACAGAGCCACCAGAAAAGAGTATACAGTCAACAGATAGGAGTATACAAAACCAGAAGATAGGGTATACAGTCACCAGATAGGAGTATACAGGGCCATCAGATAGGGTATACAGAGCCACGAGTAGGGGTATACAGACTCACCAGATAGGAGTATACAGAGCCACCAAATAGGGGTATTGAGACACACCAGATAGGAGTATAAAGAGACATCGGATAATGTATACAGAGCCACCAGATAGGGTATACAGAGCCACCAGATAGAAGTAAGTATACAGACCCACCAGATAGTAGTATACAGAGTCACCAGATAAGGTATACAGTTACCAGATGGGGATATACAGAGCCACCAGATAGGTGTATACGGAGCTACCGAATAGAGGTATACAGGGCCACCAGATAGAGGAATACAGAGCAACCAGATAGGGTATACAGTCACCAGATAGGAGTATACAGAGTCTCCAGATAGGGTATACAGTGACCAGATAGTGGTATACAAAGCCACCAGATAGGTGTATACAGAGCCACCGAAAAGGGGTATACAGAGCCACCAGATAGAAGTAAATAGAGCCACCAGATATTAGTATACAGTCAACAGATAGGGTATACAGTCACCAGATACAAGTATAGAGAGCCACCAGATAGGGTATACAGAGCCACCAGTTAGGAGTATACAGAGCCACTAGATAGGAGTATACACTCAACGGATAGGAGTATACAGAACCAGAAGATAGGGTATACCGTCATCAGATAGGAGTATACAGAGCCACCAGATAGGGTATACAGAGCCACCAGATAGGGGTATACAGAGAAACCAGAGAGGAGTATACAGAGTCATCAGATATGAGTATACAGAGCCACCAGATAGGGTATACAGAGCCACCAGATAGGGTATACATTCACCAGAAAGTAGTATAAAGAATCACCAGATAAAGTATACAGTTACCAGATAGGGATATACACAGCCACTGAATAGAGGTTTACAGAGCCACCGGATAGGGTATACAGTCACCAGATAGGATTATACAGTCACCAGATAGGGTATACAGTAACCAGATAGTGGTATACAGAGCCAACAGATAGGTGTATACAGAGCCACCAGATAGGGGTATACAGAGACACCAGATAGGGGTATACAGAGCCAACGGATAGGGTATACAGTCGCCAGATAGGAGTATACAGAGCCAACAGATAGGGTATACAAAACCGCCAGATAGGGGTATACCGAGCAACCAGATAGGAGTAAACAGATTCACACAAAATATTGGTTTACAAACCCACCATATAGGAGTATACAGAGACACCGGATAGGGTATAAAGAGCCACCAGATATGGTATACAGAGCCAGCAGATAGGGTATACAGTTACCAGATAGCAGTATACAGAGTCACCAGATAGGGTACACAGAGCCACCAGATAGCAGTATACAGCGCCACTAGATAGCGTATACAGAACAACCAGATAGGAGTATACAGATTCACCAGATAGGAGTATACATACCCACCATATAGGAGTCACCAGATAGTATACAGAGTCACCAGAAAGGAGTATACAGAGTCAGTAGATGGGAGTATACAGAGTCACCAGAAAAAAGTATACAGTCAAAAGAAAGGAGTATACAAATCCAGAAGATAGGGTATACAGTCACCAGATAGGAGTATACAGGGCCACCAGATAGGGTATACAGAGCCACCAGTTGGGGTATACAGAGCAACCAGATAGGAGTGTACAGACTCACCAAATAGGAGTATACAGAGCCACCAAATAGGGGCATACAGACCCACCAGATAGGAGTACACAGAGACATCGGATAGGGTATACAGAGCCACCTTATAGTGTATACAGAGCCATCAGATAGGGTATACAGTTACCAGATAGGGATATACAAAGCCATCAGTAAGGTGTATACAGAGCCACTGAATAGAGGTATACAGAGTCACCAGATAGTGGTATACAGAACGACTAGATAGGGGTATGCAGAGTCACCAGATAGGGGTATACAAAGTCACCAGATAGGGTATACAGTCACCAGATAGGAGTATACAGAGCCACCAGATAGGGTATACAGAGCCACCAGATAGGTGTATACAGAGCCACCAGATAGGACATACAGTCACCGGATAGCAGTATATAGAGTTTCCAGATAGGTTATACAGAGACAGCACATAGCAGTATACCGAGCCACCAGATAGGGTATACAGTCACCAGATAGGAGTATACAGAGCCAACAGATCGGGTATACAGAGCCACCAGATACTAGTATACAGAATTAACAGATTGGGTATACAGTCACCAGATAGAAGTATACAGAGCCACCAAATAGGACATACAGTCACCGGATAGCAGTATATAGAGTTTCCAGATAGGTTATACAGATACAGCACATAGCAGTATACAGAGCCACCAGATAGGGTATACAGTCACCCGATAGGAGTATACAGAGCCAACAGATCGGGTATACAGAGCCACCAGATAGGGTATACAGTCACCAGATAGTGGCATACAGTGCCACCAGATAGGTGTATACAGAGCCACCAAATAGGAGTATACAGAGACACCATATAGGGGTATACAGAGCCACTGGATAGGGTATACAGAGCCACCAGATATTAGTAAGTATACAGAGCCACCAGATAGGTGTATACAGAGCCACCGAATAGGGGTATACAGAGACACCAGATAAGGGTATACAGAGCCACCGGATAAGGTATACAGTCGCCAGATAGGAGTATACAGAGCCACCAGATAGGAGTAAACAGAGTCACCAGATAGGGTATACAGAGCCACCAGTTGGGGTATACAGAGCCACCAGTTGGGGTATACAGAGCAACCAGATAGGAGTATACAGACTCACCAGATAGTATAAAGAGCCACCAAATAGGGGTATTGAGACCCACCAGATAGGAGTATAAAGAGACATCGGATAATGTATGCAGAGCCACCAGATAGTAGTATACAGAGTCACCAGATAGGGTATACAGTTACCAGATAGGGATATACAGAGCCACCAGATAGGTGTATACGGAGCCACCAAATAGAAGTATACAGGGCCACCAGATAGGGTATACAGTCGCCAGATAGGAGTATACAGAGTTAACAGATAGGGTATACAGTCACCAGATAGCAGTATACAGAGATTCCAGATAGGGTATACAGAGCCACCAGACAGCAGTATACAGACCCACCAGTTAGAAGTATACAGAGCCACTACATAGGAGTATACAGTGAACAGATAGGGTATACAGTCACCAGATGCGAGTATAGAAAACCACCAGATAGGGTATACAGAGCCACCAGTTAGGAGTATACAGAGCCACTAGATAGGAGTATACAGTCAACGGATAGGAGTATACAGAACCATAAGATAGGGTATACCGTCATCAGATAGGAGTATATAGAGCCACCAGATAGGGTATACAGAGCCACCAGATAGGGGTATACAGGGAAACCAGATAGGAGTATACAGAGTCATCAGATAAGAGTATACAGAGCCACCAGATAGGGTATACAGAGCCACCAGATAGGGTATACATTCACCAGATAGTAGTATAAAGAGTCACCAGATAAAGTATAGTTACCAGATAGGGATATACAGAACCACCAGATAGGTGTATACAGAGCCACCGAATAGAGGTATACAGAGCCATCAGATAGGGGTATACAGAGCCACCTGATAGGGTATACAGTCACCAGATAGAATTATACAGTCACCAGATAGGGTATACAGAGCCAGCAGATAGGGTATACAGTAACCAGATAGTGGTATACAGAGCCAACAGATAGGTGTATACAGAGCCAGCGTATAGGGGTATACAGAGACACCAAATAGGGATATAGAGAGCCAACGGATAGGGTATACAGTCGCCATATAGGGGTATGCCAAGCAACCAGATAGGAGTAAACAGATTCACCAGATAGGAGTATACAGAGTCACCAGATAGGAGTATACAGAGTCACCAGATAGGTGTATACAGAGCCACAAAATATTGGTATACAAACCCACCATATAGGAGTATACAGAGTCACCGGATAGGGTATAAAGAGCCACCAGATACGGTATACAGAGCCAGCAGATAGGGTATACAGTTACTAGATAGTAGTATACAGAGTCACCAGATAGGGTATACAGTCACCAGATAGCAGTATACAGCATTTCCAGATAGGGTACACAGAGCCACCAGAAAGCAGTATACAGCGCCACCAGATAGCGTATACAGAACAGCCAGATAGGAGTATACAGATTCACCAGATAGGAGTATATATACCCACCATATAGGAGTCACCAGATAGTATACAGAGTCACCAGAAAGGAGTATACAGAGTCAGTAGATGGGAGTATACAGAGTCACCAGAAAAGAGTATACAGTCAAAAGATAGGAGTATACAAATCCAGAAGATAGGGTATACAGTCACCAGATAGGAGTATACAGGGCCACCAGATGGGGTATACAGAGCAACCAGATAGGAGTATACAGACTCACCAAATAGGAGTATACAGAGCCACCAAATAGGGGCATACAGACCCACCAGATAGGAGTACACAGAGACATCGGATAGGGTATACAGAGCCACCTTATAGTGTATACAGAGCCACCAGATAGGGAATACAGTCACCAGATAGTAGTATACAGAGTTTCCAGATAGGTTATAAAGAGACAGCACATAGCAGTATACAGAGCCACCAAATAGGGTATACAGTCACCAGATAGGAGTATACAGAGCCACCAGATCGGGTATACAGAGCCACCAGTTAGGAGTACTCAGAGCCACTAGATAGGAGGATACAGAGTCACCAGATAGGGTATACAGAGCCACCAGATATGAGTATACAGAGCCACTACATAGGAGTATACAGTGAACAGATAGGGTATACAGTCACCAGATGCGAGTATAGAAAACCACCAGATAGGGTATACAGAGCCACCAGTTAGGAGTATACAGAGCCACTAGATAGGAGTATACAGTCAACGGATAGGAGTATACAGAACCATAAGATAGGGTATACCGTCATCAGATAGGAGTATTTAGAGCCACCAGATAGGGTATACAGAGCCACCCGATAGGGGTATACAGGGAAACCAGATAGGAGTATACAGAACCACCAGATAAGAGTATACAGAGCCACCAGATAGGGTATACAGAGCCACCAGATAGGGTATACATTCACCAGATAGTAGTATAAAGAGTCACCAGATAAAGTATAGTTACCAGATAGGGATATACAGAACCACCAGATAGGTGTATACAGAGCCACCGAATAGAGGTATACAGAGCCACCAGATAGGGGTATACAGAGCCACCTGATAGGTGTATACGGAGCCACCAAATAGAAGTATACAGGGCCACCAGATAGGGTATACAGTCGCCAGATAGGAGTATACAGAGTTAACAGATAGGGTATACAGAGCCACCAGACAGCAGTATACAGACCCACCAGTTAGAAGTATACAGAGCCACTACATAGGAGTATACAGTGAACAGATAGGGTATACAGTCACCAGATGCGAATATAGAAAACCACCAGATAGGGTATACAGAGCCACCAGTTAGGAGTATACAGAGCCACTAGATAGGAGTATACAGTCAACGGATAGGAGTATACAGAACCATAAGATAGAGTATACCGTCATCAGATAGGAGTATATAGAGCCACCAGATAGGGTTTACAGAGCCACCAGATAGGGGTATACAGAGAAACTAGATAGGAGTATACAGAGTCACCAGATAGGAGTGTACAGAGTCACCAGATAGGAGTATGCAGAGTCACAGGATAGGAGTATACAGAGTCATCAGGTAGGTGTATACAGAGCCACCAAATAGCGATATACAGACCCACCATATAGTAGTATACAGAGCCACCAGATAGGGTATACAGTCACCAGATAGGTGTATAGAGAGCTACCAGATAGGGTATACAGTCACCAGATAGGAGTATACAGAACCAGAAGATAGGGTATACCATCATCAGATAGGAGTATATAGAGCCACCAGATAGGGTATACAGAGCAACCAGATAGGGGTATACAGAGAAACTAGATAGGAGTATACAGAGTCACCAGATAGGAGTATGCAGAGTCACAGGATAGGAGTATACAGAGTCATCAGGTAGGTGTATACAGAGCCACCAAATAGCGATATACCGACCCACCATATAGTAGTATACAGAGCCGCCAGATAGGGTATACAGAGCCACCAGATAGAAGTAAGTATACAGAGCCACCAGATAGGTGTATACAGAGCCACCAAATAGGGGTATACACCAGATAGGGGTATACAGAGCCACCAGATAGGGTATACAGTCGCCAGATAGGAGTATACAGAGCCACCAGATAGGAGTTAACAGAGCCACCAGATAGGGTATACAGTCACCAGATAGGAGTATACAGGGTTAACAGATAGGGTATACAGTTACCAGATAGTAGCATACAGAACCACCAGATAGGGTATACATTCACCAGATAGTAGTATAAAGAGTCACCAGATAACGTATACAGTTACCAGATAGGGATATACAGAACCACCAGATAGGTGTATACAGAGCCACCAAATAGAGGTATACAGAGCCACCAGATAGGGGTATACAGAGCCACCGGATTGGGTATACAGTCACCAGATAGGATTATACAGTCACCAGATAGGGTATACAGAGCCAGCAGATAGGGTATACAGTAACCAGATAGTGGTATACAGAGCCAACAGATAGGTGTATACAGAGCCAGCGTATAGGGGTATATAGAGACACAAGATAGGGATATAGAAAGCCAACGGATAGGGTATACAGTCGCCATATAGGAGTATACAGAGCTAACAGATAGGGTATACAGAGCCGCCAGATAGGGGTATACTGAGCAACCAGATAGGAGTAAACAGATTCACCAGATAGGAGTATACAGAGACACCGGATAGAGTATAAAGAGCCACCAGATACGGTATACAGAGCCAGCAGATAGGGTATACAGTTACCAGATAGTAATATACAGAGTCACCAGATAAGGGTATACAGTCACCAGATAGCAGTATACAGCATTTCCAGATAGGGTACACAGAGCCACCAGATAGCAGTATACAGCGCCACCAGATAGCGTATACAGAACAACCAGATAGGAGTATACAGATTCACCAGATAGGAGTATATATACCCACCAAATAGGAGTCACCAAATAGTATACAGAGTCACCAGAAAGGAGTATACAGAGTCAGTAGATGGGGGTATAAAGAGTCATCAGAAAAGAGTATACAGTCAAAAGATAGGAGTATACAAATCCAGAAGATAGGGTATACAGTCACCAGATAGGAGTATACAGGGCAACCAGATAGGGTATACAGAGCCACCAGTTTTAGTATACAGAGCAACCAGATAGGAGTATACAGACTCACCAAATAGGAGTATACAGAGCCACCAAATAGGGGCATACAGACCCACCATATAGGAGTACACAGAGACATCGGATAGGGTATACAGAGCCACCTTATAGTGTATACAGAGCCACCAGATAGGGAATACAGTAACCAGATAGTAGTATACAGAGAAACCAGATAGGGTATACAGTTACCAGATAGGGATATACAGAGCCACCAGTAAGGTGTATACAGAGCCACTGAATAGAGGTATACAGAGCCACCAGATAGTGGTATACAGAGCCACTAGATAAGGGTATGCAGAGTCACCAGATAGGGGTATACAGAGTCACCAGACAGGGTATACAGTCACCAGATAATAGTATACAGAGCCACCAGATAGGGTATACAAAGCCACCAGATAGGAGAAATCAGAGCCACCAGATAGGGTATACAATCACCAGATACTAGTATACAGAATTAACAGATTGGGTATGCAGTCACCACATAGGAGCATATAGAGCCACCAGATAGGACATACAGTCACCGGATAGCAGTATACAGAGTTTCCAGATAGGTTATACAGAGACAGCACATAGCAGTATACAGAGCCACCAGATAGGGTATACAGTCACCAGATAGGAGTATACAGAGCCACTAGATAGGAGGATACAGAGTCACCAGATAGGGTATACAGAGCCACCAGATATGAGTATACAGAGCCACCAGATAGTGGCATACAGTGCCACCAGATAGGTGTATACAGAGCCACCAAATAGGGGTATACAGAGAGACCATATAGGGGTATACAGAGCCACTGGATAGGGTATACAGTCACCAGATAGGAGTATATAGAGCCACCGGATAGGGTTTGCAGAGCCACAAGTTAGGAGTAAACAGAGCCTCCAGATAGGGTATACAGTCACTAGATAGCAGCATACAGATTTTCCAGATAGGTTAAACCGAGCCACCAGATAGGAGTATACAGAGCCACCAGATAGGAGAAAACAGAGCCACCAGATAGGGTATACATTCACCAGATAGGAGTATAGGGAGCCGCCAGATAGGGTATACAGTCACCAGATAGGAGTATACAGAACCAGAAGATAGGGTATACCATCATCAGATAGGAGTATATAGAGCCACCAGATAGGATATACAGAGCCACCAGATAGGAGTATACAGAGAAACTAGATAGGTGTATACAGAGTCACCAGATAGGAGTATACAGAGTCACCAGATAGGAGTATGCAGAGTCACAGGATAAGAGTATATAGAATCATCAGGTAGGTGTATACAGAGCCACCAAATAGCGATATACAGACCCACCATATAGTAATATACAGAGCCGACAGATAGGGTATACAGAGCCACCAGATAGGTGTATACAGAGCCACCGAATAGGGGTATACAGAGCCACCGAATAGGGTATACAGTCGCCAGATAGGAGTATACAGAGCCACTAGACAGGGTATACAGAGCCACCAGATAGGGTATACATTCTCCAGATAGGAGTATACAGGGTTAACAGATAGGGTATACAGTCACCAGATATCCGTATACAGAGTTTCCAGATAGTGTATACAGAGCCACCAGATAGCAGTATTCAGAGCCACCAGTTAGGAGTATACAGAGCCACCAGATAGGGTATACAGTTACCAGATAGTAGTATACAGAACCACCAGATAGGGTATACAGAACAACCAGATAGGAGTATACAGATTCACCAGATAGGAGTATACATTCACCAGATAGTAGTATAAAGAGTCACCAGATAAAGTATACAGTTACCAGATAGGGATATACAGAACCACCAGATATGTGTATACAGAGCCACCGTATAGAGGTATAAAGAGCCACCAGATAAGGGTATACAGAGCCAGCAGATAGGGTATACAGTAACCAGATAGTGGTATACAGAGCCAACAGATAGGTGTATACAGAGCCAGCGTATAGGGGTATACAGAGACCCCAGATAGGGATATAGAGAGCCAACGGATAGGGTATACAGTTGCCATATAGGAGTATACAGAGCCAACAGATAGGGTATATAGAGCCACCAGATAGGGGTATACCGAGCAACCAGATAGGAGTAGACAGATTCACCAGATAGGAGGTCTCGTGGCCAGGGGCGTATCATCAAATCAGTGGGCCCGTGTGCAAGATCCCAAGAGGGCCCCCCCCAGTAGGAGGGAACAAAATGCGGTGCTCCGCAAAAATGGGCGTGGTTTAAGCTGCGCTAAATATTGGGCGTGGCTTAAAGGGGTGTGGTTAAAGAGTCTCGAGAT
>BLSH010422983.1:27667-39160 GCA_018402905.1 Glandirana rugosa | reverse complement strand
GTATACAGTCACCAGATAGGGTATACAGGGTCCCAGATAGGGTATACAGAGCCCCAGATAGGGTATACAGTGTCCCAGATAGGGTATACAGGGTCCCAGATAGGGTATACAGAGCCACAGATAGGGTATACAGAGTACCAGATAGGGTATACAGAGCCCCAGATAGGGTATACAGGGTCCCAGATAGGGTATACAGAGTCCCAGATAGGGTATACAGTCACCAGATAGGAGTATACAGAATCACCATATCAGAGTATACAGAGCCACAATATAGCAGCATACAGAATCACCATATAGCAGTATACAGAGCCCCAGGCAGCAGTATAGAGAGCCCCAGATAGTGTATGCAGTCACCAGATAGGGTATACAGAGCCCCAGATAGGGTATACAGAGTACCAGATAGGGTATACAGAGCCCCAGATAGGGTATACAGAGCCCCAGATAGCAGTATACAGAGTCCCAGATAGTGTATGCAGTCACCAGATAGGGTATACAGAGCCCCAGATAGGGTATACAGAGTACCAGATAGGGTATACAGAGCCCCAGATAGGGTATACAGAGTCCCAGATAGATTATACAGAGTCCCAGATAGGGTATACAGGGTCCCAGATAGGGTATACAGAGTCACAGATAGGGTATACAGAGCCCCAGATAGGGTATACAGAGCCCCAGATAGTGTATGCAGTCACCAGATAGGGTATACAGAGCCCCAGATAGGGTATACAGAGTACCAGATAGGGTATACAGAGCCCCAGATAGGGTATACAGAGCCCCAGATAGCAGTATACAGAGTCCCAGATAGTGTATGCAGTCACCAGATAGGGTATACAGAGCCCCAGATAGGGTATACAGAGCCCCAGATAGTGTATGCAGTCACCAGATAGGGTATACAGAGCCCCAGATAGGGTATACAGAGTACCAGATAGGGTATACAGAGCCCCAGATAGGGTATACAGAGCCCCAGATAGCAGTATACAGAGTCCCAGATAGTGTATGCAGTCACCAGATAGGGTATACAGAGCCCCAGATAGGGTATACAGAGCCCCAGATAGTGTATGCAGTCACCAGATAGGGTATACAGAGCCCCAGATAGGGTATACAGAGTACCAGATAGGGTATACAGAGCCCCAGATAGGGTATACAGAGCCCCAGATAGCAGTATACAGAGTCCCAGATAGTGTATGCAGTCACCAGATAGGGTATACAGAGCCCCAGATAGGGTATACAGAGTACCAGATAGCGTATACAGAGCCCCAGATAGGGTATACAGAGTCCCAGATAGATTATACAGAGTCCCAGATAGGGCATACAGGGTCCCAGATAGGGTATACAGAGTCACAGATAGGGTATGCAGAGCCCCAGATATGGTATACAGAGTCCCAGATAGATTATACAGAGTCCCACATAGGGTATACAGGGTCCCAGATAGGGTATACAGAGTCACAGATAGGGTATGCAGAGCCCCAGATAGGGTATACAGGATCCCAGATAGGGTATACAGAGCCCCAGATAGGGTATACATGATCCCAGATAGGGTATACAAAGCCCCAGATAGGGTATACAGAGTACAAGATAGGGTATACAGAGCCCCAGATAGGGTATACAGGGTCCCAGATAGGGTATACAGTCACCAGATAGGAGTATACAGAATCACCATATCGCAGTATACAGAGCCACCATATAGCAGTATATAGAATCACCATATAGCAGTATACAGAGCCCCAGATAGCAGTATACAGAGCCCCAGATAGCAGTATACAGAGTCCCAGATAGTGTATGCAGTCACCAGATAGGGTATACAGAGCCCCAGATAGGGTATACAGTGTCCCAGATAGGGTATACAGAGCCCCAGATAGGGTATACAGGGTCCCAGATTGGTAATACAGAGCCCCAGATAGGGTATACAGGGTCCCAGATAGGGTATACAGAGCCCCAGATAGGGTATGCAGAGTACCTGATAGGGTATACAGAGCTCCAGATAGGGTATACAGGGTCCCAGATAGGGTATACAGAGTCCCAGATAGGGTATACAGTCACCAGATAGGAGTATACAGAATCACCATATCGCAGTATACAGAGCTACCATATAGCAGTATATAGAATCACCATATAGCAGAATACAGAGCCCCAGGTAGCAGTATACAGAGACCCAGATAGCAGTATACAGAGTCCCAGATAGTGTATGCAGTCGCCAGATAGGGTATACAGAGCCCCAGATAGGGTATACTTGGTCCCAGATAGGGTATACAGTCACCAGATAGGGGTATATACGGTCCCAGATATGATATACAGAGCCCCAAAGAGGGTATACAGTCACCAGATAGGGTATACAGAGCCCCAGATAGGCGCCCCACCCCCGAAGTCGGGACAAGTCCCGCACTTACCCCATCTGATAGGCAATCAGGTGTGTGCAGAGATCGGCTTGCAGAGAGCGCGCTGACACCGTACAGAGCTTCGGCTTATGGAGAGCATGCTGGAGTGGGTGGTGAGCGGCGTGGGGACTGAAACCTGGCGGAGTGCTGCGCCTGCATGAGTAATCACACAACCAGCACGTCCGCCGCAGTCCCGCCCCCGCCCACAGCATCCAATGCTAGTCAGTCACTGGCTCAGGGCAGCCAATCAGACTATGTGTGAGCACCTGTACAGTCTTTTATGAATGACCAATCGGCTCACTACTTGCTGTCAGCAGACAGCAAGGAGCCGAGAAACAAAAAAAGTCAATATACCAGCGCCTCCTGTAGAGGGCTGGGCTGACTTTTTTTTTTACTTGTCAGCAGCGGGGAGGCGGCGCCCAAGCGCCCCTTATACACCAGCCACTGCTGCCTTCATGTTTTCTCTGACTCTAAAGAAAGTGACATCCATAGTTGCTCTGTATAGAAATCCTCTCTCCGGACCTGTTACGTACCTGATGGAGTCTGACTTATGCAGGGGACAACCTCTCTTATGGCCCTGGTTCGAGAACCCCTGGTAGTGTGAACAGGGAGCTCTGGAGCAAAGGGGGGCACAAGGGCCAGACTTGGTCACTGAGGATCATTGAATGTCCACTTGTAGGCTCGTGTAGGCAGAAGAATGTTAAGAAAGGCCGGGTCAGTAGCGAGCTGGCGGTGCGGTACAGGTGGATCAGGCAGGCGGATAGTCAGGCACAAGCAGGGTCGGCAACAGGCAGGCAGCAGAGGTACAAGGGAGCAGGCTAAAGAGAAATCATAGACAGGCCGGGGTCGGTGCAGGCAGATAACAAGCAAAGTCCAAGGAAAACAGGGGTCACAGGTAACAGAAAGTCTCTCAGGATCAATCACAAGGGTCACAGGGCACAGGAACGCTGTAGAACGGACAGCACTTGCTTCCTGGGGCTGTCCTTTTAAATAGCTCCATTGGGTGCGCACATTCATGCGCACACAGGCATTCCTGCAAAGGGCTCAACTTGCATATTCTGACAGGACCTCTAAGTCAAGTACTACATTCTGTTCACTCTCACAGTCAGGGTCAAAGACATTTTCTGGGTCACTAGCCACCAGCATTCTTCCTTGGTCATGTCACCAATCTCCCCTTCCGCTTGGCAAAAAGGGTCCGGTGAGACCTCCCGTGCTTCCACAGCAGGGGGAGCTCTTTCCTCCAGACTCTCAGTGCCTTCCCATAACCTCCAAAATGGGGAAAATCCCTCCCCACTAGGGCTTCATGAAGCAGTGAAGGTACCACTCCCACTGAATGGGTCACACTGCCGCAAGGGGTGGCAATCTCAACCACCGCTGTCTGGATTGGTAGTTAAAAGTATCCCCATGGATGCAAATGACCCCGACAGTGTTAGGGTGTAACCTTGCAGGATTTACACAATTTCTTTTGGCCAACGTTACCACACTACCGGAGTCAAGCAGTGCAGTGACTGCTCTCCCAGTAATAGAAATCACATACATCTGCTTCTCCATGAGACCTGAACACGCTCCTGTATATGCGATCTGTGCAAAAAGATAAAGGCGTCTATTCACAAGTATAATCGCATTGCATGTGTTCATCATTCAGGGGACAACTGGCAGCAATATGGCCCAATGCATGGCAACGGTAGCACTGTATGTGCTCTACACCCAGTCCTCTCAAGGGTCCCCAAGACCTTCCTGGCTTCTTTGGCCAGTCTCCAGGTCTAGAGCCCACAGTCTCGTTAGTCATTACAGCAGTCTTATTGGTTTTCCCCACGCCGTTGAGGGCTGGGACAGTCTTACCAGATCCGCTGACGAGCCTTTCACCCCTGGACACACCAAAGAGGGGCGCAGACGGGTTCAGCAAGTCCTCAGCAACAAGGTCCACCATTTGGCTTGCAGTTTTTGGGTCCCCGTGGCTGACCCATTTCCTCAAAGCAACAAGGAGCGCCCGTAGATAGCAGTCCATGACCACGCGCTCCACAATCTGGGGACCTGTAGCCATTTTCTGACCAGGTCGAACATCTGCAGATGAGGTGGCTTGTTGGTGCTGTAGGTCCACTGATGCACGCGTTGAACCCAGATTTCATGGTGACCCCCCAGGCTTGTGAGTATCTCTGCCTTTAAAGTCTCATAGTCCTGGGCCTTATCTGGTTCCAGATTGAAATAGGTTTTTTTGGGGTTCGCCGGTCAAGAATGGTGCTAGCAGTCCAGCCCACTGGTCTTTTAGCCACTCTTTCAAAGGTCGTGAGCTACGCCTCCACATCATCCGCAGGTGTCATCTTCTGTATGTGGTAAGAGGCACGTACCAACTTTGGTTCCACTGTCATGGGAGGTGTGGGCCCCTTTTGTAACTCCAGCAGGGCCTACGCAAACAGTCGGTTCATCTCCTGTTGAGCCGCTTGTTGTGCTGCGATAGCCTGGAGACTCTCCACCTGCTGAGCTGCAGCGGCGTCTGTGACCTGGTGGTTGGTTTCCAGCTGGGCTGCATTGGCTTGCAGCAGGGCCTTCAACATTTCATCCTTCTTGGAAAGTTGCCTCGCTGAACTCCACCATGTGTGTGATTGTGGGGATCGCTTCTCAGAGGAAAACACTTAGCATGCAGGCCAATTTCTTTAAAATCTGGTGGCTTGCCAGGTTTATTGCCATAGGTTTGCAGGATCATAACAGATAAAAACAGAAAGCAAAACCTCGCTGTCCGGTGATAAATAATCCGGTTACCTCTCTATACAGTGTGGGGCTGGTCCCTATACCCACAAAACAAAAGTACAATGCAAACCTTGATTTTGAGTCCAAAGTAGCACACAGAGCTCACTCAGCTTCCCCCTCTGAGATCCGATAATAGTCATAGTACTGAGTGTATATAATAGTCATAGTACTGAGTGTATATAATAGTCATAGTACTGGGTGTATATGATAGTCATAGTACTGGGTGTATATAATAGTCATAGTACTGAGTGTATATAATAGTCATAGTACTGGGTGTATATAATAGTCATAGTACTGGGTGTATATAATAGTCATAGTACTGGGTGTATATAATAGTCATAGTACTGGGTGTATATAATAGTAAATAAGAGACAAGCAGCCTCCAGTCCTGAAGTTGTTAATTATTTCAGTATAATGGAAATGAGGAAAGATTTGGTTACACAGGTTGCTCCGTGCTTTGCACTGAAATGAAATCCATCACATTTATGCAAAGTCAATCATGAGACGGATTTCTGAAGGCTTTTTCCATAATTCCAAATCTAAATCTATCATTCTGTCTGCTATCACTGGACGTCTCCCTTCATCTCTGTCCGGGGGTCACACCAAACCTCAACATGATGTCTCCGTACTCCATCTCTTTTTTAGTCTCTGCAGTCTTGGGACTCGGCTTGGCAATCCCTTCTAACACTTGTATTGTGATTGGTAACCTGGACATCATCAGGAAGAAAGGGAAGTTGAGTTCCACCGATGTGATCTTTCTGGCTAAGGGAATTGTGAATATTCTCCTCCAGTGTTTTCTGAGCGTACAGGGAATGTTCTATGTTTTGTGTCTGGAAGTATTTTATATTACAGGAGGTTATAAATTTATGAACACATCAGTTTTCGTGCTAACCTCTTACAACTTGTGGTTGACCTTCTGGCTCTCGGCTCATTACTGTACCAACATCACCAATCTCAGCTATGGGTTCTTCATCTGGATAAAGAGAATTGTGTCAAATTTCCTGAGTCAACTTCTCTTCCTGACAGCACTTGGGATATTCATTGTGAGTGTCCCGGGCTTCTGGGCTGTCAATACAGAACGTATCCGGTCTTTCGAGAACAGAACAGAAGTCTCTGCTAACTGGTTCCATGAAAATTATTCCTATTTTGTGCCTGCAAAAACCCTATGCTGCATTCTTCCATTCTGCCTTAGTCTTCTGTGCCTGGTCTTCACCTCCTCCTTTCTGCTCAGACACGTCTGGAGGGTGAAGAATAACGACTCTGGGTCAACACGTCCAAATCTTCAGGCTCATGTCACCGCACTGAGGACAATCTTCTTCTTACTTCTCATTTCCACATTCTTCTGCATGACTCAAATAGACGTTTTTATTAAAATATTCTCACTGTTAAAGGTCTGTTGGACTGTGCAATTATTATCTCCATCCGTTGAGGCCGCCATCATCTTCCAGGCCAGCAACAAGCTGAGGAGGATCATTCTGAGAAGATTCTGGACCAGAAGCTGGAGGAACACAGAGACTTAAAACATAGAGGATCCTTACCTTGGATGTATAAATATATATTATAACCTTTAGTGTGAGAGTGATCAAGGTAAAATGTTACTTAAAGGGTTAGTTCACCTTTAGAAAAAAACTGCCTATACAGGTAAGGGGTGTAGACAAAACAAACTGTGAAGCTCCGACCAAAGTTGACTAAATGTCTTTTCTATAGGTGTAGCCTATGCTGTGCTGTTTTATTTGCTGTCTGTGTTCCTCACTTGGATCTTTTACCTTCTCGGCTTGTCCCGGTGATCATTGACCTGCTGAGACTCTGCTGGAGGTGAGGAATCAGATCTATGTGTGGAGGGTGGGAAACTGTTGAAATGCATAGCTACATTGTTAGTCAGGTGTTATGAGCATTTAGTGCTCCTGCTCCTCATTCCAGCATCTGGGTTTTGGCTATGGCATTCTCCTTGTCTGTCTGTCCATCTGTAAGGTGATTAATGAAGGGAAGCCAAACCCTCACTCGCATGCTTGTGATAGAGAGAGATACGTGTCTTATTCCTAATCAGGCCCCTGTCTGTCTGCCCTGCTCTGTTAAATTGGATTTCCATGTGTATGACCTTGGACCGGATTTTGGACTATTCCCTGAACTCAGCCGGCCTTTTATCTGGACAGTCCTGGAATCACACTACCCGTCTGCTAGGTACCTGTTTGCTTTGTTCAGTTCACGCCTGCCCTGGCAGGGTAGACAGGCAAGGCTGGTGCAAGGATTTTTGACACCCTCTGCTAAACCTCATTTCGCTGCCCCCTTGACTCCGCCCCTGGCTCCACCTCCTTTGCCCTGCCCTTGTAACACATGTGACCTACCTGACCCACCTGACCATTACACTGACCTGCCTGACACATCCACTTACCTACCTGACCATTACAGTGACCCACCTGACACATACACTGAGCTACCTGACCCACCTGACCATTACACTGACCTACCTGACCCACCTGACCATTACACTGACCTACCTGACACATACACTGACCTACCTTACCCACCTAACCATTATAGTGACCCACATGACACATACACTGACCTACCTGACCCACCTGGCCATTATACTGACCTACCTGACACCTACGCTGACCTACCTGACACATACACTGACCTACCTGACACATACACTGACCTACCTAACCACTACACTGACCTACCTGACACATACACTGACCTACATGACCCACCTGACCATTATACTGACCTACCTGACACTACACTGACCTACCTGACACCTACCATGACCTACCTGACACCTACTCTGACCTACATGACCCACCTGACCATTATACTGGCCTACCTGACACCTACACTGACCTACCTGACACCTACCGTGACCTACCTGACACCTACACTGACCTACCTAACTCCTAATTCCTGCTCACACCCCCCATCCCCCAAATCCCCCACGCACACAGCTTGATGTAGATTGGAGGATCCCTCCTCCTCCTTACCTCTTCATTGTCCATCTCATCATGGCTCTCCTCTGCAGCAGGCAGTCAGTATTGCTTAGGTGTCCCTGCCAGTGCCATCCAGCTGCTCCTTGGTGTCCCCACTGGCCGGAAGGTCAGCTAACAGCCACTTCCTGCACCTCTCCCAATGCTCCCATCTCCACCAAGCCAAGCACTGCTCTGCCCCCTCCGCTGTGCTCACACAGACACAGGCCACACAAGAGGGACTGGCTGGAGCAAAGGAGTCTTGGAGCGGTGCTGTGAGATATTCCTGTGTGAGGAGATGTGACAGCGGGGCGCTCAGCGAGACACATCGAGGGATTGTTCCTAGGACAGCTGGGCCAGCACTGAATGGGAGCAAGCAAAACGGAGAGGAGAGCCAAGCTCACACATCACCAGGACAGAGGCTGCTAGGTGGTAGTGCGCCCTAGACGGCTGCCTAGTTTGCCTAATGGTAGCGCTGGCCCTTTAGCCAGGCACTATAGCATTGTATATAAGACATGGGGTCAATTGAGTACTGGTAGGTCTGCTTGCCTTATGGGAAAGGGGACTGCTATAGGTGAAGAACACAGTAGCCAGCTATAGTGCCTGACCACCTGCATTGGGGTAGACCTGACATCAGGTTGAAAACGTTTTAACCAATAGAAAAATATTAATAAAACATTAATAAAAAAAATGAAAAACCTTCATATATGTGGCCCTACACCCACAATTGATCTAAAGGAAATCTAAAAACCCTTACAAAGGATGGTGCAATTTGCTCCAACTGGGATGCTTGAGGTGATTGTAGCCACATTAGAGCACTCGCAACAGAGACAATGGAGTACCGTCCGTCATACTATTTTTTATTTGCACCAACACATAATTTTTCAGGACATCCTTTCAGGTTGTGTCCCCTCCTTCAATGTCCCAGAAGTTCTAATTCACAAAAGTTAGAGTGCCGGCTCACACTAGCGCGATGCAGGAACCAGTGTGATTCCTGTGCCGGTTCTCACATCGCATTGGACTCACAGGCAGATCACACTGCCCTATGCCAACCGCTGCGAGTGTCAATAGAAAGTTAATGACACCCCCAGATTGGTTCGCATATCGCAGTGCAAACTGTCAAATGGTGCAGGAATCGGATCACATGGCCGTGAACACTCATGAGATCCGATTCCAGAGTGCTGACAGAAAAAGAGTCCTGCACCATTTTGGTGCGAATGTGATGTGAATTCAGCCATGCAGTATGTTTTGAATTCGGATTGCACAGACATCGCATGTGATCTGCACAGCGGTGCGAATCATATGGGATATCTAACATCGAACCAGTGCGAACCGAGCCTTAAAATGTTACAAAGACACAATCTCTGAGGGAAAGGAAAAAAAAAGAAAAACAAACACCAAACAAATGTACATGGCAGTGGTAATAGAACTGGCATAGTTAGTGAGATAAGACAGAGGGAGAGCTATAGACTAGAGGGGGATGATAGTCACCGAGGGGATCATAAAACTGTAGGATAATCGGTAAGGAAACCCATTTATAAATTCAGGCCGACATTTGTAGAAGAATAGAAGGATCATTCTTAGTTCATAGTTTGCCCTTCCTGGATAGTTCTGAAATTCCCTTTAAGAACGAAAACATTGAGGTCTTCCATAGTGTGGTCCGGATGTGAGAAATGATAAAACATTGAGGTCTTCTATAGTGCGGTCCAGTTGTGAGAAATGATAAAACATTGAGGTCTTCTATAGTGCGGTCCAGTTGTGAGAAATGATAAAACATTGGTGTCCGGTTGTGAGAAATGATAAAACATTGAGGTCTTCCATAGTGTGGTTCCAGTTGTGAGAAATGATAAAACATTGAGGTCTTCTATAGTGCGGTCCAGTTGTGAGAAATGATAAAACATTGAGGTCTTCTATAGTGCGGTCCAGTTGTGAGAAATGATAAAACATTGGTGTCCGGTTGTGGGAAATGATAAAACATTGAGGTCTTACATAGTGCGGTCCGGTTATGAGATATTACAAAACATTGAGGTCATCTATAGTGTGGTCCAGTTGTGAGAAATGATAAAACATTGAGGTCTTCTATAGTGCGGTCCGGTTGTGAGAAATGATAAAACATTGGTGTCCGGTTGTGAGAAATGATAAAACATTGAGGTCATCCATAGTGCGGTCCGGATGTGAGAAATGATAAAACATTGGTGTCCGGTTATGAGAAATTACAAAACATTGAGGTCCGCTTGTGAGAAATAATGTCGCACAGGCGTGAAGAAGATATCCTCTTTATCTTCCTTGATGGAATGTCTGTACAAGTTCATCCTTGCTTGTCCTGTCCTGTTTTGTCAACATAAGATCCTTTTCTACATCTTTTGCATTGGGTGAGGTACACCACATGACTGGAGGTACAGCTGTATGATCCCATAATATTGAAGGTCCCATTTGTGTGGGTGACACTTTTAGATTGGTTAATCTGGTTGCACAGTTTGCAGCATTTTTTTTATTGCAGGGTTTGCTTCCATTATTTGTGACTTCATAATCAGAATGAAGTTCCCTGCTGATTTGTTTATGTCTGAGGTTGGGTGGTTGTCCAAAAGCCAGTATTCAGGGCTGTTGGAATATTTCTTTCAGAATAAAAAAGTAACATAGACAGTACCCAATTGTCTCCAACCAGGAAAAATTCCTCCCTGATCAGGGCTGGACTGGGACAAAAATTTGTCCCTGGACTTCATCCAGACCAGCCCACTTTAATTGAATAAAATGCTGCCCCCCACCCACCCCAAAAAAAAAATCACGCCCACCAAAAGGCCCCCACATCCATTATTGTATATCATGAGATGGTGAGAGAGAGGTGGAAGTGAAGGAGAGGGGGTGAGCATTAGGCCCCTTTCACAGTGAGCGGATGCGCTCAGAGGGGTCCGCCAGCTCAGCGAGAGATCTCTCCGATGATGTCCGCTGAGTCGGCGGATGACCGCTCCGTCTCTGCACAATGTGCCGGGACAGACCTGTCTGCTCCCTGTTGTTCTCTATAGGCAGATTGGATGAAAATGGATCCGCCTGTGTGTTTTCATCAGATCTCATCCAATCTGATCCGCTAGACGGATGGTGAATGTATCACCCATACGTCTATTGTAGCGGATCTTAATGGATCGGATGGCAGACTGGTGTCAGCAGACACATCTCCGCTGACATCTGCCTGCCCATAGAGGTCTATGGGTGGCCCGCTCGGATCCGCCTGAAAAACCAACAGGCGGATCCAAACGGTCTGATCGTGTGAATGGGGCCTAAGAGAGATGGGGCGAGTGTAAGAGAGAGGGGGTGGGTGTAAGAGAGAGGGGGTGAGTATAAGAGAGAGAGGGGAGAGAGAGAATGTGAGTGGGGGAGAGATAGAATATGAGTGGGGGAGAGAGAATGTGAGT
>BLSH010422983.1:0-22862 GCA_018402905.1 Glandirana rugosa | reverse complement strand
GGGACTGAGAGACAGAGGGAGGGCTGAGAGACAGAGGGAGGGCTGAGAGATGGGGGGCTGAGAGACAGAGGGGGGGCTGAGAGACAGAGGGGGGCTGAGAGACAGAAGGGGGCTGAGAGACAGAGGGGGGCTGAGCTGAGAGACAGGGAGGGGCTGAGAGACAGAGGGGGGGCTGAAAGACAGAGGGGGGCTGAGAGACGGGGGGGCTGAGAGACAGGGGGGCTGAGAGACAGAGGGGGGGACTGAGAGACATGAGAGACAGAGGGGGGACTGAGAGACAGAGGGGGCTGAGAGACAGAGGGGGGGAGAGAGGGGGACTGAGAGGGACCACATAGCACTGTGTGCATTGTCCCAGGCTCAGGTTTCCCATTGATAAGCAGTGATCAACCAAACTGCCCCATGTTTGTTCTGGCAGGGGTTCCGCAAGCAATTCAGTTCCTTTGAATAACATACCTGGGGAGGGGTCCAGTTTCTGGCTGGCAATGAAATGTCATTTGCTGCCAATTTAAACAAATGAATTCCTTCTTCTTTGATAATGCCATTTTTAATGTAGCACATCCCACAGCAAGAATGAAACAATTACGCAGAGTCCTTCCAAATACCTAATAGACCCTTTGAGTCTGCTATTTATTTTAAGGGGGTAGTTTATGCAAAAAAAGTATGAGGTCCCCCAAGAAATCCATACCAGACCCTTAATCCAAGCATGTGGTCTGGCTGGCTAGGAAAGGGAGGTGGATGAGCATGTGCCTCCCCCCTCCATCAGCCATATAAGCCACATGCTCTCAACATGGGGGGGTACCTTGGCAAAAGTACCTTGTCCCCATCTTGCTGAGGGCAAGGGCCTCATCCCTACAACTCTTGACTGGTGGTTGTGGGGGTCTGCGGACAGGGGGCTTATCGGAATCTGGAAACTCCCTTTAATATTAAGGAGGCCCCCAAATACCACCCCCATATGTAAATGAGTATGGGGTACAAGAAAGTCTTGTAGTCCTGAAATTAAGACACCCAAAAGTTTGACAAGCCCTTTATCAAAACTGTAACACCAGCCAAAGGAGAGCTTGCTGAACTGTCATTGGCTATATACAGGAAGGGGTGGGGAAAGTGGTGACATCATTGCCCAAATATGGCCATGGCCAGTGGCCATATTTGGGCAATGATGTCACCCCCGTCCTTGTGTCTATCAGTTTACATGGCAGGGCCTTCTCAGCCATGGAAGTGAAGGGGTTGGGTGATGTCAGCGGTTGGCAAGGACAAGGTCACTTCCTTAACAACCTTTGAGAGCATTAATTGATATGTAAGGCCTTAAAGCTGCCACATCCCAATTGTAATGTACCCAAGAAAACTACATGGGGACTAACCCCGCTCTATGGTGGGATTTTAAAGGGAGTACAATAAATTTCTAGCTAAAAAATGATGTTTTATTACAAAATAACATCCATTATAAAGACAAAGATCTTTAACCACTTCCTTCCCAAAGTACGTGCCGGTATGTCCTTGGGTTTCAGTGGTTATCCCAGGATGGTGGGTGCACTTACAGGCAACATCCCGGGAACCGTTTTGTTCAGCCGGCGATTCTGAACAAGGCAGAAGTGATCCGAGTGGATAATTAGCCACTTGATCACTTCTGTGGGTGGCGGAAGGGGGTCACCCCCACCTCCCGCCGCTGCCTCTCCCGGGCTCTCCGGTCCCATTGTGGAGGCCAGGAACAATGCGGCCGGCAGCGAGATGGTGGCCCCGTACAGAGAGAGAGGAACTGACCTCATTCCCCTCTCTCTCTGTAACCCTGGAAACCGGGTGCGACGAGCAGTTGGTCCCTTCCAGTTCTGCCCCCCTTTTTTTTTCTGGTGACCAGCAGCCAGGGAAGCAACCGATTAGGCAGTGGATAGATTTGGGGTCTAATAGACCCTAGATCTCTTTATAAAAGAGGACCTGTCACAGCCCATGCTATCACGAGGGATGTTGTCCTTCCCTTGTGATAGCAATAAAGTTAGTACAAAAAAAATTGTATAAAATAAATCATAAAAAAAAGGATTTAAAGCGCCCACTGTGCTTACGCACAAATACGAACGCATACCTTACTCCCGCATGCATATGTAAACGGTGATCGCACCACACATGTGAGGTATTGTCGCGAATGTCAGAGCGAGAGAAATAATTCTAACACCGGACCTCCTCTGTAACTCTAAACTGGTAACCTGTAAAGGCATTTAAAATGTCTCCTATGGAGATTTTTTAAGTACCGTAGTTTGTCGCCATTCCACGGGCAGACTCAATTTTAAAGCTTGACACGTGAGGTATCTATTTACTCGGCATAACATCATCTTTCACATTATGGAAAAAAATTGGGCTAACTTTACTGTTTTGCACCCTTGAGCAAATACAGTGTGGCATAAAAAATTACAACACCCACCATTTTATTCTATAGGGTCTCTGCTAAAAAATATATATAATGTTTGGGGGTTCTAAGTAATTTTCTACCAAAAAAGTTGATTTTTACATGTAGGAGCGAAGTGTCAGACTAGGCCTGGGAAGGAGGTTGTTAAAAGAGTACATCAACCATACGTTGACCAGCAGGGCGCCAGGGGAAACCCCACTTAGAGGGAGTATGAGCATTGCTTACAGCATGTCTATCAGGCTCATGCCATGGCTTATGTTTATCTTGATTTAATCTGATCTTCACATGTTAAAGATCTATTTTGGGAGTCATAGTTGTTATAGTCTTCCCCTGCAAACAGTGGAGATGTAATTACCCAAATGCCAATGATCCATGTAACCACTGATGATGTCAGACGTGCTGACGAAACGCGTTGGGTGGGATGCCACTTCCGCCACAGTGAAACGCAGGTGGAGTGCATTCTGGCACCCCTGCTATATTTGGAGCTTTTTTTTTTAACTGTAGTCATTGTAAGTGGAACTTTTTAGTGTGTTTCTTAAATAAGCTATGCATACTTCACCATGGGAGGCTTCCTTTTCTGTTTACCATTCTTGGGAGATCTAGCTCGTGCCTAACAAACTGGTGGTCTTGCTGAACAGCTGAGAGGAATATCGGGAGCGGCATCTCCATATTTTTGCTATATTATTGACTGCCTGTAATGGGGGTCATATACGTTTGGTGAGTGGGCTGTGTGCTTATTGTTGGTGGAGGAGGACACGTCAATCACTTTGGTGTGGAACTGTCAAGAAAATAGCAGTATATCTACCATTTGCATCTAGTTTGGAGACATCTGCTGGCTGCACATGGGCATTGCACTTTATTTGAGCACTTGATTTGTAATTTTTCTAATGCGGATCATGTTTTACAATTGATTTTTTTAATGTAATGTTTGTTTTGTATTAATTTGCACAAGGGAGTGCGGTTTACATATTAAGTACCTTTCACATGTTGTAAGGAATGCTCATACTCCCTCTAAGTCAGCGGCGGCCCGTCCATAGAGGGTGCACGGGCACCACCCCCCCATCCATGCATCTGGTCCCCTGGTCTACATATCAGGGTGCCGGGTGCATGGATTCCAATGGGGGGGTTTCGGATGCCTAGCTCTTTGGAAGAGAAGACACACGCTGGAGCCAGACCCGCCATTGCCCGGAGGACACAGGAGGAAAGCAAACACAGCAGCCTGCCATATAGTAAGTGCCTGACCTCCCACCAGGGGGGGTGTGGGGTGTTGGTTGACAGTGCCGTGAGCCCCGCAATAGCCCCTGGTGGGGGTGTGAGAGGTGCATCAGTGCGGTTCGGGGAGGGTAGTGCAGGTTGTTTGTCATCCCCCCAGAAGAAAATCCCACCAGCCGCCACTGCTCTAAGTGTGAGAATTGTGGTCTCCCCTGGTGCCCTGCTTCTCTTCAGGGAGGAGCTACTTAATAGATGTATTGCTGAACCCAACAATAAACAGAATTGCACATTATTTGCCTTGAATACCAAACCCAGAAACCGGTGGAAAAGTCAACATACGGTTGATGTGCTCTTGCAAAGATTTTTGTCTTTTTAATGAATCTAATTTTGTCATAAAACTTTATTTTTTTTACTACAATTGTATAGCACTGCCTTTATAATCCCACTGTACAGACAGGTTAGTCCCCATGTAGTTTTCTTGGGACACTTTGAGAGAATTGCCCATGTATGGCTGTGTGGCCATGTTTGGGCAGTGATGTCACCGTTGTTCCCACCCATTTGCTTATATGGCTGGAGACTTCCATGACAGGAAAGGGCACAGTAGCTGAAGTAGCCATTGCTTACTTAGCAACCATTGACAGTCGGAAGCTTTCACATTTGTCCCAGCCACACTTACGTTCAGACCGAACCCCTGGCTCATCCCCAGTCCAGATCCATTACTGTTCTCCATAGGTGTGCGCAGCCTATTGCATTAGGGTGTGCACCACAAAGCACAAACACACATGAGTGTGTGTATATATATGTCACAAGGGCAGAGATCGGTGTCAGAAGGGCAGAGAACGGTGTCAGAAGGGCAGAGATCGGTGTGAGAAGGGCAGAGATCGGTGTGAGAAGGGCAGAGATCGGTGTGAGAAGAGCAGAGATCAGTGTCAGAAGGGCAGAGATCGGTGTCAGAAGGGCAGAGATCGGTGTGAGAAGGGCAGAGATCGGTGTCAGAAGGGCAAAGATCGATGTCAGAAGGGCAGAGATCGGTGTCAGTAGGGCAGAGATAGGTGTCAGTAGGGCAGAGATAGGTGTCAGTAGGGCAGAAATAGGTGTCAGTAGGGCAGAGATAGGTGTCAGAAGGGCAGAGATCGGTGTCAGAAGGGCAGAGAACGGTGTCAGAAGGGCAGAGATCGGTGTCAGAAGGGCAGAGATTGGTGTCAGAAGGGCAGAGATCGGTGTGAGAAGGGCAGAGATCGGTGTGAGAAGGGCAGAGATCGGTGTCAGTAGGGCAAAGATCGGTGTCAGTAGGGCAGAGATAGGTGTCAGAAGGGCAGAGGACGGTGTCAGTAGGGCAGAGATCGGTGTCAGAAGGGCAGAGATCGATGTGAGAAGGGCAGAAATTGGTGTCAGAAGGGCAGAGATCGGTGTCAGTAGGGCAGAGATAGGTGTCAGTAGGGCACAAATTGGTGTCAGAAGGGCAGAGATCGGTGTCAGTAGAGCAAAAATAGGTGTCAGTAGGGCAGAGAACGGTGTCAGAAGGGCAGAGATCGGTGTCAGAAGGGCAGAGATCGGTGTGAGAAGGGCAGAAATTGGTGTCAAAAGGGCAGAGATCGGTGTCAGTAGGGCAGAGATAGGTGTCAGTAGGGCAAAAATTGGTGTCAGAAGGGCAGAGATCGGTGTCAGAAGGGCAGAGATCGGTGTCAGAAGGGCAGAGGACGGTGTCTGTAGGGCAGAAAACGGTGTCAGTAGGGCAGAGATAGGTGTCAGAAGGGCAGAGATCGGTGTCAGTAGGGCAGAGATAGGTGTCAGTAGGGCAGAGAACGGTGTCAGTAAGGCAGAGTTTGGTGTCAGAAGGGCAGAGAAAGGCGTCAGTGCAGAAATAGGTGTCAGAAGGGCAGAGATCGGTGTCAGTAGGGCAGAGATAGGTGTCAGTAGGGCAGAGATGGGTGTGAGAAGGGCAGAGATGGGTGGGAGAAGGGCAGAGATGGGTGTGAGAAGGGCAGAGATGGGTGTGAGAAGGGCAGAGATCGGTGTGAGAAGGGCAGAGATTGGTTTCAGAAGGGCAGAGATAGGTGTCAGTAGGGCAGAGATAGGTGTCAGAAGTTTATTTTTCTTTATTTTATTTTCTTTATTTTTTTTTCTACAATTTTGTTTTTTTATTATTTTTTTACAATATTATATTTTATTTATTTTTTTTACAATTTTATTTAGGAGCCTTTCTGGGGGACTTTGGTGAAATATCAGGGGTCTAAACAGAGACAGAGAAAGAGACTGAGGACAGACCCCCCAGTCCCTTTCTCTGCAGCCAGGCAGCAGGGGGAATCTGCACAGTACAGGGTGATTGGGGTGTGCCCAGGCACACCTTCCACCCTATGTGCGCACGTCTATGCTGTTCTCTATGTCCATATTCTTCTTTAGGGGTGTATCCTTTCTTAAGGATCTATTCATTCATTCATTTATACTTTAGTGTTATTATTATTTCTATATATTTGTAAGAACTGGTAATAAAGTGTTGGATTATGGAATTTCCCAGGGGAGGGGGTGATAGTGGGGAGCTTCTCCTGTACAATGGAACCCTATTAGGAATATTTTGGTGGTGAGGGACATCCATGTTGGAGTTGATACTCTTCTGTACAGACTATGGGGTCATCTATATTTATTATTACATGGATGTGTCTATATTTCTGGCACACTATTCAATGCATTTCTGAGCTCACCATACGCTGACCAATCTGACCAACATGTAAAGTTTTAGCCACTTTCATGCTCAGGGTTGGGCTGGATAATGTCCATCTTTCTTTACTCGGATCAGCGAGGACGTTTGGGAATGTTTTTGTGAGAGGCTTAAATGCCCCATGTATGAATACTATGGTGGCTTCCATTGCTGGGTTTAATTGATTAGTATATATAAGAGGCTCCCTCTGGCCACCTCCATCTCTACAATTATGCCCAATGGGGTGAAACGCGTCAGTGGCATTTCCTGGGTGTTCACAATCTGCATGCTGTTTGTGGCTGAATAGTGTTTTAAAAAAGAAGTGACATTGTCGGTGGGTGGTCCCTAGTTTGTGGCTGAATAAAGTTTTACCAAGAAGTGACATCATCAGTGGGCGGTCCCTAGTTTGTGGCTGAATAAAGTTTTACCAAGAAGTGACATCATCGGTGGGCAGTCCCTAGTTTGCAATTAAATAAAGTTTTACCAAGAAGTGACATCATCGGTGGCCAGTCCCTAGTTTGTGGCTAAATAAAGTTTTACCAAGAAGTGACATAATCGGTGGGCGGTCCCTAGTTTGTGGCTGAATAAAGTTTTCCCAAGAAGTGACATCATCGGTGGGCGGTCCCTAGTTTGTGGCTGAATAAAGTTTTACCAAGAAGTGACATCATCGGTGGGTATACCTAGTTTGTGGCTAAATAAAGTTTTCCCAAGAAGTGACATCATCGGTGGACGGTCCCTAGTTTGTGGCTGAATAAAGTTTTACCAAGAAGTGACATCATCGGTGGGCGGTCCATAGTTTGTTGCTGAATAAAGTTTTACCTAGAAGTGACATCATCACTGGGCGGTCTCTAGTTTGTTGCAGTAACAGATAAATGTAACAATATGAAGGTTACATTGTGGTGTCCTTGTTATTGCAGATCACAGGCTTCTTCCATCGTGTGATTCTGGATGGGGCTGCAGCAATCCTGGAGGAAGATGAATATAAAATTATTTCTATATCACCCCCAATACCCCCCTAAATATCCTGAATCCTGAATGTGCCCCAATCACCCCTTCCACCCCTGATGGTTTCTTTTTTTACATCCTATTATAAAAACATTGTATCTGTTTGTTGGATTCATTTGCTATTCACCTGTTATGTAAAGTTGTGTTTTAAAAAAAAGTCATTAAGAATTTAATTTATTGATAACGTCACCATTCTTAATGTCGGAAACATGGTATCAGTGTAGAGATAAGAGGGAGAAGGCAGAGAATACAATCTGTACTGTGTGTCACCAATATCACCTAAACAATGAATGTCATCCGGAAACTGGAAATTTGGGTTTTATTTTGTGTGGCAAAATGAGGAATCAATAATCGTAGTAGTGAGTGTATATACATTATCACACAAAAGTAAGTACACCCCTCCCATTTATTCTATTTTTTCATGTGACAACACTGAAGAAATGACACTTTGCTACAATGTAAAGTAGTGAGTGTACAGCTTGTATAACAGTGTAAATTTGCTGTCCCCTCAAAATAACTCAACACACAGCCATTAATGTCTAAACCGCTGGCAACAAAAGTCACTACACCCCTAAGTGAAAATGCCCAATTGGGACCAAAGCGTCAATATTTTGTGTGTCCTCCATTATTTTCCAGCACTGCCTTAATCCTCTTGGGCATGGAGGTCACCAGAGCTTCACAGGTGGCCACTGGAGTCCTCTTCCCCTCCTCCATGATGACATCACAGAGCTGGTGGATGTTAGAGACCTGGAGCTCCTCCACCTTCCGTTTGAGGATGCCCTACAGATGTTCAATAGGGTTTAGGTCTGGAGATGCTTCGCCAGTCCCTCACCTTTACCCTCAACTTCTTTAGCAAGGCAGTGGTGATCATGGAGGTGTGTTTGGGGTCGTTATCATGTTGGAATTCTGCCCTGCGGCCCAGTCTCTGAAGGGAGGGGATGCTCTGCTTCAGTAGGTCACAGTACATGTTGTCATTCATGGTTCCCTCAATGAACTGTAGCTCCCCAGTGCCGGCAGCACTCATGCAGCCCCAGACCATGACACCCCCACCACCATGCTTGGCTGTAGGCAAGACACACTTGTCTTTGTACTCCTCACCTGGTTGCCACCACACACGCTTGGCACCATCTGAACCAAATAAGTTTATCTTGGTCTCATCAGACCACAGGATGTGGTTCCAGTAATCCATGTCCTTAGTCTGCTTGTCTTCAGCAAACTGTTTGCAGGCTTTCTTGTGCATCATCTTTAGAAGAGGCTTCCTTCTGGGACGACAGTCACGCAGACCAATTTGATGCAGTGTGCGGCGTATGGTCTGAGCACTGACAGGCTGACCCCCCACCCCTTCAACCTCTGCAGCAATGCTGGCAGCACTCATACGTCTATTTCCCAAAGACAACCTCTGGATATGACGCTGAGCACGTGAACTCAACTTCTTTGGGCGACCATGGCGAGGCGCTGTTCTGAGTGGAACCTGTCCTGTTAAACCACTGTATGGTCTTGGCCATCGTGCTGCAGGTCAGTTTCAGGGTCTTGACAATCTTCTTATAGCCTAGGCCATCTTTATGTAGAGCAACAATTCTTTTTTTCAGAACCTCAGAGAGTTCTTTGCCATGAGGCGCCATGTTGAACTTCCAGTGATCAGTATGAGAGAGTGAGAGCGATAAAACCAAATTTAACACACCTGCTCCCCATTCACACCTGAGACCTTGTAACACTAATAAATCACATGACACCGGGGTGGGAAAATGTCTAATTGGGCCCAATTTGCTCATTTTCACTTAGGGGTATACTCACTTTTGCTGCCATCGGTTTAGACATGTATGTGGTAACACTGCAGGAGTAGGAAAATTTATTTTGGGCTGTTCTTAGGTGGTAGGTTATGGTAGTAGCAAGAAATATATAGTTAAATAAAAAAAATATATTTTTTACTATTTTGAGCAAAATCTCTTTAGATCATTAAGAAAAAATCAGGTGATATCCATTGCAATTTACCACTAAATAAAAGCTTGATTTGTTCTAGAAAACAACGCAATATAATGCACCTGGATGCACAAAATAGCTGTGATGAGATGTACAGGTTTACTAACACTTGTCAAAGTTGCAAAATTGGGCTTAGGCATTAAGATTTGCTTTACACTTAGGCATGAAGGGGGGTCAGGACCTGGATCCCCTGGCAGGTGTCTCCCAGCAGCCATCAGATCCCAGTAATCAGTCTTCACCTAATGCTGGCTGCTGGGAGGGTATTTAGGTTCTCCCTCACTAGTGCCTCTCGCTTCTAGGCTTTGCTCTGCTGCCATTTATTCTGACCTTACCCTTCTGCCTCTTGTCTGCTCGTCTTGTTCCTGATCACAGTCCTGATTCCCCCTTCCCATCTGTTCCCTGCATCTCCAGTTTATCCGGTTGATCTGTGTTCTCCATGTTGGGTATAAATTGTATACAATCAGCTTAGGCCTTCTGTTAGTTTGCTAGTTCAATTTTTTTGTCATTGGGGTTTACTTATATCATTATGTTTGCTGTGTTTTCTGTTGTGCTGATGTTTTGGATGAGTGATATTTTACTGCAAATAAACCTCACTTAAAGCGTTCACAGTCTGGTCTCAGTTTTGTAGCTGCACAGATTTGGCCATCCCCACTGCTGATTCCTGACACCCATCGTTGATTTGAAACTAAAAAAAAACCCTTATAAAGCATGATCCAATTATCTCCAACCAGGAAAAATTCCTCTCTCATCCTCTAAGGCGCACAGACGATCACTGGGTCAGGGTTCACTTGCCAACATGCTCACAGTAAAGGTACTGCAGGCGAGCAGCAGCTACAGGCCTAGCGGCATACCTATCCATCATTGAGCACTATGTGCACTACCGAGCCCCCTGGGGCACATAGTGATGTCATCTTGTGATTACCCTGTCCACAGTGCTTGCTTCCCCATGACTAAGCTCCATGGGGTGGAGGGAAACACGTTGGGGGGGCGTGGTTTGGTTGGAGTCCAGGCTGAGGCTGTCCACCTCTCTAGGATGTCTTGGATGTGCGACTTCCAGGGGCTACCCCTTTCTTTTTTGTACCTTTGCAGAAGCCAGGACGGGCTCCATCCCCTGGGTGCACCGTTCACATAACCCCTCTCCACCAAGCCTTTGCGGCACACACATTATTTTCAGTCCATGTTGCTTGGTGCCTGGTTGCTCTGAGTGGCCGGGGGGTTCATGTGATTGCTATGATAGGTCATAGGGATCACATGACAATATGTAAGCAGCAAGCTGTCATGAATTGCTTTCGTTCATGAACAACTTGCTTATTGTTGTAATGCTGTGATTGGCCCACAGCTATCACATGTTACCTGGACCAACAACAGCACCCTGTACCATGTGATTAGTTGTATTCAATCGCAGCATGTCAACAGTAAGCAAGCTGTCATGAATGGAAAGCCACTTTTGACAGTTAAAGGGGTTGTATCCCCTAAAATGTAATTTTACCTACAGGTAAATCTATAATAAGGCTCACCTGCAGGTAAAATGAATATCTCCTAAACCTGTATGGTTTAGGAGATATCCCCACTGCAAGCAGCCACTGATGTCACGGCACATGAGCAGTGATGTCCCGGCGGAGACCCGGCGCATAGCGTCGGAGCTTGCCAGAAAGACAGACTCCCACTCACAGCGGTGCATACTAGCTCATTATGCCTTTGTCTTGCAGGTTTTGTTTTTTTTTTTTGTTTTTGTTTTTTTAGTACCTGGGGATACAACCACTTTAACTATTGCTTATAACAGTGAGCATCACTGTCATAAGCAATAATAAGTGTAAAAAAATCTATCACATCCCCCATCACTATGGTGACACTGAACTACTCTGTTGAGAGTGTATAAAAAAATGTTAAAAAAAGAATAAACAATGTAAAATATAAACAAAATCAGTATTTATTTATTTATTTATGTATTTATTTATTTTTTACATATTGTCACCAGTCAGTGTCCCTGATCTCCTCACACCCATTATATGATGACGCTGTACTGCACCGGTGACATCCTGAACACCACCACACCCATTATATGATGATGCTGTACTGCACCGGTGACATCCTGAACACCACCACACCCATTATATGATGACACTGTACTGCAACGGTGATGCCCTGATCATCACCACACCCATTATATGATGACTCTGTACTGCAATGGTGATGCCCTGATCATCACCACACCCATTATATGATGACGCTGTACTGCAACGGTGATGCCCTGATCACCACTACACTCATTATATGATGACGCTATACTTCAACAGTGACACCCTGATCACCACCACACCCATTATATGATGACGCTGTATTGCAGCAGTGACACCCTGATCACCACCACACCCATTATATGATGACACTGTACTGCACCGTTGATACATTGATAACTACCACACCCATTATATGATGACACTGTACTGCACCGGTGACACCCTGATCACCCTATACCCATTATCTGATGACACTGTATGCACCGGTGACACCCTGATCACCCCACACCCATTATATGATGATGCTGTACTGCACCGGTGACACCCTGATCAACACCACACCAGTTATATGATGACACTGTACTGTACTGGTGACACCCCGATCAACACCACACCAGTTATATGATGACACTGTACTGCACTGGTGACACCCTTATCACCACCACACCCATTATATGATGAAGCTGTATGCACCGGTGACACGCTGATCACCACCACACCCATTATATGATGACGCTGTACTGCACCAGTGACACACTGATCACCACCACACCCATTATATGATGACGCTGTACTGCACCGCTGACACCCTTATCACCACCACACCCATTATATGATGAAGCTGTATGCACCGGTGACACACTGATCACCACCACACCCATTATATGATGACACTGTACTGCACCGCTGACACCCTGATCTCCTCACACCCATTATATGATGATACTGTACTGCACCGGTTACACCCTTATTACCACCACACCCATTATAGGATGACACTGTACTGCACCGGTGACACACTGATCACCACCACACCCATTATATGATGACGCTGTACTGCCCCAGTGACATCCCGATCACCACCACACCCATTACATGATGACATTGTACTGCACTGGTGACATCCCGATCACCCCACACCAATTATATGATGACACTGTACTGCATTGGTGGCACCCTGATCACCACCACACCCATTATATGATGACGCTGTACTGCACTGGTGACTTCCTGATCACCACCACACCCATTATATGATGACGCTGTACTGCACCGGTGACACCCTGGTGACCACCACACCCATTATATGATGACACTGTACTGCACCGGTGACATCCCGGTTACCCCACACCATTATATGATGACACTGTACTTCACTGGTGACACCCTGATCACCACCACGCCCATTATATGATGACACTGTTCTGCACTGGTGACTTCCCGATCACCCCACACCCATTATATGATGACGCTGTACTGCACTGGTGACACCCTGATCACCCCACACCCATTATATAATGACGCTGTACTGCACCAGTGACACCCTGATCACCACCACACCCATTATATGATGACGCTGTACTGCACTGGTGACTTCCCGATCACCACCACACCCATTATATGATGACGCTGTACTGCACCGGTGACACCCTGGTGACCACCACACCCATTATATGATGACGCTGTACTGCACTGGTGACACCCTGATCACCCCACACCCATTATATAATGACGCTGTACTGCACCGGTGACACCCTGATCACCCCACACCCATTATATAATGACGCTGTACTGCACCGGTGACACCCTGATCACCACCACACCCATTATATGATGACGCTGTACTGCACTGGTGACTTCCCGATCACCACCACACCCATTATATGATGACGCTGTACTGCACCGGTGACACCCTGGTGACCACCACACCCATTATATGATGACGCTGTACTGCACTGGTGACACCCTGATCACCCCACACCCATTATATAATGACGCTGTACTGCACCGGTGACACCCTGATCACCCCACACCCATTATATAATGACGCTGTACTGCACCGGTGACACCCTGATCACCACCACACCCATTATATGATGACGCTGTACTGCACTGGTGACTTCCCGATCACCACCACACCCATTATATGATGACGCTGTACTGCACCGGTGACACCCTGGTGACCACCACACCCATTATATGATGACGCTGTACTGCACTGGTGACACCCTGATCACCCCACACCCATTATATAATGACGCTGTACTGCACCGGTGACACCCTGATCACCCCACACACATTATATAATGACGCTGTACTGCACCGGTGACACCCTGATCACCCCACACCCATTATATAATGACGCTGTACTACACCGGTGACATCCTAGTGACCACCACACCCATTATATGATCACGCTGTACTGCACGGTGACACCCTAGTGACCACCACACCCATTATATGATGACGCTGTACTGCACCGGTGACAGTATGTAAAACAAAAAATTGTGAAATAAAATGAATTCTATTGAATTTTTTCTCCAGAAAATTGCGACAAAATAATTACAACTTTAAAAAACTCACCATACTGTAACTCTTACTAAATGTGTCAGACTGTCTACTTTTCAAAAAGGGGAAATTTGGGGGGTATTTGTACTGTCCTGGCATTTTAGGGTCTCAAGAAATGAGATAGGCCGTCAGTACATCAGGATTGGTGGATTTTCAGATATATATCCCATAGTTTGTGGTCTCTATAACTTTCCTACAGACTAAATAATAGACACCGATTTGGATTATTTTCACCAAAGAAATGGAGCAGAATACAATTTGGTCAAAATGTATGATGAAAGATTATTTGTTTATAACAGAAATTAAAAAAAAAACATTTTTTTCAAAATTTTCGATATTTTTTTATTTATATAGCAAAAAATGTAAAAAAAAACCCCAGAGAGCTTTATTTGTGTGAAGATAATTATAAAAGTGTCACTTGGGTGCAGTGCTGCATGACCACGCAATTACCAGTTAAAGTAGCCCAGTTCTGAAGGGGGATAGAACTTTCCGGAGGTGCAGTGGTTAATAACCCATCATATTCTGTGAACAATGAAACACATCCAGCTTTTTTTCAAAACGATTACCTGAGATGGATAGAACCGGCTCCTAAGGAAGTCGTCAGTTAGGCACCCGGTTTTTTCCACTTCCTTCAACCATTGTCTAGAACATTGGATCTTAACCACCTCAATACCGGACACTTTCACCCCCTTCCTGCCCAGGCCAATTTTCAGCTTTCAGGGCTGCCGCACTTTGAATGACAATTACGCGGTCATGTAGCACTGCACTCATGTGACATTTTTATCATTTTTTTCACAAAAATAGAGCTTTCTTTTTGTGGTATTTAATCACCGCTGGGGTTTTATCTTTTGCTCAAGAAACAAATAAAAACTAAATATTTTGAAAAAAAAACTTTTTCATAGTTTGATGTAAAATCTTTCTCTTCACTGATGTGTTTTGCTAAGGCAGCACTGATGAGCAGTGATAGGCTGCACTGATGGATATTCAAGAGGCAGCACTGATGAGGCTGCATTGATGGACATGGAAGAGGTGGCACTGATGAGGCTACATTGATGGGCACTGATATGTGGCACTGATGGCCAATGATGAGGCAGCATTGATGGGTATTTATGGGCATTAATAGGTGGCATTGATGGGCACTGATGGCCTGCACTGATGGACACTGATAGGTGACACTGATGGGCACTGATGAGGCAGCACTAATGGGCATTGCTAAGTTACACGATTGGCACTGATAGGTGGCACTGGTGGGCCCTGACGAGGCAGCACTGATGGGCATTGATGGGCACTGATAAAGCTGCATTGATGGGCACTGATAGGTGACACTGATGGGCATTGATGAGGCAGAACTAATGGGCATTGATGGGCACTGATAAGGTTGAATTGATGGGCACTGATAGGTGGCACTGATGGGCATTTATGGCCACTGATAGGTGGCATTGATGGGCACTGATGGACACCGATAGGTGACACTGATGGGCACTGATGAGGCAGCACTAATGGGCATTGATGGGCACTGTTAAGTTGCACTGATGGGCACTAATGAGGTGGCACTGATGGGAATTGCTGAGCACTGACAGGCTGTGCAGATGGGCACTGATATGTGGCACTGATGGGCACTGATGAGGCAGCACTGATCAGCACTGATAGGTGGTGTTGATTGGCACTGGTAGCCTGCACTGATGGACACTGATAGGTGACACTGATGGGAACTGATGATGCAGCACTGATGGGCATTGATGGGCACTGATAAGTTGCACTGATGGGAACTGTTGAGGTGGCACTGATGGGTATTGATGGGCACTGATATGTGGCACTGATGGGCATTGATGGGCACTGATATGTGGCACTGATGGACACTGATAAGACAGCACTGATGGGCACTGATAGGCTGCTCTGTTGGTCACTGATAGGCAGCACTGATGGGTGGAACTAATGGGCACTGGTGGCCACTGTAGGGACTGCACTGATAATCAGTGTACATGCACCTTTTAGAGAAGCCAGTTATCAGCTCTCTTCTCCTCAGCTGATCACATGGTAAAAAGTTCTTCAGACACTGCGATCACAGAGTGTGCCGTCCATGCCCCGCGGCGGGCGCAATCATTGCATGCTGTCATATGACGGCGTCCCAAAACTAGGCAGCAGCATTGTAGCTCTCATTCCTCTATAGTACTGTCGGCAAGTGGTTAATAAAAAATTCTCAATTTTTATATACATGTTGTCATCAGTGCAGTACAGCATCCTCATATAACCGGTGTGGCGGTGATCTGTTTGACACTGACTGGTGACAGTAAAATAAAATTAGTTTTTTTCTCCTTTATTACATTTTATTCTTTTTTATGATTTGTGATAACACCCTGTGACCAGAGCAATGCACTGTTACCATAGTAACATTTTACTACTCTAGGGAGGTGGTGCTTTTTTTTTGCACTTTTTTTTGTACACACCATGATTGCTTATACCAGTGCATTTCACTGTTATAAGTCACCATTTTTCCTGAATGAAATTAATTCATTCAGTGTTTACTATTGTGGTTAGCTGTGATTGGGCAAAGCTAATCACATGGTACAGATTGCCTGTGATTGGCCCTGTCTGTACCATGTGATCACCGTGACCACTCACAGAGATCAACACAATTGAACACAATGAAAGGCATGAATCAAAGCCATTAATTGTGTACAATTGTCATGTGATCTACTGTGATTGGTCACAGCAATGACACGGTATTGGCAGCAGCTGGAACAATGATCTGTCACCTGCTGTCTCTGATGTCATATGACATCCACCCGGAATGACGAATGTCCCGCCTGGCCTATAGACAAATGACAATCGGGCTGGGCATCCTCCCAGAATGCTCCTCATGTGCATCCCACAGGCCACAATGCGGCTCGATCTGCCCCCTGCTGTGGTTAATCACTGTGCCATGGCCCTCTAGGGCCCCCTGGATTAGCTGTGGGTTTCCATGGTGTGGGTGGGACAGCCGCCAGCACCATAACAACCAATGGTTCTGTGATGAGGGACTGTTTGATTGGGGGGCTCTGTGTTGGGGGGGACTGGAGGGGGGCTCTGGTGTAATGAGGAACCTCTGAAGTGAAGGGGCTCCTGATGTGAAGATAATTTCATCAAGGTGGATGTGTACATTGTCCCAGGCTCAGGTTTCCCATATATAAGCAGTGATGAACCAAACTGCCCTGTGGTTATTTTGGAAGTGGTTCTGCAAACTTCAAAAATAGTTAGATGCCAAACTCAAGCCCCACTGAAATCAATGGGAGCCAAAACTGTCAAATTAAACAAGTCCAATTTTCTGGGTTAATATGTAAGAGGATGTCACAAAAAGGCATGGGGTGGGGGGGAGGGGGCAGTGCCCCTGTGGAACATGTGCAAAAAAACTTCCATGCAGCCAGGAGCAGTGATTTTCTTAAATTCACAAAGTGAAAAAGCAAAAATGTCCAATTCCTTTACCCACTTGCTGACCGTAGGACATCCATGAATGTCCTCGGGTGGAAATGGTTATACTAGGATGGTGGGTGCACCTGCAGGCATCATCCCAGTATGAACATTTGACGAACTCCGAACCCCCCATTGGGTATTTCCACCAAGAAGCTGCTTCCCAAGTCCTGTAACATGAGACCAGTGGATCTGGCTATAGTAACCCCAAGAACCAGGCAACACCAGTCTTGGAGTACACCAGCAATAAAACACTGAATTTATACAGAGAACCATCAGACAAGGGTTACTCTCATTCTCACAGACAATGGTCACCTTAGACAGTAGGGCTAATCCTATTATCATAGCAATGACCACCTTAGACAGTCCGGCTCCCCACAGGAATACCTTATGCATAAGAAGCCAAAAGCAATTAGTGACCATCTCTGTCTGCATAACTTAAGAACACATTAAAACAGAGTTCTCCAGGTAATGGTTCTCCTGCAGGCCCAAGTCTGTGACAGAACATTTTCAGACGGCAGTTCCCTGTACTGAAAAAGTGATTTGAGTGGCTGAACAGCCACTCGATCATTTCTGCAGGTGGTGGAAGGGGGTGGCCCCTCCTGCCGCCACCGCTGCCTTTCCCGGCCTCTGCCATCCAATTGCGGAGCCCTGGAGTGATACGACCAGTAGTGACAGCTGCACAGCACAAAGAGAGAGGAGCTGACATTGTCCCTCCTTCTCTTTGAACCCAAAAACTGAAAGAGACGAGTGTATCGTCACTTCCGGCTCCTATCTCTGTTTACCTGGCTGTTAGTGGTCAGGAAAGCAGCCAATCAGACGTATCTTTGTCTGATCTAATGCATTGGCGGTCACAGGAGAGATTTGGGGTCTAATAGATTAGAGTTGAGCGAACCCGAACTGTAAAGTTTGGGTTCGTACCGAACTTTGCGGTGTTCGGGAACCGAGCCCGAACTTTTGAAAAAAGTTCGGGTTCGGGGTTCTGGTATTTTTTTCCCGCTTGTTGAATAGCTGCAGGGCAGCCAATCAACACGCGTTTCATTGGTTTGCCATTAGAAGCCATCACAGCCATGCCTACTAATGGCATGGCTGTGATTGGCCAGTGCATCATGTGACCCAGCCTCTGTATGAGCTGGAGTCACATAGTGCTGCATGTCACATGCTCTCAGGTTAGTATAGGGAGAGGATGCTGCTGGTGCTGTAAGGGACAGATTATTGTTATTTCCCTATCCCCATTTCTTTGTAGGGCACTTGTTCTACTCTTACCCTCACTTTTCTTCCTTTTGCAGCCCTCTAGCAATTTCCAGGACTTTTTTACAGCCATTTTTGTGCCCAAAAGTTTGGGTCCCCATTGATTTCAATGGGGTTCGGGGTCCGGGGTCAAGTTCGGACCGAACCCAAACCCGAACTTTTCCACGAAAACCCGAACATCCAGGTGTCCGCTCAACTCTACGCCAGATCTTTGAATAAAGAGGACATTCACGGCCCATGCTGTCACAAGGGATGTTGTTCATCGCTTGTGATAGCAATAAAGTTAATACTAAAAAAAATTAGAGACCGTGTAAAAAAGTTTTGGATAAAATAAATAATAATAATGATAAAAAAAGTGCTCCCCCGTGCTTATGCACAAACGGGAACGCATACATTACTCCCGCTTGCATATGTAAACGGCGATCACACATGTGAGATATTGTCACGTAAGTCAGAGTGAGAGCAATAATTCTAACCTGTGAAGGCGTTTAAAGCGTCGCATATAGAGAATTTTAAAGAGAAAATAAACACAGTTTTTTGTAAAACAGATTATAAAACCATTAGACTTGTGCACTGCTGAAAAATTAATTTGTTTTCGTTTCATTTGTTTGCTTTTTTTTTAGTTTTTCCTGTCATTCGTTATGACCGTGATTCATAAATTCATAAATTCGAAAATTCGAAAATTCATAAATTCGAAATAATAACTAACTATTAAATTATGGGTATTGGAATTTCCTTTCAAATTTGGCTGTTAGTGAACGTAACAAATATAAATTTTTCCGAAGTTATGAATTATTTGAATTAACAAATGCCGCTTCCAAACAAATGGAACAGAACAAATTAATAATAAATAATATTAATAATAATAAAAAGTTTATTATTATTATTATTGTTATTCATAATTATTAATTTATTACGTTTCATTCGTATAATATTTAAGTTATTATAGTTAGTTATTATTTCAGATTTTCAAATCTTCTGGTTTTCAAATTTTCAAATTTCCAAAATTTCGAATTTACAAATTTTTAAATATACGAATTTATGAATATTCGCCTTTTCGAATTCACAAATTTACGAATATTCGACTATTCAAATTTATGAATATTTGGAAAAATTTGGTAAATGGATTTACAATAATTCGGATACCGAATTAACAAATTTGTCAAAATTCGTTAAAAAAACAAATTCAGAATGAAACAAATTGCACATGTCTTAAGACCATCAGTTTCATAAGTTCTACCGGTGACCATAGTTGGAAAGATTGGGTCCTGACCATGTTTGAGTCACAGGATTTGCACACAGAACACCTGCGGGGAAAAATATCCAATAGGTTTCCGAAAAATGATGGCCTTGTTGGTTGGTCAATCACATTAGGGGCCACAAAATATGGAAAACCCCCTTCTTAAAAAATCACCTTCAGATGGTTGGGAAGGACTTGGCCTAAAACTCTGTCACTTTCAAAACCCCTCAATGTTTCCTTAAAAGTTCATTAACAATATGATGCTGATTTGAGTGGGTAGTGGGACAGAGCCATTCATAACCCAAATCACTAACAACTCTCTTTTTGGGCACTAAAAGGTCTCCCCTTTCCAAAGAGACAACCTGTTGTATGGCATCATCTAGAGGCAGATCGGAATTATCAACAAAGCGGTGCTTGATGACTGCTGGCAGAATCCTGAAAACCTCTAAGTTAGAACAGTTGTGCCGTATCCTCAGAAATTGGCCCTTGGAGACACGGCACAATCAAGTAGGATGGTGACGACTAAGAGATGGAATATATCCATTCATATGAGGTTTCTTGAAGAAGGTTTTGGTAATAAAACCATTTCCCTCCCTCGAAATAGAAAGATCCAAGAAATTCATCTCAGAAGGACTGTATTCATAATTCCATTTGATACCTAATGTATTGAAGCTCAGAGTAGCCATGAATTGATGCAGCCCGTCCCCTGAACCCTTCCAAATAAGTAAGGGGTCATCTATATAGTGACACCAGAAAAGGAGCTCCTTCCTGGGTACCCCATAAACAGCATCTTCCTCCCAGTGGACCAAAAAAAAAAATTGGCCACACTGGGAGCAAATTTGGCCCCCAATGGCAACTCCCATTTTTTTGTAAGCAAAATTGGCCCACTTACCAGAAATAGTTATGGTGCATGCAGATGTCTAACAGAATGAACCTCTTCTGTGCTTCTGGTTATGTATTAGCACCATCTAAAATATCTAACTGCTACCATAGCGGTCAGTGAAATGGCCGTAGAAGAACTGTAAATGTTGCCAAAATCCACCATGGGCACATATGGCAATCTTCCATGCGTGCTGTGTGAACAGGCGAATGTGACAGATACTGGTGCCCACTGGCCTATTTAAACTTGCTGCTGTGAACCTGATGTTGCTGGATTATCGTCAGCTCCCTGCGTTCCCTGTGCTCCTATGTATCCTGACTATTGGACTTCCCATTACCGTCCTGGCTTGCCTTGACCTGCTTATCCCAATCCTCTGGCTTGCACTGTGACTCTGCTCCTGCCTGCTTCATTGTGTTTGGCTCATGACTCTGCTACTACCTGTCTAAACTGTGCATGACCCCGGCTTGTTCCAGTTCTGCTATCTGAACCAATCTCTGACTGAGCTACCGTGTATGACCCCTGGCCTAGCTCCTTGTCCTGTTCCTGGTCTGCTCCACTGCCAAGTACGTCTGATGCCACCCAAGCACACCTGCCTTACAACGCATCCTGCCTGTTTCAGCTACTCTCCGGTGATCAGCCAGAAATATAGAGATAAGAGTGAGAAGGCAGAGAATACAATCTGTACTGTGTGTCACCAATAACACCTAAACACCGAATGTGATCCGGAAACTGGAAAATTGGGATTTTATTTTGTTTGAGGAATGTGGAATCAATAGTCATAGTAATGAGTGTATATAATAGTCATAGCACTGGGTGTATATAATAGTCATAGTATTGGGTGTATATAATAGTCATAGTACTGGGTGTAAATAATAGTCATAGTACTGGGTGTATATAATAGTCATAATATTGGGTGTATATAATAGTCATAGTACTGGGTGTATATAATTGTCATAGTACTGAGTGTATATAATAGTCATAGTACTGAGTGTATATAATAATCATAGTACTGAGTGTATATAATAGTCATAGTGCTGGGTGTATATAATAGTCACAGTACTGGGTGTATATAATAGTCATAGTACTGGGGTGTATATAATAGTCATAGTACTGGGTGTATATAATAGTCATATTACTGGGTGTATATAATAGTCATAGTACTGGGTGTATATAGTAGTCATAGTACTGGGTGTATATAATTGTCATAGTACTGAGTGTATATAATAGTCATAGTACTGAGTGTATATAATAATCATAGTACTGGGTGTATATAATAGTCATAGTACTGAGTGTATATAATAGTCATATTACTGGGTGTATATAATAGTCACAGTACTGAGTGTATATAATAATCATAGTACTGAGTGTATATAATACTCATAGTACTGAGTTTATATAATAGTCATAGTACTGAGTGTATATAATAGTCATATTACTGGGTGTATATAATAGTCATAGTACTGGGTGTATATAGTAGTCATAGTACTGGGTGTATATAATAGTCATAGTACTGGGTGTATATAATTGTCATAGTACTGAGTGTATATAATAGTCATAGTACTGAGTGTATATAATAATCATAGTACTGAGTGTATATAATAGTCATAGTGCTGGGTGTATATAATAGTCATAGTACTGGGTGTATATAATAGTCATAGTACTGAGTGTATATAATAGTCATATTACTGTGTGTATATAATAGTCATAGTACTGGGTGTATATAATAGTCATAGTACTGAGTGTATAAAATAGTCATAGTACTGGGTGTATATAATAGTCATAGTACTGGGTGTATATAATAGTCATAGTACTGAGTGTATATAATAGTCATAGTACTGAGTGTATATAATAGTCATAGTACTGGGTGTATATAATAGTCATAGTACTGAGTGTATAAAATAGTCATAGTACTGGGTGTATATAATAGTCATATTACTGGGTGTATATAATAGTCATAGTACTGGGTGTATATAGTAGTCATAGTACTGGGTGTATATAATAGTCATAGTACTGGGTGTATATAATAGTCATAGTACTGAGTGTATATAATAATGATAGTACTGAGTGTATATAATAGTCATAGTGCTGGGTGTATATAATAGTCATAGTACTGGGTGTATATAATAGTCATAGTACTGAGTGTATATAATAGTCATATTACTGTG